>VWZG01009783.1:133071-201025 GCA_013396735.1 Grallaria varia | reverse complement strand
CAAGGAGGTGTCCGTGGAGAAGTCCCATAAAATACTTCTGCTTTTAAATAATGCAGCTTGCATTGCCCGTTTGTAAGCTGCGCAAGGAAAAAGAGTGAGGGTTCACTGCATCTTCATTGGGAGTGATTAAACGGGAAATGGACATTTCCTTGTATTAATTAGAATAAAGTTGTCCCTCTTCAGGCACAAAATAGTGGGGTAGCATTTGCAGTATGCAGATTGCAAATAATTGCATCAATTTACATCAATAAATTGATAATTCTTTCACAAGTCCTGCACAGTGATAGGCTTGCCCCTTACCTTGACAGTTTGCTTTTTTTCCCAACAATGGCTTTAAGTAAAGAGAATTACATCACAGGGCAGAAAATTAACGGATCTTATATATTGATACTGTGAGCCTTGATTTCTGTCAGGCAACTCTGTTTTGTGCTATTTATAGTCATTATCTACTTTTTTCCTTTCATTTTATATTGTATTTGGCAAGGCAGACAAAGCTTTTTGACCTTAAAAAGGACATTCTGGAAAAGACATGAAGAGTTATAGTATCCCAGAATTTCCTCAGTGGCACAGAAAATCCTTCTCAGGTTATCCAGCCTTACCTGTGCACTGAAGGCTGTGTCACGCTGGTTTCCCTGCAAATGTCTCATTTATCTCCAGCTCTTCCTCTTGGTATCTCAAGCACCAGACTTTCACTTCAACAGTGATGGAAGTTGACCCTTGTGCCAAACGTAGGTCCTTTAATGCTTCCAGCTTCCTGCCTCAAGGCTGGATCTCACTGTCTGTTTCACTTCCCGATCCCCACCGAGTTCCCGCGCCCATTAAATCAGGACATTGCCATGAACGTGCTTCAGCTATGAAGGCTGAACTGGGGGTGGAAACACGCTGAGTCCGAGTGAGAAGGTGGGAAATACAAGGCAGGGTGTGTGCCACGGGGCCTTTGGCTGAGGTGGTGCCAGTCCTGGGGTATGCCCAGCCCAGCAAGATGCTCTTGTGGCCAAGGTGCCAGTGCAGTGGCAGCTGGCATGCGGCTCCACGCCTTGGCTGCACTTGGAGGGTGTCACCTGCTGCTGGAGAGCAGCTGCCACTGCGCTGAGCTCCTGCAGAGCTGCCCCTTTGGCAGGGGAGGAGAGGGCAGCAGTGCATTTGTGTTCCTTCCAGGGTTTCTGGGTGTTCTTTTTCCCCCTAAAAGAGAAGTTAGGATGGGCAGAACTGCAGAGAGGGAACAGAGGACAGAGCAGCAATCCTGCTGCAATATGGGCTGCTTAACAAACCATGACTTGGTTTGCTCCACACCCTTCAGTGCCACCCTCTGCTTTCACTGCTGTGCAACCTGCAGTGGAAGAACATCCCTCTTGCCTTGCTTTAGGTCCACAGCAGCTGTTCTGACTCAGCTGGTGCCTCTTGCACCAGGGGCACAGCCACTGCTCCCTGTTCAGCCACTCTGTTTTCTCCTGGCTGGTATCGCTCCATGTCATTGGGACCTTGGAGTTCAGTTTATTTGAACAAATGGGAAGGTTACCTGTAGGGCCTTACACCATCCTTAAAATGACTTCTTATTTTGGTATTTGACTCTGAAATATTAAAACGCCCATTTTCTAAAAGCTAATATAAGAACTGATATATCAAAATTTGCTTCTACTGAGAGGTGACAGAAAATGTTTCGCTGTTTGGGAGGGGTTTTTGTAATAACACTACACCTTTCTCTGCCTTTGGCTAGTGTGTGCTGGCAGGTGTGTGTGTATAGAACTCCTGGCCTTTGTCACTGATAGGGAAATCTGTCCCTTGCTTTGCTTCCAGACATCTCAGTTACTATTGCTTTCTAAACTGCATCTACTGAGAAGAACCAATTCAAAGCAGTAGGGAGTATTGCTGGTAATGTACACTACAAGGCAGTTAACTTTTCTTAATAATAATTACTTTGGTAATGAGCAAAATCAGGATGTGTTTTATCATTTTTGGGCTCCGTGCATGTAAAAGATTATTGCAACAAGTACTCAATTTCTTCATAAACAGCAAGGAAAGGATTTATATTCTATTATCCTTTATAAAGGGGTTTTACTTAAGACCTGTTCTTTAAAAAATAGATTGCTTTTTTTTTTTTTTTTTAAGCCTCTCTGGAAGTGAAGGCAGCAGTATTTGGGAGGGACTGACATAACCACCTGGTTAAGCATCTGCTCTATTTTGGTGTTGCAGAGGAACAGTTTTACAGTCCTTATTGTAAGTTGTTTATCATTTAACTTGGGCACAGGCCTGGTCTAATTAGAGGACTTGGTTTCAGTTCTTTGAATCCTACTTAGCTTGAAGCAGATTCTGGTCATGGTTAGTTATTGAGTTCATTAGATTCAATTTCCCCACCTGAAAAATGGGTGAAACACAGAACAAACCCCACATACCGTTGAGGTGTATAATGGAACCATGGGATGGACAGACAGACCCAGATAACCGACAGAACAGCCACGTTTTTAGGAAAACTCAGCTCATTGAAAACAAACAACCCAAACAGTGAAGCAGATCTCCTGAGGCCAGTTCCATGAATGGGGATGAAATCTCTCCAATGTCCCACAGGGAGTCAAAGCAGAGGTGAGCAAAACACTGAGGAAACAGTTTTCAGATAAAAAGAATCACAATGGTAAATCTCCCCTTGGGTTATTTTCTACATAACCTGTACTGGCACTGAGACTGTGCTGGGTGTTACATATCATCTGGAAGTTGTATAAAGAAACATGGTAAGTAATGAAGTCCTTCCAATTCTCTAATTTTTTCCTGTGCTTTCTTGAACACCCATCTTCTAGTGTCACTGTCACATCAAGATCTCCCGTGTCATTAAAATGAAATTATCACTAGTGTGGCTCAGAAAACAAGGCAGGTAACTAATGTTCAAAAAGTGAAATCTTCAGCAGTCAAGATTTCATTCTTAATAATGCACCTGTTTGGATTTTCTGCTGCTTTTAATCTTAAGGGGTTAAATGACTTTGTTTTATATAGCAACCTTAGTGAAAGAACCATAAAATAATTCAAAAAAGCAAATAGTAAAAAAAGCAGGACTAAAATCAAAAGCACAAAGTAGTAAGCACTCGTTTTACCCTAAATGCAGCACTACTCAGACACTCACTGCTCTTCAGAAGTGTAGAATTTGTGTTGCTTTCAGAAGTAGCTGTCAAAGAAATAAATTATCAGTCTTGGTCTCTCAGTATAATGTAACAAAGGCAATTTGCTTCTAGGAATATATGTAATGAACCTTCTCATTCAATTAAGATTAATTTTTAATAACTGACCTTGTTTCCAAAAGAATTTTAAGTTCAGACCACAAAGGCTGATAAAAGAACTGTGTATTTGATATTCAGTTCTCAGCTTCCACCGGTACAAAAAACAAAAGTCTGGCTGAACTGTAAATACCACCTGGGAGATGGTAAACAGCCAACTGATAATCTGTTCTCAAACAGCAAAACCTGAGTTCCCTGCAGGAAAAAAAGAATGCTCATGGCAGAGCAGTGGGGGTGTCCCAGCTGGGCTCCACACACTGGCACGGTGCATGTGGAACGCTTTGGAGTACTGCTTTGTGCAGCCTCTCACAGCTTTAGTCCAGGAGGCAGCTGTTTGTCACTTCTGTATGGCAAAGAGAAAGCACCTGCAAATCTGCACAAAGAATGGAGCGGGACAGCATTTTGGGAATAGGGTAATTCTGTGTTGAGCTGCTGCAGGAAGGACTCCTGCTGACACATGACAGGGCAAGCTGTCTTAGTGCACTGAACAGAAAATACTTTGACAGCAAAAGTTTCTTCAAATTCTAACGCACAATTCTCGCAATCATTCTGAATATTAAAAATAACTGACCATATCAGATATCATACTGTTCAACAGTAATCCAGTAATGGATTGCTGCTACTGCTGAGACTTGACTTTTTTTTACAGAAAAATTAGAAAAATACAATGCATGTAAACAAACTGAAAGTAAAGTTTCAAATTTATTTTTTTCCCTTAACTCCCTTCAGGTTTGTTATTCATTGGAGGGTTTGCTTACCTGCACTCAGGACTCATTGCAGATGAGGAGTTAAAAGTACTGGAGATGAGAGTTGATTTCAGCAGGAGTGCTGCCAGTATGGTTTTTGGTGGGGGGGGCCTGGGTGATTGGGGTTTTTCCTAAAAAAAGAAATACTATAGTTAGGTCTATATCTGCTGTGTTTCAGCCCAGTGTGATTCTGTAACAGTAGAAACTAAGTACTACTCCTCCCAGGACAGGTGAGGAAAGACACAGCAAGGGATGGTTTTCCTAAATCCTTTAATGAATTAGTGTCTTAACTGGCACAGTCAGACCTGTAAAATGTGGAGGCTGGAACATTGCATCTCCCTGCAAAATACTGAAAGAGTAAAAGTGGAGTCAGGCAAAAATAAAACAGCTTTTAGTTTTGGGTTGGTCTGTTTGTTTTGCTAGTGAATCTTTATGTACCACTCGCTGTGCATTGAAGAGTTTGCAGCTACATCTCTTTAAGTGAAATGAACTTAAACGCTCCATGAATATTTTATCAGTCTTTCATTTATGCCAAGTTTCATTTCATCAGTTTTCCTGGATATGAGACCTTGAAGAGCCTGCTGAATATCTGAGAGAAAAGCAAAAGCATCCAAGCGAAGACAATCCTTGAGTACATCAGTTTTATAGAAGAACAACAGATTTCCACCAAACTGTATAATGCTACTGGCATTGACGTATAAAAACAGCTGCTCCCTAGAGACAAAAAAAAGATTCAGTGTATGGCCTGACTCTTACTATCTGTAGCACATGTCCAAGAACGTCTAAAAGCTTCTCCAAAATACTGAATGCAGTTAATATCCTCACCTGTTTTGAAGACAAGTGTGAGAAGCATCCAGAAAGCTGAGGCGAAAATACGGACACTAAGATGCTGTGAATAATGTGGACAGAGCCTGAAGGGTGGCATGACTGAGTCTCTCTGTATCTCCCTGCCCATGCAGAGATGCCAAGAGGACAGTAGAACTAAGGGTGGTTGCTGCCTGTCCTTATCTACCCCACCGACACAGCCACCCATCCCCAGGGTAACTGCAGCCCCCCCTAATTAAACATCCTTGGTGCTCTGTGGCCCATCTGCCCTTCAGCAGGGGGCACACAGCAGCTGTCTCCTATAGCTTTGGGTTAGGGATCTGTAAGCCTGTTTGTATCTCTGGGGGTCTTTTGTAAAGCTCAAAGAGTGTGGCAGAGGTTCTGTCCCCCTGGCGTGACAAGGGCCAGTGGAATTCAGCCACTTCAGTTTGGCACAGCTGTACAACTGCCTTGGAAGTCAGTGGTTGGACCTTTGCATTTAAAATGCTGGACTTGACAGGTGTCCACTCCCAGAGCCTGTGAGCTGACATTGCCACATCTTGGTTTCCAGTTATAACCTTGTCAAAATTAGGGAACCAGGAGGTTTGTTTGCTGTGTACAGTAGATAGATATGATTATAGTTTCAGACATAAAAATACAGTTTTCTTGATCCCAGGGGTGGGGTGAGGGAGCTGTGGACTGTTCCACAGCCACAACCATTTTGTGAAAGGAGCCCCAGATGCCAGAACAAGGTGGTAACTGTTCATTTTCCACAGAGGAGGAAAGGCCAAGTATATTGTAATGCTCACCTGAAAGGATCCCACTTTTTGAAACTATGTTTCACAGTTACACTAAAGGCACGTTAAAAACCAGCTGAAGTTTTGTGATGACCTTTATCCTGCCTGGATGCTGCCAATTTCCTCTAGATGCCTTTTCCCTTGCATGCAAACAGAATTTTCTTTCTCCCTAGCCCTGGAGCAGCATTCCCTGGATGTGCCACTGACACCCCAGCCCAGGTCACTGCCCAGCCTGTCATCCTCCTTGTGCAGCTTCAAAAAGGTGAAACAATTACAGCCACTGAAGTCAGGGAGAAACTAAAGGCAAAAAAATGTCTCTTAAGGCCATAGTCATAGAAGCTTTTAAGTCCATCTACCACAGAACCAAAACTACCTTTTCTCTTCACCCTGCAGCTTCACAGTGTTGTTACTACACTGCCAGTGCTAGAAAAGTGAGCGTGTATGTATTGACCACTGCAGGGGAAAAAGGATGATTCAAAGCTTTTAAGCAGCTGTCAGGGTTATGGTGTTGTCAGCTCTTCTAGAAAACAAGTGATAATTAAAATTTCATGTGTGTATGCATAGGGGTGTCTGTCTATAATTAATCCTCCGGTTAGCATGGAAGAAAAAAGTTCATATGAACCTTTGCCCCTCTCCTTCCTATCAAGTAAATACACTGTGACAGCATTCAGCAATGTGAAGTTTGGCCAGGGCTGTGGTTCAGCTGGCACAGAGCTACTGCTGCACCCCAGTCAGTGCCCCTGGAAAAGGGATGTGCTGGGACTGCAGACGCGTCGGGAGTGTAAGGACAGGGCTGTGAGCAGAAACCCTCCTGCCAGCCTGGGTGTTGGTAAGATGTTTGGTTTAAAGGCAGTGTTTGAAATTGGGCTTGGGGGTCCCCGTGTGCTTTGAACGTCATGTCCAAGTGTATCCCAGGAGCTGTGCTGTAGTGCCAGGCTGAGCTGAGGGGCCCTGACTGCATTTATAAGCCACCCAAACATACCAACCCACGGCCCTGCACAGATGGCACGGCTCTTACACACTGTCCTCTCTAGGAAGCTCAAACGCTGCAACAAGGAATGAACTTTAGTAGGTAGATTTTACACCTTTTCTTGGAGCACAGAGCTAATTTCAGTTTGTCATCACATACATGTGCATTTAACCAGGCCCCTTAAGTTTTAACGGTGGGGTGGGGTGGAAGGAGTAAGGCTTGTTTTGGGGGTTTTTGGCACTTCCAGAGAGAAGCAGTAAGTGTTGTATTAACCTGGAGGGTTTTACTGCCAGTTCAGAGGTGTTTCCATATTACAAGTAAATCCAGACACTTGGTTGCACTTTTTATTTCTGCCTTATCTGCATTTGTGTTAGGTAACCAACATGTGTTATAGGTGTTAGGCAATCACAGTGCAGACAAACATTCACCTGATCAGTCCATTCGACCTGGCAAGAGGGAGAAGCCCTTGACCCTTTCTAATAGCTCAGTTTGCAAAGCTGTATATTGCCAAAGGCTATGGCGTTGGGCTGGAGGGCAAAATGCAAGATCACTCGCCACTAAACCCATGGCCCTTTGGAGTACCAGCCTCAGTGTCTTGACAGAGGACAGATGTTTCAGCAAAGGGATGTTTAGAAGGTGAAGAGGCGGCTCCCCAGTTATGCAGAGTAGTTTTACTATTTTTTACATCCAAACCACAGTGAACTTCCTCAGTGCTACTATTTCTGTTTCAATGAGTACCGCTGGAAAATACCTTTGCTGGAAACCTTGCCTAGTGCTGAACCAAAGGGTCACATCTTCATAGCTCTTCTTTGAGCTGGTTTCATTAACCCCGAGGAGTAATTGCAATGAAAGATGAGCCTGCAGACAAGCATCATCTATTCGTGTTGAAAAACAAGAAAACAACTAACATTATCTACATAAGCATTTATATAGTCCACCAGCACAAATTTCTGTGTATCACTTTATATCTCAGCAGGGGAGTGTGAATACAATGATCAGACACACCAAAGGAAAATAAGGAAATTAGGTTTTAGTACAGTAGCCTTATTTTTAGTGGTTGTTATTCCTGAGCAGGCTGTGATTAAAAGCACACTGACTTCCCAGAGTAATGTTTCTGTCTCTTATTACAGTTGGACAGTGTCACTTCGCTCATTCAGGCTGCCAAAAACCTAATGAATGCTGTGGTGCAGACAGTGAAGATGTCCTATATTGCGTCCACTAAGATCATCAAGATTCAGAGTCCTACTGGCCCACGACATCCAGTTGTGATGTGGAGAATGAAGGCTCCAGAGAAGAAGCCCCTCATTAAAAGAGAGAAGCCAGAAGAAATCTATGCTGCTGTCAGAAAAGGTTCTGCAAAGAAAAGAATCCACCCTGTTCAAGTCATGAGTGAATTTAGAGGCAGAGAAATAGTCTAATATTTTGCCACCTTGTGTGTTTCTGTTTTGAATTTCTGGGATTTTTCATCTTTTCCCTCACTTATTTAATAATCATATATATTAATGTTTTGCTTTTCTCTACATATGTAAGATAACACTTGCTTAAATTATTTGAAAATGCTGTTGGATTAATTAGAAGCACACAGTTGAAAAAAATAAAACACAAAGCAAAAAGAATTCTCTTGCAGTGACAAACTCGCAGGTCTTTGTACTGGCCTGTTTTCAGCAGAGCACTTTGAGTGATGCACTGTGGGACAGTGCTGTAGCTGGAAAGGGGGAAGCAATGCGCCAACCTGCCCCAAATCACACTGCATTCCTGAGGATTTAGGTGCTCCTGGGCCAGGGATGAGGGTGGCCACTGCCAAACTGCACAGATTTTATGACATACAGCTTTTTAAATGTGGTGCCACAGGGCCAGCTCCCTGATCGACATCATTACACAGTGATCAAGTCATGTTCTGATGGGAACTGAGAGTCTGGGCCCTGAACTTGGGTCTGCATTGAAACATCTAAAGACCTCCCCTTGGCCCAGGCCCAGCCATGGAAATGTGAGTTTTAAAAACATTTGATGAACTACACAAAGTATTGTAACAACATGGATGTACTGATGTAGTAAGAAAAGCCCTGTGCAACACAGCAGTAATGACAGCTCTTAGGAAGGAGCCCTTAGGAAGCATTAACAGAATCCCTGTTCTGCTGTCCCTGCTTGTTCTGTGAGCCCTAATAAATCTGCCCACTGCGACATTTGGAACTTCAGATAAATCACACATTAACAACAACACTTCCCTAATTGCTGCACAAAATAACAAGCGTGAAATAAATCATTATTCTGAGATCACAGTATGAAATACACATATCTTGAATCTAAGAAATGGTGAAATTTTTGTAAGGGATCTGTAGGGATTTAAGTTACTTTTCTTATGACCGTAGAGTCTGTGCTGGGAAGTGACCTGCTGAATGGCTGCACTCTGTCTCAAAGTACATAATGAAGGTAAAGGCTGTTAGTTCAGACCTTTGCAACATACTTAAGAGAAATAAAATGCTTCTAAATCTCTCTGAATCTGAAATTTTGAGGAACCTAACTTGCCTTCCTGCCACATCATGAAGTTCTCCCAGTCTGCACTTGTTACTCAAGATGCCTTTGCCCGGCAAGTCAGTAGATCCTTTGGTATGTTTTTTTTTTTTGCATTTGCTAAGGTGAAAGAGCTCCCTCCAAAGCCAGAACTTCATGATATGTCACTCACTGCCATTATGAGGCAGCTCCACACTATGGGCTGCTGCTCCTTGTCATTTATTACCATGCTTTGCACAGCACTGCCCATTCCGAGCCCAGTGTGGGCAGCAAAACTAACCCAAAATGGTGCCTTTCCTCTCGGGGGCTGCTCTGTTTCTAAGCTCAGGACGGTGGGGCAGTATCATTTCTAGGCTGCTAATTAAGACACCCATGAAACCTATAGTGCTCATGAATTCAAAATTTTGTAGATGATTATTCCACCTTCCCTAACTTTGCTGTCTGTTGAACAAAACAAAAGGAGTTTGGAAGAAAAAAATGCCCCCTTTCCAGCTCAAGTTGCCTCCAGCATGTTTGCATGAAGGTCTCAGTAACATGTACTGGGCTTTGCTAGTCCCCTTAGGGTGACAGGGCCAGCAGGGGAGCTGCTGGAACCTTGTCCCCTTGGCTGTGGGGGTGTTACACCCGCACGGCTCCAGGTCACACCTTTGATACAGGTCACACCTTTGATACAGGTCACCTTGGTACCAAACGTTTGTAATTAATGCCTTGTTACTGTAGCATTAATAAAAACCCACGTACACCACTGAGAAGAGGCCTTTAGTGTTGTGGCTTTTTTTTCCCATGTGTCTCATCCTTGGTCTGCACAACCCAGTTCAAAAGCCGGCCAGGTTTGCTAAGAGGAGTGCCAGCCTGTCAGCACCCGGCATGTTCTCTATTAGTCTGCTCGAAGGGAGAGTTTTTTTAGCATTTGTATTACTAAAGCACAGTTATTGCTTAGTTTAATGCTCCTTCCTGCAATGCTCTTACCCTGGCCATGCTCTGCAACCAGTTTGGTCTCAACACAGGGATTTATTAGGCAAAAAAAAACCTCTAAATGAACAAGAAAATTAAAACTCGCTGGTTTTTGAGAAGAGACAAAAGAGCGATAAGTTAATTATATCTAGACCTACTTTCTTGGATAAAGTTCAATCCCCATTGAAAACATACAGTTTATTCCTGGCTGGTTCATAAGAAGCCCTGGAGCTCATTATCCCCTTATCAAAGCAGGGATCCATGGCTTCCCCACCACTAAGTAATTCTGAAGGAGGATGTACTGCTCATAACTTTTATTCAAAAGCATTGCACCTTCAATCTCTTCATTCCTTCCCAGCCCCAGCTTTCAGAGTGGAGCCTTCCCCTCTGTTGTCCTTACCTCGCCTCCTGTGAGCAGTGTCCGTGGTGTCCCTTGAGAACTGCTCTCAGCTGCAAAGCAGCTTTGCAAGGCTCTCCCACCTCAGCTAGCTCAGATTATTTCATTAGCCTGCCTCGGCCTCTCCCAGTTACCACATTACAGAGTAAAGGATGATGGATGATTGAAGGCAATTTTATAAAAAAATTTCACTACAGCACTTAAAAATGAGATCGACTGTCACTGCTGAAGCACATCAGTACAAGAGGACAGATTTGTGTCATTTCCATGAATCCCAAAGCTGCTGAATTTATTTTTTTTTTTTCTTAATAAACAGCTTGGTTGTGTCACTCTGCTCTTACTACTGCTGCTGTTGATTCCTTTGGTATTTAGCAATTCTGATTTGTAAACAGCAGCTTCTGACCCTGCAGGTTGTGCTGAGATAGTTTGCTCTTTCTTCATTATTGCCTCAGCTTAGTGAGCCATTCCTGGTACGTAGGGGCCACTGGCTGGGCATGGGAGGGGAGGGTGGGGAAGAGGTGTAACCTTGCTGCACTTACACCAATGGACTTTTCGCCCCAGTTTAACCTGGGTACCACCTGGGAAGCGCTACAGCTGCACCTCTCCTGAGGAACACAGCCAAGCAGCCTGACACCAGGCCTGGCGGGATGTTCTAGCAGTGTTTTAAAAGGCCTCCAGCTCTTTTGGAAAGGCGTTTTTTGTTCTTTATTTTCTGTGAGTCCACAATTGAAGCATTTGAGAAAAAGTGAACTTAACAAAAACAGTTGCCTGAAATTGTCCAATAGAGACAATTCAAGAGCATATTAGTAGAGTAATTAAATAATAATTGAAGATCAAGCAAACGATGCTATGCACTTCATTTTTGTTTTCCCTTGGAGATCATTAGAACTGGCTTACATTTTCTCCTAAGGGCGTCAGCGGCCTTGTTTTTTTTTTTGCAGAACTACTTTTTAAATGGAAGAAAACGCACTAGGACTGTTGATAAAAAAGTCATGGATTTTGTGTTGTGTACTGAAAGTTCTGTTGCTTCACTGAAAAATATCACCTTTCAAATAATAAACAACTTTGCAGAAACTTCCTTGGCGTAAAGAAAACCAAAATACATTCAAAGCAGAAATGGCAAACAAGCCATGAAAATGCTTTAAAGCCGCAGTTTTCTGTGGTCAGCAGGAGACACGTGCTGCTGTTGGCCAAGGAGCTGAAGGCTGAGGGACTCATTTTTGACTCCAGCACACAAGCAGCAGTTAAGACGAAAGCTTGCACTGCAGGAGGTGGATCTAGCAATTTTATATTTAAGAAGCTTCTTACAGGATAAAAAATACTCATGTACTACTTGCTGATGGTGAACATTAGTGTGTTAAAGCAGGATGGAGACTGCAGAGATGGTGTTTCCTCTGGACTCTCCAGTCTTTTATCAGCCTGGCCATTTTAGAGCCGTTGACTTTCCTGCTGCAGTTCCTGATTATTTTCAGAGACCACAGCAGATGACTCCAGAGCAGCCTGCGTGGCTCTGCAGCTCTGCTCTCGGGGCAGCAGCGGGGCAGGATGGCAGAGCAGCCTGCCGGTGCTCAGTGCTCAGCAGCTCTGCTGCTGCTCAGCAGCTCTGCTGGTGCTCAGCGCTCAGCAGCCCTGCCGGTGCTCAGTGCTCAGCACCTCTGCTGGTGCTCAGCGCTCAGCACCTCTGCTGGTGCTCAGTGCTCAGCAGCCCTGCTGGTGCTCAGCAGCCCTGCTGGTGCTCAGTGCTCAGCACCTCTGCTGGTGCTCAGTGCTCAGTGCTCAGCACCTCTGCTGGTGCTCAGTGCTCAGCACCTCTGCTGGTGCTCAGCGCTCAGCACCTCTGCTGGTGCTCAGTGCTCAGCACCTCTGCTGGTGCTCAGTGCTCAGCACCTCTGCTGGTGCTCAGCGCTCAGCAGCCCTGCTGGTGCGTGCTTGCTCTGCTCCCAGTGCTTGCTCTGCTCCCAGAGCTCCCTCATTAGATGGAAACAGGACAGGAAATTGCTTCCACACCTCCAGATCCAGCACAGAGTGCCATGCCCAACCAGCCAGCATGGCTGAGAGGATGGGAGAAAGTAAAGAAACTAAGGGGGTTTATAACCACGTGGTGCAGACTCTGTCTCCTGCAGAGACTCCACAGCCCTTATGATGTTCAGGACTTTAACCAGGGGTGGGTCCTCAGTGGCTCCACAGGGCTGCTTGGCTGGCTTGTATGAAAGATTAGCCAAAAAAAGCCTTTTCCCCACAACTTCCCAGCATTATTTGTACCCACCTGTCCTATTCTCTTCTGATCCACCTTTTAATTTCCCTCTATCCTATTCTCCTATCACTGTGACATCTATGCTGTCCCTCAGCGTTGGCTTCCTGTCTCCGGCCCTGGACTCTGCAGCTTCTTTAACAACAGGACAGCATAAAAGTTTGCAGCACCTCCACCCCCATTTCCCAAGATTCTATTTCGCTTTTTCTTCTTCTCAAAACACTACAACCCAAGAACAAGGACAAATGGTGAGTGGCCAGCTCAGCAGCCTGTTAAATCAGCACAGCTATTGTGAGTTCAGTGGGGAAATATCCCCTTGACAGAAGTTACTGTAGTCCTTCCTCTGAAGCAGCTCCCTAAAAATGTTATCCCTCAGTCCAGCAGCTAAGACTGATCTGTGTCACCTTGAAGTTTGCTTTTGCACAGGTAGAAAGCATGCCACCAGTAAAGAGATATGCTCCCCAAAAGAAAATATGTCTTCCTTGCCCTTTCCTCCTGCTGCATTTTTAACAACTTGTCTTTATTTAGGCATGTCAGAGCCAACTTTAAAATACCAAAATACAAAATATGAAGGTTATTAACACGGCATTCCAAAGGGCAAACAGCCTATTGGTAGTGTGAGCTATTGAGTCACATGGGTGGGGATGGCACATCCTCCAGCACTCTGTTATCATCATGCCTGGGCTGAAACTCTATTAATTTTCTGCATCACCAACAGCTGAGGACCAAAGCTGACAGCCAATAATACATGAGTCCACTGCAAGCAAAATACATGACAAACAAACCTCCCCATCACCTCCTAAAATATTAACAGCAGAATATAACAGATAGAAAATACGTGGCAAAAGAAGGAGTACAAAGAAAATTGTTCCTGAGTGTAAGAGCCCTTACATTTTTGTTTTTCATTAACACAGTATTTCTGTTCCCAAGCAGCTGCACATTTCTCTTTTTCACTGCTAAGTGGATTCTTAGAGTCTGGGTGTGCTAAAATAAATTCCTGTGCTTTGATTTTCCAAGGTATCAAAGTGGAGGAAGTGAGCAGCTCTTCCTGTGCTTTTGCTTAAGGTACTTGGAACACATCCTCCACCAGTGACTTGGGCATTAAGAGACATGTGTCGTTCTACAAAGGGTTTTCTGTCAATTAATTCTGGTTGGCTACTCATTAGATAACACAGAATGTCTCTTTTGTTAATAAAAGCATGTTCAGCCATATTTTAAATGGAACAATTTGCAAGAGATTTTTATACAGTCCCTCTTCGGGCCAAATTTTAATTCCTCATCCAGAAAATTTATACCCTACTACTGCAATCTCTTTTTCCTTAAACAAGGCATCATCTAAAGAAAACTGGTCATCCAACCACATCTAGCTATGAGACCCACATTTTGGCACAGAATTTGCCACCAGGTATCTAAAGGTTCCAAAGATTATTTCCAGTGAAGGAGGACTGAAAAAGATACTCCAAACTTAAAGACTACACTTTTGAAGTACTAATTAAAATCTTATTATCATTGGTATTTGACTTTTGTATAGACTTCACAAAAAGTCAAAGGCGCAGGCAATATTCTGGATGCAGACTTAGTTAAGCCAGGCATTGTGCCAGGTTACTGGGTAACATAGTAGGCTTCTCACTTCTTTGTTGGTTTGCTTTTTTTTTACAGATTCATGCAGTTTGTTGTAAAGAAAAGAAGGAATGACAAGCTTCAGATGTAGTGTTCCCTCTAACATGCAAACCTGAAGTAAAACATTAGGTAGGTGTACGTAAATCTTGGCTGAAATACCTGATTTTAGGCAGTGATGCAGCCTTTGGTATGGCCACTGAATTGCAGCTGCTGGGACTGGGTCAGACTAATGGGAACCTTCTTCCAGCACACACGGGAATAACAAGCCCTCGGCACATCTTCCACAGCGAGCCTGGGCAATGGCTCGCCCTGAGAGCAGCTCTCATGGGTCTGCCAGCATTGCAAACAATGTACTGAAGCCTGTGCTTGTGTGTAAGACACTGCCTGTCGCTGGAGATTCCTGGAGACAGTTCTCACCACAAAACGGGTTCAGTTGTCAGAACAAACGTTTGGGGTTTCAGAAATCCACTCACCAGCCAGACTCAGGATCACTGAGACCCCTTGGAGCTGGGTGTCTAATGATAGCACATGGAAACTTCTGGTTTGTAAGTCCGTTGTCAGCATTTTGCAAGGGAGCAGAAAAGAAGTGTTTTTTGCCAGAAATGCCTGTGAAAACGCCTGTCTTTGTACAGAGTTCCTCCTACCCAAGCCCACCTTGTACACAGCGCTTCGAGGCCACCAATTATCAGCACACAGTCAGGATTCTGAGAGTAACCAAACTCCTTCCTAAGGAAGTTCACTTCTCATTTTCACTGAATTGCTCTCCAAAGGTGGGATTCAAGGGACACATCGCTTGTTCACGCAGGAAAAAGGCAGTGTTAGGACTGTGGCACATCCCCAAGTGCTGGATAACAAATACCCTCAGGGGCCAACCTGCTGGAAGCAGACGAGCTGGGACAGCAGTCAGACCACTTTGCTGTGCTGCTATTATTTATACAGCTCCAATATTTACCTGAATGCTATCCCTGCATCTGCAGTAAAAGGTCTTTGTCCCTCCTGTCAAACCCATATGATCCTGCCCTACTCACGCCCTCCTGCTTTTCTAATCTGACAGAAGCTGATAGATACAAACTCCCCATATTTCTTCAAGGTATCTTTTTTCCCTTATAGACAGATCTCCATAAATAAATGAAAGATCCACTGACCAGCTTTAGCCTAATTTTACTCATTCACAACACGCCCTCCCTGGCAGTGAGACTCCAACTTTCTGTTTTTTACTGAAGTGGCAAGCTGTTTTGGCAAGCTGTGTTAATTGCCCACTGTAATGCCTAAAGATTGTGATATCTAAAGGGAGGATAAAAGAGGGATTAGTAGCAAAATACTAAAGAATTAAAGCAGCATATACAGAAGAGCTTACAAAACACTCAAAACCTTAGACTGCAAACAGAGCACAGGCTCCACTTGCAAAATCAACAAACTAACTGCAGTGGCTGAAAACTTTTCTCCCTCCAATCTGTGAATTGGCAACAGCAATTCCTTGTTTAAAAAAAAGGTTATTTTCTTCAAACTCGCATCCTTAAACTTGTGTGCTCTGAGAACAGATGGCAAACCACGTGTCAAAAAACAAAACAAGAATTTTCAACAGAGAGAATAAACCCAAGATTTCTCCTTTAAAAATAGGAATTCTTCATTGGACTCCTGAAGTCCCTGCACTGCAATCCCTTGTTAGATAAGCTAACACTAAAGGGTCTCAAAAAAACGTGAGAAATACCTCAACAAAAGAGATAGTAAGAAATATCTAAAATACCTCGGCCACCTCTCTGTCACTGCTTACTTCTCTGGCTGTCTCTGAGTTTTAGAGACACTGGTTTCATTCAGCATGCTGTGATCACTCAAGTTCAGCTCCTCCCAGAAGCACAGTGACCATCAGACTTTTTGTTGGGTTTTTTTTTTTTAAATTCCTTCTGCATCTCTGAGGGAGCCATTTTATTTCTCTCTTAGCGAGACAGGTAAGGATATAACAGGTACACAACACTGCAGGGCAATTCTAAGGAGCGCCTGGCACAGGAGAAGTGCCATTGCCTGTTGCTCTCCATCAGGATGGTGGCAGGATGCAGGCAGCCCTCCCGAGAGCTCCTGTGCCCAGGAGAGTAAAATACAGATGGAACAAGGATTCATACTAAATGCATGGCAACAAAACAAAGCCAGTATTTATTTATGTGCTCTGTATCAAAATCAAGATAATTTTACTGCCTGTTTTGCTGGGCCACCTAATGGAGGCGGCAGGCCCGGATTGCCTCCCGAGGTGTGGTGTGCATTATTCCAACAGAGGAATGGATTAGGAACAGCCAGACTCAAAGTGTGTTAGAACTGTATGGACTCCTGCAAACATTCAAACTGCTGTTAAATTGCTGGTGGTGACAAATTAGTCTAGTATGAACTTATAAAAAGTACAGACAAGAATGACTTATTTGGGTAAATCTTTTGCCCATAAGACTTTATCTGCACTGATAATATCAGCTTCGGTAATTTTGTTATATTTTACTGAAAAATAACAGAAACATTTGAACACCTAGATAAATTAATTATCTAACCCAACTAAACTTCCTTCTTCCAATTATTTGCTTTATTGAGAGACTGGATTTTTATAATAGAATTGGACATAATGAAGTTTGTAAAATGAGACACGGAAATGAATTAAAAACATTGATTTTTCCTCTAAAGATGGATTTTCTCTTGACATCCCTTTCACTTCTCCCACTATCTCTGCAGGATCACTAAGTACTATATTCAGAAGGCACCTGATATCTCCAAAGCAAAAGAAATTGGGTTTTGTACTAACATTGCAGTACAGGAGCAGAACCACAAATTTTATTCACCTGTTCTGTTTCATGCTGTTGGAGGAGGGAGACATTGGAACGAAGGAGTCTTTGGCTGGCTGTTCTGCCCACATCCACTTATTTTCACTTTAACAAGACTGCATGAAGAATAATCAGATCTATGGCAGATTTCATGGATAGAAATAATATACACACATTTTATCTAAGTTTTATTCTGTAGCAAGATTTTGCATGGAAGCTCCTAATTTTTTGTCCAGAATTTGAGACTCTTGTCTCATTTTTTTAATGTATGACCTTAGGAAAGCCACTTGGCCTTTCTGAGATGTATTATAAGGTAACACAAGTGATGTAATTATAAAATGTATATAATTAACTTCTGTATAGCAATTCAAATTACATGTAAAGGGTAAAGCAAAACAGTAATTGATTAAGACATTGCAACCAGTTTTTACCGGATGTTTTTACTCCACATGTCAGCACCTTGAAAAGCAAATTTCATTTTTTCTGCCTATATATAGGAAACAGTTTTGTTCTCCATAGTCCCTCATGAAAATGAGAACTCACCCCACATTGCTGGGGTGCCTGAACTGCTCACAGCTGTAACTGAGTACTAGGGAATTACATTATCACCGGGCTCATTTTTCTAACTCTCCCCATAATTAAATGAACTTTATTCAATGTGTTGTTTCACACACATACAAATGACAGAAGAAAGCCACAGAGAACTTATTTCAGCTGAAAACCAGCAACATATAAAACAAAACCCCTTGGATGAAATCCCTCATAAGATGATGCAAACGAGGCAAGAAGAAGGTGCCCCAGTGTGCTGTGGCAGGGCTGCACTCCCTGATGATTCACTGATGACTGGACAAGTGAGGTGCTCTTGTAGGGAAGAATAAATTCTGAGAAATACAGAAGAACAGACTGCAATAAAAAAATGAAACTCTGGCCTCTTTTGGGGAGGGAGAAGCAGAGGGAGATGGCAGGAATTTGAAGTACTTAATGTTTAGAAAGAAATTAGAATTTGCTTGTTAAACATACTGAGGAAATGCCCTGTTTGTTAAAGATTCCGTACCTTCAGCACTATAGCTACCAAAACAACATATTCAGCAACACCTAAGCTAGAACTGAAGAGGTACTGCAACACAGGAAAGACTGAATTAAGATTAGACAAAGCAGATTTCTTAATATAATAAAGAAATTAATAAATGTAGAAAAAAAAAAGATAAAGAAGACTTTGCAAGTTGTACTGTTTTACTTTGACCTCATGTCTTGGTGGCAGCTGTACGGAGGAGCATCAGCAAGTACAGGGTTTGCTCCTTAGTCATTTATATGCTAAAACAGTAGAGAGCCTGCCTGGAACCTACTTGGAGACCACGAACTGGGGCAGCACTTGGAACTACTGTTGTAATTAAGTGTGACAGAGCAGTTTTCCTTTCTCAGGCCTCCCCCAAACCGCAGTGAGCTCCTGCCTGAGCTGTCTCCACTCGCACAGCTCTGATGCCACGCTGTCTGTAACGCTCCCTTGTCCAGTTTAATACATTAAGCCATCTGCCAAGAACTGAGCATGAATAACAAGATTCAGTCCATCTCTAATGTAAGTGTAGTGCTCATCTGTACCATTTCCACTCATTTGATTAGCTTTCCTTCCATTTCTGTTCAGCATGGGAAAAAGAGAGTATTTCCTCCAAGTACAAACATACATATTATTTCAAAATTTAGACTAATTTAAGTATCTCTTTTATTTATTTCAGCTAAGTAAGCACAAGGAAGGCTGTGCCACCTCCTGAGAAGCAAACTGGGACACAGTGCATTGGAATAAATTTTACAGGTAACCCTCTGGCTTTCATATGACACACACTACACCTGGCAAGTCCGTATCCCAGGGTCCAAGACACTGTTCTCTGCCTGTTGTTCCAACCTAAATTACAGGAGGATCTGAGTAACATTCAGCAGGAGAAATAAATTACATTATTGGGCAGGTTGATAGTGCAGCTATAGGAAGGACCCCAGGAAAAGCTATTCCACACAAACATTGTGTTGATCCAATATCTTACCCTATTTTAATAAATGATCCTGAATCTGAATCCTGAGTCAGGATCTAGAGGAGCACTAACAATAGCAGTACGACAAAATGTTGGGCAGATCATCCAGAGCAGCATGATCTGAGAACCCATTGCCAGGGTTCTGAAGATGAAGCACTTTCATTGCCAGGGTTCTGAAGATGAGCCATTTCCTCTCAGGGGGAATCCCAGTGCGAGGGGCTGGGTGTTCCTGGCAAAGAGGATAAATTACACCTTCAGCCATGGCCAGTTCTTGGCACTCCTGGAGCAATTTAAAGTTATCTTAGTATAAATAAGAGTCAGAACCTGTGAGACGTTTCTGATATAGGTTCTGCTGGAAAACAGTGTTCTGCTGTTCTAGCTGCTTGGACACACTATTTTTACATTTTCTGCTGCTTGTAGGTCAGGACAGTCTAGCGTGAATATGAGACACACATTGGCTTCTTCACAGTAAAGAAGAGAAAAGTTAATTTTCTGCTTCAGAAAACAGAATTGCTGGTTCAGAAGGTCATGAAATACCAGTCTCCTCCATGGAGGGAAAACACTGGAACCAAATCTTATAAAGGAAAAGTCTCATATGCCGGTAGTCCCTAACAAGCAGAATTTGGGTGGTGTACACAGGAGGATGATGGAGAAAGTACAGAAGGTAGATTTATAACTCTACAAAAAGATTAATGTTACTTTTTTGCACAAATATTTATGTATTTATTTATTCCATTCTGCACTGATATAGTACTTGCAGCTGAGAACCCTTCAAAAGTTCCAGACTGAGTATAAGAAATATTTAATAAGGCAATTTGTATGTTGAAGCTATGATTAAAAAAGCCCACACTACTGCAATGTTCTGAAAACTATTATGAAACAGAAAAGAGATTTCTTTTCTTACACTATTTCACACACTGAAGAGGGCAAGACAATTAACTCCAAACTGTCTTTATAAGCATAGAATTTTAATGAGAATTCTAATGTAAACCAATAATCTAAGCAAGCATAGAAATCAACACTACAAACTCTGTTCCAGCTGGTCTCGAAAAAAAGGATTTTTTGTTCTCTTTATGTCAACGTGAATTATAAAAGATGGGTATGAATCACACTAGGCTGATCTACACAATCTATCTAGTTTCCTTTTCCCAGCAAAGACTTACTTGCCCATGGGTAACACTGTAATACCAGGAGCCTTCACAGCCTCAAGACTCTCCAGTTCAAAGACTGCTCCAAAATACACGCTCAGTTCAGTTTCTTCTGGACTGATGACCACACTGCTCAGTTTTCTTGAAGCTGTTCTCTATGGTGTTAAAATAAACAACCCAACTGAACACTGTGACAGGGACACCACTTCTAATCCGTGGATCCCTGGGGCGTGCTCTTATCCATTCTTTTCTCTGTGACCCAGGAAACGTATACATTGTATTCTGGAATCTGGAAGAGCTTCCACAGATAAGCATTACAGATGGAAAGCTCAGATCATAAAAGCAGTGTTTGCATGGACTATGAAACAGTGATTTTGCAAAGCTTATAAATGGACTATACTGAGGAGATTTTTCAAAAGAAAACACTATTACTATTCTATAACTGCCTCTCTGCTAAAAAGCATGTCCTACCCCAAACCTTTTTATACTCTTCATTGAATGGAAATAAGGACTGAACATAGATAAAAGCAGCACCAGCAGAGTTTGCCAAAATCGAAGGTGATCGATATAAGAAGGTAACTTCAGATTTCAGAAGATAACTCCAGAAAACAAGAAAAAAAAGGCCTGAACCACAAACATCCCAGCACCCAGTGGAAAACATAACCCTAATCTAGCCCTGCATGTTCTCTGGGGGTGAGTCTTTCCATTGCCTTGCTGAGTTGACTCCTAATTCATCAGCATCTCTGCAAAAACAGCCCAAAGAAAACCAGATTTTTTTATCTTCCTGAATAATTATCCTTTAAACTTATTTTAAAGAAATTCAAGTTTCAATCTCACCTCTTTGACTGGGAACTTGTTTAAGAATGGAAATGGACTCAATTTGTTTCTGGTTATATAATTCCATGACTACAGCTCCTTATATACACTATTTATTTACTCAATAAAGCAAGTGTTAGCAGAGCGACTTCTTCACAGTACTCACAGTGGAATACTTCAGCACTGCTGAGGTTATACCATGACCTCGTGTAATTACAAATTAGAATAGCCAGCTACTCAATGACATCAACCCGAGAAACATTTCTCCTTTTGTTACAAATGAAAGCAGATAGCTACGATTTTGCTGCATTTTTACTACTGTCAGTAGCAAAGAATTAAATTTCATAACCAGAGGTGTAACTACTTCTTTTTATGTAAAGCACTACATAAGTCAGAGCCTCCTATGCTATATTCAGATCAGCTCAATTGAGAAAACTTCCTTTTTAAATGTTTAAACTTTGAGTAATCTAAAAGCCAAATTACCTTGGAAAACCTATAGTGCTTGTAGAACAGATTAATATATCTCAGAATGAACACATTAGCAATGAAGTCCCAGAATGCTTGCATCAGGTTTTCCTGCAACATTTCATGGTATATTAAATAATTGGTACCATAGAGCAAAGCAAAAACATAGAATTGCATTTCCAGAAAAGGAGAAATCATGCACATAGGTCTGTATTACATGTGCACTGCTGTGCATTGTAAAAGTTCAGTGGACTGTGGAAGCACCACCCACTAAACACAGTGCACTCGCTGTACCTCAAATATGGGAAATAAAAATGGAAATCAAATGTATGAGGTGAAAAATATGAGTCCCAAACCCCAAGAGCAGCCTGATTGCAGCCTTTATGCTCCCTAAGAGCACTACCTCCAAACAGGTCCCATCCTACTGGGATGCTCGGTGACTTCTGGATACAAACCACACCCTGAAACAAATACTCATTCTGGATATACACTGATGGAGGGGATTAACATACTGTTGAGACTTGGTTATAAAAGGAAAACACGAGAAAAGAAAACAAACAAAAACCCCAAACAAGCACACACACTAAACCAATTCAAGACCTAAAACAAACTCAACAGCCGAAGGACACCTAATAATGTAAGGAAGCTCTGGAGGGAAGAGCTGGGACGCTGCCAAGGAGGGCCTGCAAGAGAACATTAAGTCATGAAGCTGCAGTGAGAGGGCAGGGAAAAGGAACTGGAGGAAAAAAGATTAGGCATTAGGAGGAAAGAAGACAGATAGACTGACTTCTGGGTCATAAAGACCTAAAGAGGAAAGTGGGTGACTGAGGCTGAACATTAGGGACATGATTTAGGAAAAAAATTCCATTCCTTCTCATTCTATGTAGGAAAAGTAGCATTTTAAAAAAAGAAGAATATAAGGAATTGACAAGGTAAAATAAAACACATCTGGGACAAGAAGGAACAGTTAGTCAAGTGTTAATCCCATGTGAGAGACCAGATGTGTATCTCACTGGATTGCCTAGGATGCTGTCCCTTCCTTCACCTCCTTTGTTGGAGGCTCTCTCTCCTCTTTCTGGAGCTCACAGAAAAGGAGCTTTTCTGCTGTCTCAGGACACAGAGTTGTATCAGCAGCAATGCAATGGAGCACAGGACTTCAGCTGAAAAGCAGCACCCCAGAGAACATTTGCAATAAGAGATGATGACATGGAATTTTTGAGAAATGTTCTCTGTATCACGCTCATCTTTCAGCCTGTTTTATAGACCTCACCTGTAGCCACCTTTGCTTTAAATGCTTCCACGTTTTTGCCATTCCCCCATATTTTTTTTTTCCTGTTCCTCCGCCTTCTCTTTGTAACTGTTTCCCATGATTTGTTTTTTGTTATTTGCTTCCTGTGTTTTTTTATTTCTCAAATGTTACTCTTTTTCCCTGCCCAGATGAATTTTTCCAGCCTGTTTTGATTCCCTGACGCTCCTCGTTCAGTGAGACAACTACAGAAGGTCATGTTTTTGGGCGTAATCCTCACTACGTATTCCACGTGCTTCAAGTCCAGCATATTTGAGGAAATTTCAGGGACAATAGTTGGTCAAATTCTTTCTTTTCCCTTTATTCTCAGGATGATGACAGGCATCCATCATGGATAAACCAAGGCCTTAACAAACAGGACCTGAACTATTTGCTGTCCAGCCCAAGAATGCAATAAAACTACACCATTTCATCTGAATTTTACACACACACACACACACACACACACACACAAAATAACAGTGTTAGCTGTTATTTTGGCTTCCCAGCAAAAGGTCCTAATTAATAACTTTGCCAGTATAAAATGTGCTGCTTAATTGCTCAGAAATCAAGTTTCATTAATGCTATTTCATTGGCTATTGAAAATTGGCAGAAATATGGTTAACGGATGAGGCATCATTTAAATTAAATCCTTCATCTTTTTTTTTTTCCCCATCAAAGTTAATGCATAGGAAATGGGCATACCCAGTTCCAGAAATAATACTTCTTTTTGGTGAGGAAGAAAGTGAAAATGAATTTCCCACTGAATAAAACTCAATTACATTTGTTTTGTTGCATGTAATTTTAGAAATGGAAATGCACACTTGACCCACTAATTTTAAACATAAATGTAGGCACTTTTGAAAGAAATTTAAGTGGTTTCCAAGATGAATTTAAATATCTAGCTTTGGATATCTTGATTTGAAAAGCTCCACTTGCATTTTCTACTACAGAATATATTATAAATTATACAATATTTATAACTATTTTATTATAACCTTGTCAAGTGAGAGGTTCAAAATAAACAAAATGAAGGCGGTTTAATTCAGCATATAATGTTGGAATTTACTGCCATGAAGTGCAGTGATAACTAAAAACATAAGTGAGTTAAAAAGGGGAAATATTGGAGGAATAATAAAAATAAAATGGAAAAAGAGAAGGAATAGATTGCCTCATAGATATCAACATAATGGATGGGCAAATTCCTTGGTCACTATTAACTTCTTTCGGGGATATTTTTCCACTTCCCAGCAAAGAATCCTGTGACGTGTGTCCTGCTCCTACCCAGGTTCCCTCTGAATTTGCTGTGCCCAGTTTCACAAGCTATGAGCCAGATGACCCTCTATTGAGACAGAGCTACATGGGGGAGTTTTTCTGATTAAACAGTCATGTCCACCACCTACAGTAAGGCTAAGCTGTCCTTGCGGAAGGCACAGGCACAGGGAATTGCAACAGCTAAAAAGTACTAATAATCCAGAATACTGCCTTGTGTTCCCAAAGCAACACAGCTGTTCGTAGTCGTGTTACCCTCGTGTTGAACCCCTGTACAGCAGCAGCTGGGGATGTTTCAGCAGCGCTGCATAACTGTCTCCTGCCCAGGGATTTCTTTAAGGGCTGTCGAAAACTGAGCTGGGAGATTATGTCCAATAATTAGCCGAGAAATAGACATTTTTCACTGCAGTTATACAGACTCCTTTGGGGGTTTTTTCCTATGGGCAACAGGAGGGATTTATTGTAAGAAACAGTAGCTACCACATTCTCAGGCAAATGCTTATGAAAGCAATTAGATATAATGTAAGTAAAGTCTAATTATACTGGAGGTTTTTAAAATCTTAATAAAAGCCTCAGTATCAAATCAAATAAGGGTCAAATGAATTCATCAATAGGTTAGCCTCAATGTTGTTTGAATTAAATGGAAGAAATTAGAGCCAAAGATTAATAGCATGACTGATCAAGCTTTATAAACACTAAAGGTGACAAAAAGCTAACCTAGTTGGCTGGTGGTTTTCCGTGGACAGTTTTGGTGGACGGGGGGGGGGCCCATGTCCTGCAGAGCCAATGCCAGCCAGCTCCAGGACAGGCTTCCCAC
The DNA here is from genome assembly GCA_013396735.1 of Grallaria varia. Lineage (NCBI taxonomy): Eukaryota > Metazoa > Chordata > Aves > Passeriformes > Formicariidae > Grallaria > Grallaria varia. The sequence continues at coordinate 176,084 of VWZG01009783.1, read as the reverse complement.
TGCTGGCCAAGGCTGACCTGATCAGGAATGACAGGAACGCTGCTGGGATAATATATTTAGGAAGGGAAAAAACGTTGTTGGGCAGATGAAAACTTCAGGCAGGGAAGAAATGTGGCAGTAAACAAACAATATCAGAAATGGAAAAGGTCTGGTGAGAAATGGGCTGGTGAAGAAGGAAGAAAAGCTAACCTGAATACCTTAAAAGCTGAAGCTGTCTCTATTGTCTAAGATGGAGTTTTGTTGTTTTTTTTTTACTAAGACACTGTGTCTTCTTCCCAAAATTCCTTGAGAGGAACCCTTATCTCCCTAGCTAGGTCTGAAAGAATGTATCCTTGAAGTGTGTTTAAAGTTTCTTATTGGCTCTTAGTTAACCCTTTCCTATTGGTTGTTATTCCTAGTTTTCTATTGGATGTTTTACGATCCATCGAAAAGGTATAAATACCTCTACTCATGTAATAAACTCTCTCTCTGCTCCCTCTCCTGTGGTCTCTCTGTGTCTCTCTGCGGGGCACCCTGGGACCCGCCCTTGGGGGGGGAGAAAACGAGTGGGGGGAGGACAGCTCCCGGCAATGTAAAGGAGAGAAAGCCTCCCGCTAGCGGGACGTGATCCCCCCATAAATCAACCGTCGTAAAGAACGGGGTGAGAACATGTGTCCAGCTCTGCAGAGCCCCAGGGCGGTGCAGAAGGAGGGCAGGAGGTACTCCAGGTACCGGAGCTGGGGTGCCCTGCAGCCCAGGGAGCACCATCGGGGTGCAGAGATCCCCCTGCAGCCGGGGAGGAGCCTCCACGGAGCAGGTGGATGCCTGAAGGTGACCCCTGGGAGCCCCTGCTGGAGCAGGGTCCTAGAAGGGACCTGCAGCCCCTGGGGAGGGGACCCATGCCAGAGCAGGTGTTCCCTGCCAGGACGTGTGCCCTGGGGGGGATTCATGCCAGAGCAGCTTGTTTGTGAAGGACTGTCCCCATGGAGAAGTGACCCACGTGGCAGCAGCTTGTGCAGAACTGTGGCCCATGGGATGCACTCACAGCAGAGAGGTTCATGCAGGGACCCCACGGGAGCAGGGGGAGGATCCAACTCCCCTCCCTGACAGTGGCACAAACAACAACTGACCGTGACCCCCATCCCCACCTCCCGGCACCGCTGGGGAGGAGGAGGCAGAAGTTGGAAGGAAGGAAGCGTGGGGGGAAGGCGTTTTTAAGATTATTTTACTGCTCACTCTTCTGCTCTGATCATGCCAGTAATAAATTTAGTTAATATCCCCACTTTGAGTCTGTTTTGCATGTGATGATGATCAGTGAGTGACCTCTCCCAGCTCTTAACTCATGAATCCTTGGCTGTATTTTCTCTCCCCTGTCCAGTTACAGTAGGGAAGGAGAGAGCGGCTTGATGGGTACCTGGTGTCCAGCCAGGGTCAACCCACCACAACTCAGAGAAATGATCTCATTTGCTTGGGTCAGAACTCAGCTTACGAGCTCATTAAATATCTTAAAACTGAAAGCAAAGTCTAAGTCAATATTGAAAACAGCTCCTCTCATGTAACTTAGTCTTTTTGCTCTGGCCCAACATTCTTTCTCCCCCAGCAGGAGCAAAAAAATACTAAAAGTAGTCCCTAAAAAGTAAAAATGTTATAAACTTTTAACTTCTAATGGTAGGATATACCTTAATGAGAACTTCTCTGACACACACTCAGTGGGAACTTTTCCCTATTTTCCTCCATCAGTTTGAAGCCAGCCTTTATAAGCTTGTGACTCCTCTTTTTCCCCTGTGTTCAAGGACCAGCACTCACAGGCACATGACTGTGGATTCCCACCACAAAGCTGGTGACCACAAAAAGGTGATGTGCTTCCATGCTCTTAAGACACTATAGATGCTACAAGTCTAATACACATGTGAAAGAGATCCTAGTGAGTGAAAATGCTGATAGACACAGGACAGTGAGCAATGAAGTATGAGTGCCTGCTCAAGCAGATCTAGGGGGTGAGGATTGCAGAGGGTTTAGGTCACTTCGATCAGGTCAGTCATGTTTTAGGACAAAAAAAATATGCAATTACAAACATAGGTCCACTTCTTAGTCTGTTTTTGTAAAAATACACCAGATTTACAAGGGCAGGAAAGGTCATAGGGCAAACCAATTAGTTTTTGAAAACTACATAATACAACAAACCAGTAAGGGATCACCAAAAACAAACAGATGTTTCACATGTGTGGTTTAGCATCCAAAACTGAGGAAAAGCAGTTCTACACAGAAAGGTGCCCTGGAGTTACCCATATTTCGCTGACTGTTCTATCAAAGCAACAATGTGTATTTATAAGCAGGAAAACATTTATTTGAAATTTATGTTCGGCAATGTGATCTGGATTTGAACTTTCTATGAAACACGCCAAAGGACACTGAAACCATATGGTAACATTCCAACAAGCTGGCTTTGTACATCTGCTGGCTTCTGCATGTCAAGTGTTCTGAATAACTTCACTTGTGCCTCCTCATCACACACAAAATTAATGTGAACAAACAATGCAATAGGTACATGTAACAGCACCTGCCATATATCCAAAGTTGCCCCATCGAGAGTTCATACATTGCTGTTATTTTTCACTAAGTGCATCTTCGCTGCAAGGATTGGTTTACATTTTATTTTATAAATAAATATGCAGTGTCTAATTTTGTATAATCATGTTGCAGTCAGTTTTAAATTGACACTGGTCAGTGTGGGGTACTAAAACCAGGACCCTGGGAGTCATACGTAGGCAGAGGTAAAAGACTCACTAGGGTAGGAAAGGTCACAGAGCAAACCAATTAGTTTTTGAAAACTACATAATAAAATGAACCAAGAAGGAATCACCAAAACCAAACAGGTTTTTCTTGTATGTGGCTTAGCACCCAAGATTGAACCAAACTCTGCATTTCACAAGAAATGTTCCCCTTGTTAAAATGGTGACTCCCCAGTTCCCAGCTGTAACTCTACTGTCACTTCCACTCTAAGCAATCACACCAGCTGTAGCAGCCAGTACGACAGGCTGCACAACAACCTGGACATGGGAACGAGGAGTTTGGAGTCACCCGAATTCTGATTTTTATAAAGCTGGTTATGCACATCAGGAAGTCTTCAAGCCCTGTCATCTTATACATATAAGAACTGGAGCCAGGTGAAGTAATGAACTAACTAAATGATAGGACCTTGATTTAGTAATGTTCTTTTTTGATATAAAGAGATTATAAACATGCAGTTGTAAATATCCTACAGGCCGAGACAGACAAACCAATATCCCTTTTGAAAACAAGGATTTTGGATAAAAGCTGCTACCCCAAACATCTGTATTCACATCAAAATGACGTCCGTGTTTTCCCATCTAGTGTTCTTGCCAGAATGCAGAAAAACTCTAAAAGCCCCTTTTGGGTTTCAGGACTTGAATGTTTTAGCAGACTCTCCCAACATCATTCCACAAAAAGGGAGAAAGAAAAGACTCAGAGGCAAGTGAAAGGAGGGCTGGGACCAGTGTATTTTTAGTATGCAAAATCCAAAGTGTTTTTTTAAACTGTAGGGTGTCCAATCTGATTTTTTAAAAAATTAGCATCCCATTTCTGAAAATATATGCATTTGTAAACAGCTCTACGATGTACCTGAAAACTTCCCCATGGTCCTGGTTTGAAGGCTAAAGAGAGAAATCTCACAGCTGCAAGGGTTCCCTCCAGAGTGCACAGCCAGAGGGTACGTCCATCAGGCACTTTCAAAGACACAGATTGCTGAACCACAGGGCAGGGTTACCGTTGTACGTGGGCGCACACACGCTCTAAGAAACCAAGGTCTAGGCCCCAGGAAGCAATAGAGCCCAAGACAACTCGAAAGCAACATTTAGCAATTAGACACAACTGCAATGAAAAAAAACCCAACAACAAACACTAAACAACAAAAAAACCAAAAAACCCATCCAGCTCAGAGAGCAGTTGAAATGAAGGGTTGTGATGTGTGATGTTTTCTACCCATGTAAAGATCAAATGTGGCGCAGAAAGCAGGGCGGTGCATCCAGGTGAAGGTAAAAACCATGCAATCAACAGTTCTGGCACAGATGTTCCTTAAGTGTGATGTACATACAAACAAGAACTTGCAAGAGAATTTATGAAAACAGTCAGAGTGATGGTGGGATACCTCCAGGCCTAGCCCCAGGCTGACTGAAGGCAAACACATGCTTTTCCCTCTGGACTGCAATGCTGCCTCAAAACTGCCATCATGATCCCTCTGCTGTTGAAAATAATTTTATCTCGACTGCAAATGCTGGTTTGAATCCTGTATTGGATTTCTCTTACAGAAACAGAACCATGGGGTTAGAGAAAAAGCATCAGTTAGTGATACATAATTATTTAAGCACCATTTTTCCCTATTTTCCAACTGAGTATGGGCTCAAGCTGACTTAGGAAATTAGACTCAGCTCCAAACCTCAAAACCCTGTCAGTTAAATTCTGTCTGGAGCCGGTGACCTAGTCTGCAGGTCTCAGAGCCTTCTTTTGAAGGACTCTGTTGTTTCAGAGAGCTGCTGCCACCAGCCTTCCCAGCAGAAAGCTCTCAGTGTGAGATCAGATACAGCGAGGTTGTCTCCAAGCAGAGTAGGAAGACAGGCATTAGCATTAGAGAGCTAGAGAGCATTATTTTTGAAGTCTATTTCTCCATTTACACGTCATCATCAACACTAACTCCTGCTCCTGTAAGTAAGCAGGAGGGAAAAAACGAGTATAAACCACACTTCAAATCAGAGCCGTGGCATTTTCTGTTGTAAGCAGAGGACATTCTGGTGCATAATCAATGCAGCTTCTTCCCTGACCAGAAAAAGTGTTTCTTGGTGAGTAATACCAATTCTGGTCTTTAGATCCTGGCTGCATTAATTATTATATTGACATCAATGGTTCAGCGAGCACTTGTGTTGTAAATACTCTTTAAAATTAAAGCACACTATTGAAGCAGTGGTTTAATAACTATAGGTTTTTCAGTTCTATGGAAAGACCCCTGTGTTAAAACAAAACAAAACAATACAAAACAAAACATTCCAGAGCCTTTACCCAAACACTTTGCACATATAGTAAAATGGAATAAACATTTTTGTCTTATTTGACATTTCAAGGATATTCCCAACGTTTGTAATGACAGTAAACCAGGTGGAACAAATCTCTGAAGAGTACAAAACAGAATATCCAATCTTTCCTAATTACTTTCCAAAATCTTTATATCTGCTTCACATCTGCCTCCTCCACGCAAGCCAAATTTCCCCCCAAGTAAACCTTGAAACAGTTGTTGCATTCTCTGCCTACCGAGAACTGTGACATCTGGATCCCAAGTCAGCCAGATGGCACTTGTTCATTGAGGACACCATTTCACTTTCCATTTGACCTGCTCTAATCCACGATGCCAGCCCCAGTGATAGGGGATGTTCTACTCTCCTGTGCTCTTTCCCTTCTCCTCCTGTGTGTCCCTGATGCCACAAGCAAACCAGCTCGGCTGTTGGATTTCACACAGTCTCCTGCTCAGAAGGCTGGACAAATTCTAGTGGAGAACAGTGGCAATTCAGAAATAGAAAAGCTATGAAAATAAGACCAGATTTCTGGTACTTAAAACCTTTCACTCCTCACATTCAGATGATAAATAAATACATTTCAAGCGAAAATAATAATGGCGCTCCTTAAAGAATCTATGTGTAACTGTTCACAACAGAAGCAGAAGTAAGTTCTTCACCTTTTCCAATGAGAAGAAAATTAATACTCTGTTAGGGCAGACTGAACTCCTTTACCTGACAGACTCAAATAGGAGCAGAAATCACTGAGATTCCCCTCAATCCTCTCCTTCTCCCATTAAAGTATGGGATGATGATGGAAGATTAGGATTAGACTTCGAGAAATCATTTTTATGATGTAGTAACTTGGCCAAATTCAGCTGTAGTGGCTATTGAGAGAAAAAAATCAAAATTTATCAAATTTTAAAAAAAACACATTAATGGGCAGAACTCTTAAATATCTTGCACTGCAGTAACTGCATTACCTGTAAAAGAATTACAATTAAAGATAGCAGCTATGTTGGGAAATATGGCCATGAGTCACATCAAAATAATTTAAACACATCAGTAAAGAACACAGTGGTATTTTATACCACTGCAGGGAATCATAACCTACATGGATACTTCTGCATTATGAATGAATGAATCAGAAAGTTAAACAGTTATATCTTCAAAGGGAGAGGTTCTTGTATTTTACCATGATGAATGCCAAAGTTGGAAAAAAGGAAGAAAAAAAAAGTCAAGAATATAAGGAAAGTAAAGGGAAAGGCTACTAGCTAGTGGAATTCTGTCTTGGAAGCCTGTCCATGTATAACCTGACATTGTCAAACCCAGTACAGCTCATGATTCATGAGCTGTACTCAAGATTCAGAAGGGAGAAGGAAGAGAAGCCCTGGATATGCTGAGTCTCAACTTCATGTCTGTAACAGACCACATACACTGCAGACACTAAAACTTGTTTTTAAGCACTTTTGAAACTGAAAGAAAATCAAGATCCAAACATAAATTAACAGACCGAATTTGAGTAAGACAAATATTACTAATGTTCTTGAAATATGTGATATTGTAACATCACTAAGAAAGAGGGCTCCCTCCTAAATAAGCTACTAAGGGTTATTTAGGATATGAAAGACAATAGTTCATATAAATTCAACAATAATTTGAAAAACCTGCAATAAGGAGATCAAAAGGTGTGGCAAGAATCAGAAGATGGCATAAAAGTTGGCTCAATTTAGCACTGCCAATGCATTGTTGCTGAAAAGCTCCTGTCACAGGTACTCACTCAAAGGCGACACAATCTGGGTAGAAGCAAGTAATCACAGACAAAAAGAATATTGGCAGAAACTATGTAAGAAAAAGGAGCAGATGGATGATATTGATTGAGCAGGTAAAACTGAAGCACCACCATTAGGGTCTAAACCAGCACATGCAGCTGAAAGAATGAAGGATGGAAAAGTTCAAAGACAGGATGATGCACCAATTAAACTTCATGGACAGCAACAGTAGCAAAGTTGCTTTCTCTGCTCATGAAGATGAGAGAAACTGGAGGGCAGCCAGATTCCTGGGAAAGATCAATGTACATTGCAGGACCTAAGAAAGACTACTGAAAGATACATACAACTCCAAATCAATCCCATTGATACTGCATGAAAGCAAAGTCATTACTCTGGAAAGGATTCAAAAGTTCAAAACCAACTCAGAATATCAATGGGAACTGGTATGACACACTTGGACAAGGCTCAAGGGACAGACCTCAAGAGCATGATCACTCACATTCAAATATTCCAGTAATCATCTCTTGTTTGTTGACTTCACTAAAGCATTCGACTTACTGAGAAAGGATTTTCTACGGTTGATGATGCTTGAAATGGGTTTTCTATCACACTTAGACAAGCTACTTTTTCTTTGTTATTTTCCTTTTCACTAAAATTTATATTATTATTATACTATTTTATTACAATTGCTAAACTGCTCTTTTCCAAACACACAATTTTTGTCACTTTTGCCCATCCACTTCTCTTCCCCCCTCCTGCTGGCCTGGAGGGAGCAGGCAGCTGTGTGGGGCTCAGCTCCTGGCTGGGCTTAAACCCCAACAAGAGGAGATCATTCTGTGGCTCTAATGGAGGACAAAGAACATCAGTGGTTTCAAGAGGTTTTACATCTGTGCAAAATAACTCCCACAAAAGTACTACTTGAATAAATCAAGTGCTAGAGAACCAAAAAAGACAAATGTATCAATGACGTGAAAAAAACAGACATCATCATGTAAAACAGAAATCCACACTTTTTGAGGACAATAGCTTGCTAAAAAGCAACATACGATTTCTATATATATACTTATGAGAATTGGAGGCTGAGGAAAAGGGTCCTTCAAGGATTGATTTTGGATGTTGCTTGTTTTATAGAAAAAATAGCTAAGAGACAGATTTAGGGGGGAGTTTGCTTAGATCAAGTAAGGTTGATTTCAGACCCCCGATTTCAGAGCTGCTGTAACTACAGTTTCAGCAACAATCACATAAATGGATTTAAAAAAAAAAAAAAAAAAGTGGCATGACAACAGACCCTGTCAGTGTGATTAGCAGAGGAAATTACAAAGATCATGTGATCAGGAGGGAAAAAAGGCAACAGCCCAAAGCAGATAACCATTCAAGAATAAATTTACAAGAGGAAGCAGAGAGGAAGAGCACAGATAAAAGATATGGAGTGCAGGAATAAACTGCAAATCAATCAAGCAAAAAGACTAGCAAGAGAAAGACCTTCCCAGCAGGAATGCCCATGGAGGCCTGTCCGGGTTAATGTTCTCTGTGTCCTGGCAGGCCCAGGGGCCAGTGCAGACAGGAACATTCGCTGCCAATTTTCTCTTTCACAGGCCACGCTTTTGGCTTTATTTTTTAACTAGTTTTTTTTATTGGTTCTTCACCTTATTGGTAAACACTACATGGACAAATAGGAGTTTTAAAATACAGAAAATAATACATGCAATGAAACAGCATAATGATATTGGGACTTCAGTGAGAATGGTTAAACCCCAAAGCCTGCCATGCAGCTTCAACTAACCTCACTAACAGCTAGAACCAGATATCATTTGACTTTTTAAATCTCAGCAGTTTATGATCCTTGAAATTTTTAAGCATCCTACAAGTTGTTGAAGATTGATTAGTTCAACACTATGATTTCATTGGAAAGATTAATTTTATGATGCTATTCTATATGTATATGTATACGAAAGATGAGTTTTATGATGTTACAGATCCTATACTTTGCCTTTAACTGTAAAGCTCAGTTATATAATCTAATTTCCTTTCACTCTATCCAGTGACAGCACTACACAGCCATTCTCACTCACACTTAAATTGGACCATATCAAGTATGTAACAAAACAATCACTTCTCATGTGAATATAAATATAGAAGACAACAAAGTCAGAGACTGTGCATTTAACCATGTCAGATTGTGAGTCCTCATAAAAGAACCCAACCAAAAAATTGCAATGCATACATTTTCTTTCAAACCCACAGAACAGAGTATTTGTCTGTTTGATTATGGATACATCCCATACAAAATATTCATTAATGCATGTAAAAAAACCCTATATACATACATGTATATTTAAATTTATAATACATACATAAACTCATGATTGCATTATAGGAAATCCATTTCCATAACCTAGATTTACCAACCAAAGTCCTAAATAACACTTAATTCACTTCAATAAATAGCGTTTTACAGTGATCATAAGTGGGTCCAAAACATTACAAGTGATCCTTCCAAGGTTGTTTTCCCTTCTCACACTCAGCTATAACAGAATTGTGCCAGGTATTTGGAACAAACGCAGTCCCAGCTGTGGGCTGTGGACAAATTCCCGTTAATGTTTATGGACAATGTTCTATTAGAGCACTAATTTTGGCTGAGTTTTAGCCATTCTTTGCACTTAGCATGGCTATTCAATTTCCTTATATCTGGACAAATAAGTTCTAACTTCATTTCCGTCACTATCTGGAGTAGCTCCAACGAAGCAAAGAATAGTTACCCTTTTTTATATATCAGTGTAACAAAGTAGAATGTATGTCAGGAATGTGCCCACCAACTATGCCGAAGGCAGTCACCTCTCTGAGCATTCCAGTCTCCTGTCAAGGTATGCCTGGGAAACATTTTTCAGCATTCCTTCAATCCCATGTTCGAATGGATTCATATGAAAAGATCACACGCAGCAAGAGTCTCAAGCTAAACTAGAAGGAATTAATAATGTGCTGTCACAACCACAGGTCTCAAGGTCAGAAGAGAAAACGCCAGGTTAATTGATACTTAATGATCTATTAATACAGTCCTTTATTTTTTTGAGTTCTACATTCAGAAATGTATTTAAGCAATTATCTAGATTCAAGTTTGTTAATTGTCTCATTAAATTCTGTGGGCCTCCTCTCATCCTGGTCATTTAAAACTATTTGGGTTAAACCTATTTGGATTTGGGTCCAGAGACAAGCAGAGAGGTGAAGAAGCCAGCAGAGAGAAGGTTATTGGAATGCTTTTATCAGCTGTCGTGCACAAGACATTGAGCAAGGTGAGCGAATCACGGCTGGGGAGCGAAGCTCTGGTGGATCCCGACGGCATTCTAGGAAGTACAGCCCTGTCCAGGTAATAACACAGGAAACACCGAAACTAAGAGGTATGCAAAGATATCTTTGCACTACAAGAAATTTATGTGGAGTGCACACATGTAACTTCCTTTCTCGCTTAACCAGGAACTGATGCCATCTGCCAGTTATTCCAGATGAAAGGCTCATTCCTTAAGGATCCTACAGCAACAGTCTGAGGAGCTAATCTGAGCAGAAAGCAGACAATAAAAAGGGCATCTTTATTCCTAATATTAAAATGAGCAAATGTGACAAGGCAAGTGGGAGCCAAAAGAGCAAACATTAAGAGAATGAAAAAGTTTAATAGATAAAAAGCAACAAAACTGAGTAAAGAGAGGATGTTTTAATTACATTTTTAGAATGAATGAGGGGAAAAATGTGCGATAGCAACAAACTGTATGAATTGTTTATATTTTTTACCTATTCTTCTAAATAAATTTGCCTTCCTCTCTCTTACCAAAACATCCCTACTTTTGAGAAAGCAGAAATATTATAAATTTAAAGAAAAAATCGTTCAACCAAGACTAATGACCCTTACCATCATATTTATACATTTCCAGGTAGCAATTCCCCAAAGACACAGTAGACATGATAAGTCTTCTAAGCAGCAACTGCTTGGATGAAAACAGAATCATCTACCAAGAGTTTCATAGCAATCAAAAATATCAAGAGATTCTTTGAGATGCACATTTTGTCAATACATTCGTGCCACAGGTGAGCACAATCAAAACAAGCCCCAGACATTTCAGCCTTAGCAGTGTCTGAGCAGTGTGCATATCTTATTATCACCAGCGCACTCTTTTGTGAGTGGAGATCAGTCCCAGACCCTGGATTATAACCTGGTAGAACTGCAATGCAAAACAGAAAGATGCCAAAAAATAAAAAAAGGCATGTAGAGACAGGAATTCTAAAAAAAAATTGTCAGGCTGAGTCCAAGTAACCATTTGCATTTGCACAGTGACTGTTTGGACACACATCTCCTGACTGTTACCAGTACAAACCCAAGCTGCACAGCTTACAAACATGAAGATTTCCTTAGGAGAACAGTAGCTGGAAAATCCCCTTCAGAAAGCTGTGGCTTCCCCAAAGCATGGCAAAGGTGTGTACAGAACTTCAGCCAAGTCCTGGGAACAAAGACATTCACAGAGAAGCTCTAAGGCTGCCCGCATTCTCCAGAAGAATGTCCAGGTCGTGGATGCAGCTCGACCTTTGCAGAAAAGGTGGAACAGCCTCTGAGCCTGGTTAACTGGACGGCATTCCTGCCATGCAAACCAAGAGGTTAAACCTCTCCCAAAATGGCTTTGTCCTACAGGGATCAAATGGAAAGCACCAGCAAACACACTATGGTTCTATAGGGTTTTTGAGACTCAGGCAGTGCAAGGCTTGAGTGAGCTGAAGAGATTTTTTGACTTCAACTGAGTGATAGTTTGAGAAATGATCGGGGGATAGCAGAAAAAGAACAGAAGATGTGTTGTTATGACACCCTTCAGTGTCCCGTACCTACAATGTTTGGTGATAGTAAACTAGAGGGGATGGAAAGCAGGGGTGTTTTCTCCCCCACTGGATTATTTTTGAAATAAAACCGGGTACGCAAAAAAAACCCAACTTGTTTTGTTCTGGATCTCAAGAAACCTTGTCCCTGTAGACTCATTCGGAGTATTTAACTGGGAAATCTAATACTTTTAGTCAAAACAGTTTTAGGTAAGTATTAACTGCATTCTACAACATTTATGTACAAGATGCTCATCCCTGAATGTAAAGCTTTCTAGTTATCTCGGAAGCCAAAACGGAATTAATGTGTGACCATGTAAGATGTTTAACCTACATGTCCTCTGGTTCAGAACTTAAAACTAGGGCCACTGTCAAATCTCAGAAGTGTTGGTTTAATTAACCTTCATGGGAAACACTCCAACATGCCGTATAGAAAACAAGTGACATTCTTGAACAACCAACCCCCAGTGCAAAAGCAGGTCATGCTCTGTAGAGGTACCAAAGTCACTGACCCAAATAGGCACAAATACGAGCACGTGGACCACCATCTAAAGTTAATTTTTATTAAGACACAAACCAAACTCAAATCTGCTGGAAGCCAGAGCACCTATGAGTGACTTGCTGGTCTCATAAATTGATTATTTCACTGTCTTAAAAAAAGAGACTTAGAAATAAAGCAATGAAAACAATGCCTAAGCAAAACTGTATAACCAGTAATTTCCACTTAAGTGTGTAAAGATGCTTTAAATTCTGAGAAGATATTCCAAGTTAATACAGTTTGACAGAAATTCCATATGTATTTTAGATGGTCAGTTGAGTGGGTAAGGCTAAAAGAAGACAACAAATCATGGTTAAAAAATAAACCAGATCACAACATTTCTGTTTAAAAAATCATCATAGTGAGTCCTCTCCTCCTTGGACAGGTAAGCATTTTAATCCCTGGAGCCCTCAAGTGACTTGCTTTTGTAATAAATCTTACATAAGCTGGCATACAGAAGTGACCCAAACTCCTCTGACAGTACAAGCTACAAAATGAGAATAGAACTTTAACATCAGGAGAGGAGCACCATATCAGATAAAGGTTGTGAGAGCCAATGTCCTACCTTCAAGAGTGGCAATAAACACTTTTAAGGTAAAACTCTTTGAACTCATTTAGCTTTTAAAGTAGAACGCTTCTAACTGTCAACTATTTTTTGGCTTGGGGACTTCCTGACTTGAGTGGTGTTTCTCTATACATTTAGCATCCCTTCACAGACATATCTTCCATTAATTCATCTCTTGAATCTCCGGAATTTTAGAATCCCCAACTTCTGTGCTGGGGGGTCCCACAGCTCAATTCCTTTTTGCATAGGAAACCCTGCCTGCCTCTGTTCTGAAAATGGTTCTTACCACCTTCACTCGGTCCGCCTCATTCCTGACCTCAGTTTACTCTCTCCATTTGTTTTCATGCCTCAGCACCAAATCACCCTGGAGTTTCCTTAGTATATTCAGGAACCCAAGGAAAGGTATATGCCCTTCACCTCCAGCACTCCATGGAAATGGGTCAGCGATTTAAACTACCCCTGAGCAGTCCATGCCAGCACAGCCCAGAGCTGGCCACGTGCTGTAACCCCAGCACAGTAATTGCTTTCACAGCCCTTGGGATGGAGTGACCCTTCCTTCATCAGAAGCCCTGATTATTTGATGCATTTCTAATTAACTTTTGACCCATTACTCTCTTGATTTTTGGTTTTCACATTGCTTTCTGACAGACAAAATATGAAATATAAATAAACTTGGGTTGCTTATCCATTTTTCTAATTATAAGACAGTTGTAAATGATTTATTTGATCCAGCTGCCTATTTGCATTCTTTAGTGTATTTGGAAACTTTGATTTATAGACAGATTCAGATAAAACAAAGTGTGCAAGCCCTTCAGTGTTTTATCACTCCCTGGGAGAACTTTGAACCTCCTCCATGCAAAATAACAAAACACACTGAATTTTTGGTGCAATTTTATAAAACACAAATGAGACAAGAGCGTAACAGCCAGTTCCTCCAGTATTGACCAGAAAGCTGCTCTTTAGGCTGTTTAAGGCAAAGCCCTCACCTACGTCAGTCTCTATCTGTAATGCAGAGCCTGTGCTGACGATGTGGAAAAAGCTTTCCTGGAAGGGCGGCTTCCTTGAATTCATAATGTCAGAGATGCCTATGCAGTAAGTGGTTCTTTAACAATGCACATCATTAAATAAGACTGTTCTTAGCCAACTTTAAAAGATCTGTTAAGTTTCAATGATAGTAAATTTTCCAGTTTTACAGGGTAGCACAACCCTTAACAGAAAACAGAAATTTGCAAAAGCATTTCAATAAAGGTTGGCATTATATTTCCATTTGAAATTTCTCCTCCATAATTGATTCCCCAATAAATAACCAACAAATTCTGACAACAAGTTTTATGTCCTCTCTAGCAGCCTTGCAAACACATATATAAGCTATTTCCTCTTATTTGTATATACCATTCAAAGGATTTCTAACCACTTAACTGCTATTTCAGAAAAACCAACTCCAAGCCCATACCCATGACATTTACAAGCCAAATACATTTAGTTACAAAAGAGTGGAATTTTAATAATTGCCATTAATGGGGAGCCAAAAAAAAAAAAAAATTTCCCTAAAGTGGGCTGTGTATCCACAGAAATATCCTACATGTTGTTACACACCCCCACCTACAGTGTCTCTGTGTATCTTGCCCTGACACTAATACACCTTCTACTTCCAGCTTTTCCAAAACCCATAAAAAATGCAATTTTCAAAATCAAATTTAAACAGGAAGATACATTTTGAAAGACAGAAAAAGACACCATTCCTAAAATTTTATCAGTAACTGCACTGACTTGAGTGTGGCATGTCAAAGAACGGGATTTTGCCCACAAAATAAGATCTTCATGGATCTTTCCCTTCTGCAGACTGACCAATCCCAATTCTATCCCCTTTCCTCACAGCAGAGGTGCTCCACCCCTCTGATCATTTTTGGGGCCCTCCTCTGGACCTGCTCCAGCAGGTCTGTGTCTTTCCTGTGCTGAGGACCCTGAGCTGGACACTGCACTGGGTGGGTGTCACCTCAGTCTCTCCCAGAGCAGAGGGGCAGAATCACCTCCCTCGACCTGCTGGCCACGCTGCTTGATGCAGCCAAACCCAGAGTTTTACAGAGGAGACTATTTATTATCTTCCATTTGTAATTCCAGACATTGTTGTTATGCAATAAAATACAAAGATAAAAGTGACTGTAATATTTGGTTGAGGAAAAAAACAAAACCCACATGATCACAGCAGATACAATTAGTGTTATGTCTAAACACGAGAGAAGCACTGGTGTCTAAAAAATGAACGCTTCCTAAAGGGTTCCCTCCTAGGCTGCCTGCTTTTCTCAACTGACTGCTCATCCCTGCAGCTACTACAGCCCTTGACTTCTTCATGACTTTCGGGCAGAAACCACAGTGAGCAGTATCGACAAGTTTCTTTGAAGTCCCAGGTTCCTACAGGTTAAAAATAATTTAAACAAAACTGAAAACCTTTGCTTGCTCAAGCGATAATTTTCTTGTCTTCAGTACTAGGAACAGAAATGAAATTGCCACATGGCTAAAGCCATAAAATAAGCCAAGTACACTCTGAATGCTTTTAAGCTTTTAAAGTCCATCTTTAAACAGCCAAGTTTAGAAATACATAAAAACACATAGGACCAGAAAAGACTAGGAATAAAACTTCGAGACAAATGACAGAGTACAGTAAAGACCCTCCTAATACACTGAGTGTTTGCTCTGTTAGATGCAATTTAGAAGGCACTAATAGAATCCACCTGATCCTGGCCTGCAATTTTGTATTAATTACAGGAAGGGGACTTAATTAGCAATTTGGTAGAAGTGTGACAGGTGATACTGCTTCATCAGCTGAAGACTTTTGCCTATTAGGAAGAAGGTATTTAGCTGGGATGTTGACTCCCCTTCCCTACCCACTGCTAACATTGTTTGCAAGGTTTAGCTTTTTAGCTTTCCCATCTTGTGCTTCTTAGTTCATCCAGGTATGTCTGGGGGAACACTAAACAAACCCTGGTGTATGTTGTCAACCTTTTGATGAAAGACAGTAAAAGAAAGTTTCTAGTAGTCCTGCCACGCAGAAAGGGAAGTCAGAACTGTGAAACAGGCACTGTGACAACTGGTATCCTGATAATATTTAATATTGCTGTGGTTGCCCCTAACTATTGAAGTAGCTGCAGACAATTTATGTTAATTTGAAGAATAAAATATATCTAGCATACTTTTTCTAATAGGCAGTATTTTAGAAATTCTAACTTAAAACAGAACTAACCTTTCCCACCACAGTTCTAGGAAGGTGGATGGCCACGATGTCTATGGAGGCAGATTGCTGATGAAACGTTTCTTTTCTTTTTTAAAAATTGTAAACCACACATGCTATTAACAAATTAAAAAAAAGATGATGTCCTGTTGTCTCTTAAGTTTATAATAAACTGTGAATCCTTCAATATATCTTTTACAGATGGTGAGAAAGAGGCTGAGTGTTTCTTATAAATAAAATTACATAACACTTTATCTGTTGCAAGCAATCTTGATTTAATCCCATAATAGCAATTGGGGCTATGTAAAAACTTTGTATAGAACATTAACTTACTGATACTAAGCTGTTAAGATATTTAAATGTATGTCCTCACTCCCTTTATTTTTTCGAGTCTAGTTATTCCTGAGACATTTTCTTGACTGTAATGCTTCAATTCTCAGCTGTCATCTTCAAGGTTTTAGTTTCATTTAGAAAAATTTGAAAACATCTCTGTGCTGGCTACTTTTTAATGACTCTTCCTCAAGCAGCCTTTCTCCTTACCGATCTTACTTGGTTTCAATATGGGAAAATGTTACCCCTTGTAGGGTGACAGACCATCCTGACTGGAAACACCTCAGCACTGGAGGGGGCACTCCCACAAATCTGTTGTCTGAGGATAATGGGCTACACAAAACGAGGAGCCTTGCCAGGGACAGACCGACGGGATTAACAGAGTGTTGTGGAAATAGCGGGGCCTTTCTTTGCAACACCCCAGGGAGCACAGGGAGCCGACCCTCAGGCCGGTGTCATCTGTCTGTCACCCACAATTATTACTGACCACAGGCACTCAAACTGCCTAAGAAAAAACGTATAAAAAGAGATCGGACATGGACAAAATCGGCAGAAGTTCCATCATCTCTGCGGGGTGACCAAAGAGCTGCCCGGTCTGCTCCCAGCCCTTGGGCACTGTGGGGTGAGCAACCATTTCCTCTGCTCTTGTGTACCTTGGCCTCACCTTGTGCCTTACAGACCTCACATGCCTTAAACCTTAGAGATTACTGTCTTTCACCTTTACCCCAGAGATCCTGTATTTACTAATTGTTCTTTGCTACTTTGATACTAATTTTGCCTTGTCTTACACCTTGTAACTTACCAGGTGTGTATCTTACTTTATATTCTCCTTTTGTTGTCCTCCGTTGTACTTTGTTGCTGACTCGTTGTTCGTGGCTTTGTTTGAGGTGTGGGGTTCCTTACCTTAGTGAGTTCAAATGTGGGTCAGTGGAAGGGGCTGTGTCCTTTCTCTGTGCTTGGTGTTCATGAGCGTGTTCAGGTTTTGTTCTCGCCTTTGCAAATGGGTCTGTCCCGGAGGGGGTTGCTTTGGGGTTTGTCTCCAGGCTCAGGTCCTGTGCTGTGTTGTACCTCGGGCTGCTGGTTTGTGGGGTTTGGTTATTAGTGAAGTGCAATCATTAAAGGTTACCGCCGGCAATCGAACCCTACAGCAGTTTGTCACATACTTGTATTAATCAAGGTGATGTCGTGCACTGCTGGAGTTAGTCGGGTTTGTGTCTGGGGCTGCAGCCTCATACCCTGTAGGAGAACTTCAGGAGAAGGTTCTCCCTGGCTGTGAAGTGCCGTCCCCACGTCAGGGGATCAAAGTCCTGACCATGGCAGTGGGTCTGTCGAGCGAAGGGTCTCTTTAGGTGAGACACGGACAGACTGTTTGGGGCTTTAAAGGGCTTTGATACCCTGGGGACACTGAGAGCTAATTAAAAATATATCAGTACAGGTGGGACAAGGAATCTTTGCATTTCTGCCCCTTTTTCTTGTGATACTTCTCCTGATGACTTTTCTCTCTCTTAGTGCCAGCATTATTAATTATGAAACTTGGAAATGTTCGTGGTTGTCATATGCAACAAAGCCATATAAACTACGATAAATTTGTGTTTCTAGAAGCACTTACTATACTCTATCTGGCCGATAAACATAAATCCTGAGAGAAATAAAGAGTTATTATGGAACATGCATTTACTTTTTAAGTGCAAGAGTAATTTTTATTCAGCTAACCTATATGGGAATTACTTTAAAGTGTATTGTGCCCATAATATAGTCTAAGATAATTCCAGTTAGTGTTTGAACTCTACAAAAACTGGAAGTTTTAGAAACATAAAAATTTGAAACTACCTATACTTAAACCAGGAAAAAGATACAGAATGTACTAGAAAATTTGAAGTTTAAGATGTGGGGTGGAGGGAAGTATGTGTGTAATATGCACAGAGCAGCAGTTTTAACAGCAGAAACAGTTATTTCAAAGTCAAGACATGCTTCTGATTTAGTATTACTTTCTGATACACTATTACTTGAATACAACTCTGACTTGCTATTTCAATACACACACTTTGCAAAGTCTAATTACTAATCTGTGAACTGTTTTCACAGTTTTCCCCACTCCTCTCTCTAATCACTCCCAAGCTTTCTACAAAAAAATGTGGCTTTCAGGGAGCAAATGGAAGGCAGTTGAAGGGAGATATTTTCTGCAGACAGAACTGTGCAGAAGCAACTGATGCTGCACTAACATTAGAATAATAGGCCAAAGTCTTTGAAGACGTGAATAAGATGAATAGCCCTGACTGGAGGGGACAGGAAAAAACCACACCCTGGTACTTATGGCTGTATTCATTTGGTTCAAAATAGGAGTGTCTTGAGCAGACACGTGGCACCTCAAACTCCATATTGGAGGATATTTCTGCTCAGTGCAGCAGAAATGTGACATTTCCGCATCCTGACTCACAAAGAGCTTACCCTTGGAGATGGCAGGGTTCTCTGCCACCCGGTACAATGGGTGACAACACTAAAGCTAAAACCAAACTTTAGGTTTTTGCTAGCCTGGTCAGATGTGTAATGAGGCATGATATGTGTCTGCCATTGCAGCACCAGCAACAATCCTTACTGTAAATAGTTAGGGTGACAAAACTGTTTTTACTGCTATGACTTATTTCACTTTGATCCTGAATAATCCTACACTGCCCACATCTTACTAGAAGTTTCCAACGTGTTTCTCAGAGTTTAAAAAATCATTGTGCTACTTCATGTTCCTGTGCCCCTATGTTTGCACCATTTTATTTCTGGTTCTCTTACCTTCATTTCCAGAGGCGTAACAGCTGCTCTTCCAGGTTCCCATCCAGAGTACTTGTATTTACAGCAGAGGTTTCTCCTTCCTCTTCCTCACTGTGAATGATTTCTACAGACAGTCCAAGCAGCCCTTTGAAGAACTGTGCTCGCAGCTCTCCATCCTGCTCTTCCACCAGCCTTTCAAAGGCACAGCCCACTTCGGTGCCTTGCCTTGTCCTCCTGCTGTTCTTTGTGTCCAGTGTGCTTTGTTCCTTCTTCCTTTCCAACACGGTTCCTCTGGAAATTCCCCAGTTGGTCCCCCACCTGCTGCTGGTTGGCTGCTCCCCATGGTGGTGTCCCAGGAGCAGCAGGTTTCGCAATAAGCAGAAAAATGTCCAATACCTCAAACACTCCTATATAGCCATTTGCCTTCAAAAAGTCTACCATGATAAATAATAAAGGTGGCTTGTTTCTGTTTTGTTTAAGTATTCATTTCTAACATTCAGAAAGTTGATATGGAACAACTGTAGATGGAGTGGAGGAACTCTTGCTTACTGTAGGTGGACTAGCATCAGGTCCTGAAAGGGTGACTTCCCTTCTCGAACAGTCAGGCTCTCAGGTAAATCTGACCAACTGCAGTGCAGCCAGATTATGTTTTAGGAAGGACAGGACTCACAAGGCACTCTTGAAGAAGCTTTGTCTGTTCAGAGTTTGTTTGTAACATTTTGATGGAACACATTTTCATGTATTACGAGGTCTCAATATTGTTGAGTAGGGGATGGATAGTGAAAACAGCAGCTCACTGAGAAATTTCCATTCAAAAGCTTGTCCTAGAAAAGAAAACAAGAAAAACACATCAGCTAGGATCTGAAGAACTCTCATATACTGATGTATTTTTACTAGAAGATTTTTTTATTATTTAATGGCTGTGCTATCATATTGCACAGTCCTTACCTGTGAGAGCACTGCAGAACTGTAGGTCTAACAGTTTGCAAAGCATCACAATATGGTTTATTCTACAGCAATTGAGTAATAACCCTTTCATTTTCACAGCACTTTATATGATGTGTATAATAGCCTGGCTTTCAATTGTTGTTTCTAATAACTCAATAAAAAGCCCACAGTAGGAATAAGAAGCTATATTACCATGCTCAAGCTCTACAGTACTCACTCCCCAGCCATACTTTACCACTATGGCTTCTATAACAGTTAAAATCATACTCAACTACTGAAATTTCACTAGATGTGATCCCCTCTATAAGCAAACCTTCAAAGTCATGGAGAGTTTTGGAGAAGACACTTGAATGTCAAAAATGGCTAGATAGTTTGCCTGACCTTCTCCAGAAGTCATCTATTGAACTTCACTCACTATTCCTCCATCGAAACTGTAACTTTTGGTTAAGCTGATTCAAAAGGCACACCTTCTGCCCTCTTTGGTGAGGAAGTAATTTGGGAGGGGGGTGTGGGGTGTGTCCTGAAAGGAATGCTTGAGAAAACTGTCTTTATCACTAAAGACTGACTTTTGCTAATTCCTGTCCTACCTGCACATTTCTAACCTTTGAAATCTCACCTGCTTGTGCTGCTGGTACTTTTCTCAAATGGCTACACTCATCACCTTTTCTGCCAGACTTTTGTTACATAGATCAGGCATTTACACTGTTAACAATTATAAGTATTATATCAGTTATATGACAAGTGTCTTGTATAATAGCTGCTCATGGTGTCTCTGGTTCCAGTTTCTCTAGTTCATCTGCGCGCTTGTACAGAGCACTTTAGATGTGAAATATTTCTGTGACATATCTTGATACAGGACCATAGTAGATTGAACAGGAAGGTTAAATCAGATCTCTCCCATCTAGCCTTGCCTCACAGACAGGACTTGTCTGAGCTGGAACAGTGGGAAAACTATTGTGAGACCTTTGCTGTTCCAGAACAAAGCCTCATGCAAGGACACGATTCTTTCATATGTCATTTTCTTTTGTAAGGAATGTTACTCTGTTGCAGTGACTTTGTCACTGCAGCAGAGCTAGCACCACTCTGGAATGAAAAGGACAAGCAGGTCACAGCTCTTTGAGCTGCTGTTCCAGATTTAGATGTCTGTCTCAGTGTTTCTTGAGTCTCTTTGGAACCCAAATCCACCAGGAATTCACTTTGAAGCAGCCAAACTGCAGGTGGGTTCCCCTGCCCAGCAGTGCCCACACCTCCTGCCTCTGGGAGGGCTTGGGCACTGAGGTGAGCACCAGTGTGGCACAGCCAGCCCCAGCTGCTCTGCAGCACCTACTGCAGGGATTGTCCATGCCAACCCCAGTGTGGCACAGCCAGCCCCAGCTGCTCTGCAGCACCTACTGCAGGGATTGTCCATGCCAACCCCAGTGTGGCACAGCCAGCCCCAGCTGCTCTGCAGCACCTACTGCAGGGATTGTCCATGCCAACCCCAGTGTGGCACAGCCAGCCCCAGCTGCTCTGCAGCACCTACTGCAGGGATTGTCCATGCCAACCCCAGTGTGGCACAGCCAGCCCCAGCTGCTCTGCAGCACCTACTGCAGGGATTGTCCATGCCAACCCCAGTGTGGCACAGCCAGCCCCAGCTGCTCTGCAGCACCTACTGCAGGGATTGTCCATGCCAACCCCAGTGTGGCACAGCCAGCCCCAGCTGCTCTGCAGCACCTACTGCAGGGATTGTCCATGCCAACCCCAGTGTGGCACAGCCAGCCCCAGCTGCTCTGCAGCACCTACTGCAGGGATTGTCCATGCCAACCCCAGTGTGGCACAGCCAGCCCCAGCTGCTCTGCAGCACCTACTGCAGGGATTGTCCATGCCAACCNGGGTTTGTCAACGCCAGCCCCCGCTACTCTGCAGCACCTACTGCAGGGATTGTCCATGCCAGCCCCAGTGTGGCACAGCCAACCCCAGCTGCTCTGCAGCACCTACTGCAGGGATTGTCAGTGTCAGCACAGTGGCAGAAACAACACCTGATAAACCGAGCAGAACTCCATTCCTGTCCCCTTGTGCCACTGGTGGGGAGGAGGAAGAGAATTCCAAAGGGAAGTTGAGCCTGGGAAGAAGGAAGGGGGGGGGGGGAAAGATCTGGGTTTACTTCTCCAATTGGTAATGAGTGAAACAGATTGCCCCAAGCTGGGTGTGTTTTGCCTGCCAGAGTAGTCACTGAGCGACCTGTCTGTCCTGATCTCTCTCCACAGGCCCTTCCTTATTTATTTCTCTCCCTTGCCCAGCTGAGGAGGGCAGTGACACAGCACCTGGTGTCCAGCCTGGGTCAACCCACCACAATTGCATACCCTGAGTTACTGCGTTCTGGAGGAAGGAAGGGTTAATGTATTGCTGCAATGAAGTCACATAATATGGAGAGCTTACCAGAAGCCAAAACCTTATTTTTGTAATCCTTTGCCTTAATTCAAAGTCAAGAAAACAAGGAAACTCTATTTAGAGTCACTAGCTAGATGATGAAATAATATAACAACCATTAATAAGGAAATAAGATTAGAAAAAATAAGTAGTTACTGTTTTGTGTGGTCAGAAAATGATTCTCAGATGGTTTGGAATCAAAGATTATTAAGCTTACTGATAACATATTGCAAACAGGGGGCAAGAAGTACATCCTACTTATCAAATTAATTACCAATATAACCTTCAACATGCAGCATTAATAATGATTTACTAAATCTTCCTACTCAAAGTATATTCTTTATTGGTAATTAACAGTGGGGGGGAAACTCAAATTTTACATGTCTCTTATCTGTGCATTTTCTAGTCATAGTTTTCTCCCAGCATGTGGTTTTTTTTGTGTCAGTGTGACAAAAAAAAAAAAAGGTAGTTTGAGACACTTAAAGAACCCATATGTTCTGGAATAGTTTTAGATCAACCTTTCTATGTGTTGTCTTCCATTTTCCACCTTAGGGGAGTCCTGAAACACTTCTAAACTTTCTGCTTTGGGGACCCATACAAACTTCAGTCGTGTTTGTACTATCTTACCTGCGGAACAGGTAAGTGTGTGTCACCCGGAAAGGGGAGTGTGTACTGGAAGGGTGGCATTGCCACCATTCCTGGACAGGTAACGCTATGAACACATTTTACACTTCCTTTTCATGCTGGTTTTTTTTTTTTTCTTCCTGCCCCCCAAAAAACGCTATTAAATAGCATAATTAAATAATAATCTAAAAGTAAAGTAACTGTCTTAATACATAGATAATTGCGGGGAAAAAACAAACCCAAAAAACACAACCCCTCCACTCGTTTGTCTATCTGTTACAAGCATTTTGTATTCCTAACCTGGAGTACTGTAACCCTTCCCTAAGCATCTCCTCCTGTGACAAGCTGCTCAGTATTTTAGTCAATACTAGGATCATTTCATAAATTATTTTTGACTTCTGTGTCTGTTCTCACTTCACTTCGGGAAACTGTTTAGCAGTGCTGAGCAGATGCTTATGGTTCTGCTGCAAGGTTGGCTTCTGGCTCGTGGTTTCTGCCCAGGAATGAAGGTTATGTGTGGTTGATCAGAGGACCTCTGACTGACTGGATTTCATGTCTCTTTTCCCCCTTCATATAAAAACAGCATCAGGTGATCTGTGTTATACTGTAGGCTGAGAATACCCTGTCTCCAGAGGAAAGCCTGTTCTGAATTGCCAGTTTTCTGAAATGCTACTGAGCATAATGTGTGTGCCTTCAAAAATTTATGAATAGTTTTTAAAAGTATTTTGGTTCCTGCTTAAAAATTGAGAGGAAAACTGTCTTTCTTTTGTTAACAATATTAGCTAACATTAAGCACAGTACCTCAGAGCTGGAGAAAATGCAATTGCTGACAGCATTTCTAAGAAATTACAAGCAAAAATGGAGCTGCTTCTTTGCAATAGAAAGTTGTAATTCTCCAAGTCAATGTGAGGAAATAATCCTAAATGTTGTACAGCAGTCTTTGTTTGGCAGGTATGAGTATGTGTTTTGAGAGTACTTGAAAAACCAGCTAGCAGTAAAATAGAAACACTCACAAAGAAACAGTAGTTCTATCCTTTTTCATAGGCAGGCATCTCAAAAAACATGACTTGTTTTAGGTCATATTAGGATTAACTGAGGTTTAACAGTTTATTCAAATTGTCTTTTTTATTTGCTTTGTTTGGTGAAGAGATGACCATCCTGTGTTTCCTTAAGTAACACAAAAATGCACTTTATACATAAGTCTAACTATCTATCTCTGTCCTGAATGTGCTTCATCTGCTCCTCTGATTTACATCATATAATTGGTTGGTAGTAGAGATGGTATTCATGAAAAAAAGGTTTGGTTGATATGAAGAATCTAAGATTACAATCTCACACATTGCTGGGAGAAAATTGCAGATGTAATAATGATAACAAGGAAACAAGTAGAGAAAGAGCACCTTGGAACAGTCCAGTCAAACAGAGCTGGAGAAGGAACATGCAGGAGCCACAGTGACAGTGCCATCAAAGAGGTACCGAGTGTATGTGTAATGTCACACAGGGATTCCTCATAGGACAAACACCACTGACATTTCATGGAACCAAGCTGGAATTGCTATATTTGGGTTGAAAAATGTGATCAGTGCATGGATACTAAAATGTCCTCGGATAATCTCAATTTAAAAATTAGAACACTAATTAGCACCATAAAACCAGTTAGACAATAGTAAAATATTTGACAATTCTTAGTAAGAGATCTAGCCAAGACACTATCAGATCTAGAAGCTTGCTGATTAAATATATAATTTTTCTAAAAGCCTTGAATTAAAGCAAAAATGCATTACCAAAACACTGTACCTGTAATCCCAAATACCAAGAGCTGTTTGAATATTCAACTACCAAACTGAAAGCTAAATAGCAAGCCTATGATAGAAAGTACTGGCACCTATATAAATAAGAACACAAAAGAGCAGAACAAAACCGAGCTGTCCTAGCACCAAAGAGCTGGGCTGGATGGGGCAGCTCCTACAGCACACAACAAAAGGCAGTCTGACACTCAGACAACAAGCCTGTTCATCACACGGCCTCCAAAGTCTACTTACATTTGAACATCAGTCCTTTGAAATTACTTTTTCCCCCATTTATAGATGTAGCAAAATCAGAAGTTCTAAAAATTAATTTTTAAGAGTGTATTTTTAACAGTGTATTTATTTCCCCTTGAATTTTGATTTGAAGAGGTAAATCACAGATTTGTCTAAGTGAAAACTCAAAAAAAAAACTCCTTCAACTTTATGAAACCCTTAAAAACTCCCTTAAGGATTTCTCTTCTTACCAGCCAGCTAACTCCTACTGCTGTGCTTTTAACCAGTCTGAAAAAGAACAGAATATATTTGGAGGGCTAGTTCTTGGTTTTTTCTTTTACATCTCCAAGCTTCTGCATATGAAAAATGTATTTCTAGATGCTGATATAATGAAGAAGAGCTAGTAAATTCCATAGAGTAAAACTACGGCATAAATAAGTTTGTGCAAAAATATAAAAGAAACATTTAGAGTGGACAGAAGAAAGGGGAAGAACTCTCAGCTAAATATTCTGTGAAAACATCTGTGTGTTTTTAGACCAGCATCCATTGTGTCAGTGATTTCCAAACATGCTGGTGCACTGGATCAATCCTGATGGATTGCTGAGCTTCCTTCAGTTCATTGGGTCTCTGCATTTGCTTGTGTTGAATTCCACCAGGTTTTAGCAGTCCATTCCTGACTTCAGCACTGTTCAGACTACAGTTCCTAAATTCCACGTGGCAAGAAATACCAAAAAGAAGTAAATGAAATTCTTCTTTATCGCAAAGCTTTGCTCTGTAGAAGGACTGCAGCAAATTGTACACAACCAGAGCTGGTAGGATGAGACGAGACAGTACAAGAGTAAAAAGCTCATAAAAAACCCAAGAATTTAGCTTAAAAAATAGAACCAGATTAGCTTCCAGCTGGGGTAAAACCATGACAGTCCCACAAAGAACAGTTGTTATAGTATCTGGCCATAAAACTGTAGGGTTTATCAGATGAAAGTGTTGCCCTGGTATTGATGGACATGCATTAAAATGTCATCCCTATGCATATACAGTTGTATGTACTCATTATTTTCTTTCTCTCTAACTCTTTTCTACCTTACTTGAAAAGCGAATTGTTTTCTTAACTATAAATTAAAATGAATTTGCAATTTACTGCTACAGTGAACACGAAGAAAGTGTGAATTTTAGAAGTAAAGTGTTTTACTTTAGGCAGCAGCTTCCTGAACAAAAAAAAAAAATTGCCTTTTTTGTTGAGGGTGCTTTCTTCAACAATTGACCTTGAGTGTGCTTTCTGTATTTTTGCTTAATTGTAGATTATTTCCTTAAAAATATTATTCCTATTTCATGTAATGGTGTATAACCCCCCCACCCTGTACTTCTCATGGCACCTCATAAACTTCTCAGTTCTTGTGGAACTTCTGAATGTAACATACCAAAGAGTTCTCTCTTTGGACGGAAGATCAAGAATATTGCAGTGGAACAGATCAAAAGGTTACTAAGCAAAGTCCTTGCTAATGAACTCAGTGGTTCAGCGTAACGCTAAAGAATTTTTTTAATTATTTGAGATGTTTGGTATTCTAAATTCCCATTGACTTTTCAAAAGGATTTGTCATTCTTAAGTGTGAAGATGTTTGGGGAAAGCACCTACTATAAACTACACAGTTTTACTAATTCTGGGACAACCATTAATTCATTTTTCAGTGTGTTGTTTAATTTTTTTTCTCAAGTTATTACAAGAACTCTGTGGAAAACAGAGGTGCTGTTGCACTTTGTAAACACAGAATAAAAGAGTGGCCCTGATCTGAAGAGCTTGTAGTGATAAAGTCAGTTTTACACAGGGGAGACTGAGGTCAAAGGTCTAGTCCATGGCCTTAACCACAAATTTTCTTGGCATATTAACAACTCTTACTGGAATTCTAAAGGCGTTATTTTATAAATGTGATGAAATTCACATCTAATGAAAAATTATTGAATAGATTTATTAATCAATATTAATTTGCATAAGAAATTCAGACATTATCTTCACAAACAGATTCTTTACAATACTCTGTGAAATAAATGCTCTTCTGTTCCTTACTGAGCAGTTTAGATAACAAGAGCAGTGGGAATTTTGATATACACGTTTTACAGTTCACAGTCAGATCCTGCTCAGGCTACTTGTGAGAATTCACAAGAGAGAAACTGATTCCCCAGATAGATGTGAACAGTAAATACAGAATTATTTCAAAGCACTCAACATTAATTAGATTAAAAATCCAAATGGATATTCACAGAAATAAACCGAATTATTTGCTCGGGACTTTGTTCCCCAAGACGTTCACATGGATAACTAATATCTGTGGTTTTTGACCAGAGACAACCAGTGCTGTTCTGCAAGGGCTGCCATGGGCTATGTCAGAAGTTTCCATCTCCTACAACACCTGGAGGTGTAATTTTGAGTGAGTTTTAATTTGTGGCAAAAAGTACCCGATGAGTTTCAGGAGGCCTGGAAATGACACTGAGAGGTGAATACTCCCATAACTTACAGACCCTAAGGATTATACAGTATAATTTCAGTGTATTTATGCAGAGCTCCAATGATCTTACCTCACCCTAAGTTATACCGAGTTCATCACCAAGGCAGAAACAGGACTTTGTTAATAAAGCAATTGTCCAGATAAAGAAGGTCCTGTGTCACCTGATCCCCAACATGTCTGTTAACAGGCAGCAAAATATGTATAAATGGGCTACAAGAAAAATGAAAAGCAGGGCTTTGAACTGACTGGTACTGGCTTTTACCTGGTGAGAATTAATGCAATGATCTGATGCATATATAGATGTGTATATATATGCTAGAGCTTGAGAAACGAAAATTGCTTTCTTCTTCAACAGAAGAAGCACCATTTCAAATAAGTTTTTGATCAAAAAATTCAAGACATTTTCTAGCCTTCGTTAACTGGGGAGGAGTTTTTGAAAAACTCATTTGCATCAAATTGGGTAGGGGATCCATTTTATAACACCTAGATAAAATAATGATAGGATTTCAAGATCCTGTGATGATTTCTTAGAAAGGGGATGAGGAAGGAGGAATAGATTGAACTATTCTGAAGAATTAGAAAGTATAGCCATAGACTAGGATATTAAAAGCCTGCCTTTCAGAATTTATAGACTGCCATTAGGATTTCAATCTGTCACTCTATCCTTGAAAAGACATTTGACTGAGATGATGGGCAGTGGATCTGTGTGTAGGATTAACAGCTCAGCTCCCTGGCAGATCTGTCTCACTGCTGAGGTATTTCTTGCTGGGCACTGATGACAGCACACCATTATTTACTCACAGAAAATTTCTGGAGCATATGCTAAGAAGGGGCTAGGGCAGAGAAACAGAATAGTTGGCAAGAAAGCAGGGCTGCAGGGAGGATTCTTTCCTGGGAATCTCTTGGAACATTCCTGATGGTCGCAACACAGGTACAGGATGCTCTGCAGAGTGCAGTGCTTCAAGCCCTTGGAAGGAAAAGGGGCTCTTCAGCTCGAGGGGAACAGTGCTCCACCTGAAATGGGGCCAGGGGATTGAGGGGAAAAGCACCCTCTGGAAGCAGGAGCTGTGGATCTCGCTGTGAATTCAGAGGTGTGCCTGCTTTGAAGAGTGACCTTGATGTCTGTATGTTGAGTTGTCTGATTCTGGAGGCTTTTCTTATTCCTGCTGGGAAAAGGCTTGAAGGGGGCAAGGTGAGGGGGTCTTCAGTAGTTAAAAAAAAAATAAATTGGTGGCCAACATGACCATTAGTGATGAAGTGGCAGGAGATGGTATTCAGCCAGTAGGTGAGAAAGTCCACACTGCTTACACTGCTCGGCTTCTTTCTGTAACAATAGCTGACACTAATAAAAAAGTTAGGATAGCTGAAGAAAAAAATCTGTATACCCTGGGAGGCAACAATTCCTATCAAAACTTTGACAGACAGAGCCTCAAGATGCCATGTTTAATCAGAACATGCAAGTAGGCACAGACTGGTAACACACAGTGAACATTAAAAATGAATTTTTTTCCAGAGGAAATCCTCTGAGGTTGCTGGCCTTTCTGATAATCATAGGAGGAATTTTCTGACAACACCCTCCTGCAGCCAAGACAGCACATGCTGTACCAGTGCTAAACAATACAATCTGAAGGAATGCCCTCTTAACAGAGAGGAGTTGCGGATTTATGGGAGAAAAGAGATGGGGAGGAAAATATGAGAATGGCTTGAAATCACAAGTAAACAGAGATTTGTCTTCTGCACTGATTTGGACCCTGCACATTGAGAATATATTGTACTGTTATTTTCAACAAGCAGATCCAAAGAGAAACTCATGGATTTGGTGAGTAAAATTTCCTGTTGCATATTTCCTCTGAATTAGTAACTCAGACTATCTCCTCTCCCTTCTTCCCTAGTGCACTGCTTTTGGATGGGAGTTAATTTTCTTCTGAGCAACTAGTATGATGTACGCTTTGGCTCTGTGATGAAAAGAGTGTTGGCAAAATAACCGCGTGTTAGTTATTGCTGGGCAGAGCTTACACAGAGCCAGGGCCTTTTCTGCCTCTCAGAGAGGAGGCTGGAGGGGCACAAGGAGCTGGGAGGGGACAGCCAGGGCAGCTGATCCCACCTGGCCCAAGGGACATCCCAGACCTCATGGGGGTCACACTCAGCACAGAAATCTGAGGGACGAAGAAAAGGGGGACATCCAGAGTGATGGTGTTTGCCCTCCCAAGTCACCATGATGTTTGATGGAGCCCTGCTGTCCTGGGATGGCTGCCCGGGGCAGGGGGAATGAACTCCTTGTTCTGCTTTGTTTGTGCCTGCAGCACCTGCTTCATCTATTAAATTGCCTTTATCTGAACCCACACATTTTCTCCCTTTTGTCCTCCCAGTTCTCTCCCCCTTCCCACTGAGGGCAAGTGAGAGCAGCTGTGTGGGCTCAGCTGGCCACTGGATTTTGCCCATGACACTTGGAAAGCTTCAGTCTTGCAGCTGTAAACCTCTTGTCAAAGGAACTTCATTATGGCTTTTGGCCACAGTGCATTTGTGCATCCTATTCTCCTGAATGGAACCCTGCAGCCTTGTATTGCTAATAGTTGTTAAATATCCAGGTCCTACAACCTGCAACTGACTTGGGAGCTCAAAAACATCCTCTGTGTCACACACCGTGGTACCGCAGAGGTCTCCTTAGTGCTGCCATTTCCTCCCCCCCTCCCTTAATCCAGATGTTACTATCAGGTCTGTATTGCTCTGAAAGGACCTCCAGAGGCCATGATTGAATTTACCACAGCTAATCATGAAGAGAAGATATGGCTGATTTCAAGGAAGCCCATTATGATGGTAATGACCAGAAAGAAAAGGAAAAAAGTACCCAAGGAGTTTCTGGGATCTGAGCCAACAGACATTTTAATTTTCAGATATGCAATTGATAATCCCTCTTTATCCTTCTTTTCATTGACACCTGTTCCTGTTGTCCCAATTTCTAGGAAAAAGACCTACTTTTCAGGAATAATCAGTGATGGCATGCTGACTTTGGAGATCCAGAATGTATCACCAATAGCTTCTCAGAATGACAACTCTGTAACACCTAACTCGTGCAAACAGACTTAAGATTCTGACATACAACAGGTCACAATTCACAGTTTCAAAGTCAAACAAGGTCTTCCCTAGAAATATGAAGATTCACAAATATCTTGTTACAAGCATAAATTACAGAGCAGAGGCAGATTCAAATAAAAGCAGCCTGAGGAAAGGCACCAAAAGTAAAACTGAACACATTTCGTCCCTCCCCAAGACACCATGGATGCACGTGTCCAGACGTGACTTAAACATCACAATTAAACTGAGTTTTGACAAAAAGTGTGAGCATTACCAATTACAGAAAGCAGAGGAAGGGCGTGCATACATAAGCCTGAAATCCTGAGCTAGATGGTTACCTATGGGCTCAACGTATTCGCTTCACTTCTTTTTCCTTTTCCATTTAAGATGTTTAAGGAGACTTAATTTATATCTAGGCTCAGTGTCACTGCTGAAGTCCTTGAAGGGGAAATGCAAGTGGTAACTGCTGGGCTGAGGCACCTCATGCCAATGCTCATGGGACCGGTGCCACTGCAAGTGTTTATACAGCATCAGATTGTGATGCACCTTGGCAGACTCCTTGCAGAACCCCCAGTGGCAGCAGGACTCTGTTCAATGCACTTTGAAAAATATATTTAAGCACAAATGTGTGTTTAATTTGCCTCAAGGAAGACAATAAAAGTTCCCTAACATGTTACTGAAATTAGGTTCCTGTTGTGATTGTTTTCAGATTGAAAATCTATTTGAAGTTTGCTCTAACAAAAGATCTTAAATTATTTAAAATATTTTAAAAACTCAAACTCCTCTCCCCTTCCCCACCTCACAAGCTCAGTCACCCATAGCTGAGTTGCTGCATCCATAAATGACAGCACAGTGGGAGCCAGGTGTCTGTGATACAGAACATTTATCCTCCATTAAGTGCTGGAGTAAATTATGATGGGCAGTTTTCAGTTATTAATATCTTCTTTCAAATTATGCTGTAATACCACGTGCCATATTTCCAGGATGAATAACAAATGCTGTTTCTGTGTGATTTGTTTACACTGCTGAAACCTTGCCATCAATAAGCTCCATTCCCCCAGGAAGAGTTCAAGCTGAAATGTGAGTGCTGGGGGGGGACTGTACTTGGTAAACTACTCACTGACTTTGCAAACCTGCAGGAAAATGAAATTCCTCTACAATAAACATTAGTCTCTATCTATATTATTGTCCTAAAACATCACCTTTTCAGCTATTAAAATCCCTTCTGCTCCTGTTCCCCTGCGGGAACACGCAGAGCTGGAAGCTGGAGGAATAAATTCTCTCTGTTACAGATCAGCCAGGCGAGTCCCTTGGGGACTGTGAGGTGTGGGCACAGGCATTCACCTCCCAGCCTCTGCTCCACTTCCCCGCTTGTTTATGTGGACTCCCCTTGGATATTGTAAACTCAGCATCCTTTTCCTCCACAATGTCAGTTATTTGTTTTTGAACAATCCTTTCTTTTCCCGACAGTTCCAGCCCTGCTGTGTTTTACTGTAGTGTGAGTCTCCGTGGTAAAAGCCCTGTCAGAGAGCACCAAGGATTTCTTCCACCTTTATCTTACTGTGACTAATAAATTGTAAGATTCTGATCTTGAGGGGAATAAATGAAACCAAGTCCCTTCATTTTCCCTTCCCCTCACACACGATTCCTAGAAAGTATCATTTCCCCTGGGATTACCATGAATTTCAATGCTTTGCCAAGAGAGATACAGACTGGGAACAGAAAAACAACAAGCTAAGAAGTTGAGAGTTTTTTTAAAGCATGTTGTTGGCCAGAGCTTTATTTAAACTCACCCCACCATCGCCTGTGAGCATTCCCAAAATCCAAGGCAAAACAGGAAAATTCACTGAATGTGAGGTTGGGAGAATACACAGAAAAAAGGGGTGGCCGTGTAAGTCGCCCCCCCATGGGAAGTGTTTGATAGCAGCACACTGCAGTGCTCGTTAAGAATGATAATGCAGGCACTGAAAGACTGTACAAAAGTGATTTTCTAGAAGCCAAACTCTCTAATTAATCCAGTACTGTGTCTATTGACATTATTTTATCAATGTTAATGCAGATTTTATGTCTGCTGATGGTCATTTAGTCAACATGGAGTGCCCTGAAAAGGTGGGAGGCCACCAGCATGCAAACTACTTGAATTTAAAAACTGAAATAAAGTTATTCCTGATAATAAATAAAATCTGAGAGTCTCAAAAGGGAAGAATATTTGATTAATTAGAAGCGGAAGAACAGTTTCCTTCCTGGAAAATTACTGTCTTAAAGAAAGAAAAGAATCCATACAAAATAAATGCTGAATATAGGGAATTTCATGTTATTATAACTACGGAAATGAATACAAGAGAATCTGCCTGTCCATCAATTATATAAAAGTCATAATACACGCTATCCAGCCAGCAAGGCATTTCCACAATTCAAGATTTATTTACTCTCAGGAATTGTTGGGAGGTGCAAAGGAATAATGCACCCAGCAAGTCAGCTTCATCTGTTACCTCCCATTATAGTGACAAGTTAATAAGTAACCTCACTGTATGTGGCTGCTGTAATAGATGTGCTGTTGGGATGTAGATTTGGTCTACTCTGGTGGTAGCCAGAGTAAGATAAATTATTCTTGCTAAGCCAGAATTGGGTTGCCCTGCATAGGAGGATTCATGAGCCATAACTTCTTTTCCAAAGATTCATAGTACAGAAATTATTTGGCATATTATTTGTCACAACAGACCTTGAGAGTGGCATGCATTGTTTAAAGCCTTTGGCAGGTATTTGAATAATTTACTTGAATACTCAGACTTTCTGCTACATATCATTAGATTATGGCCAGATCCAGCCATTTTAATTCATTCAACATTCCCTCGTTTTTTCACCTTTCTTCAACACAGAATAAGTAAGCATAAATCTAACAATCAAAAAACCACTCCAAGGTTACCAGATCATGGAAAAATTGTAATGAATTGTTATGACAGACCCACCTCTATAAGCATAACTACTTTTTTTGGGACAAAGCAAGATATGTCAACACAGAGCAATATATGTTAAATCTTTATGCAGGTGGATGTAATTTATATGTATAATCTTTGTGGCACCTGACAGCAGTACTTACTGACCAGCTGCTCTACTTCCTTCAGACTGAAAAGGACTCTGTAGTATTGCTGCTCTGACAGTAACCTGCTCTGAGACACTGAACAAGTCCACAGTACCTTTTGTGCCTTATTTCCCTCACCTTCAGCAGGACCAGACCCAAACACATCCCATTAGGACTCTCTAAAATCTACCAATAAAAAGAGTGTTGTGATTTGATTATTTATAAACATTTGTTCTGCTTAGAACAGACAGAAGCTCTATGAGTATTGCATAGTCATCATACCAGAAGGCAGTTTTACTGCCTATACTGTAAGTTTGAACAAGTACAAAAAACATTAATAAGACAACTGTGAGGATTCACAGTATATATTGTTCCTCTCCGTAACGAGCTTTTTTCATTGGCTACTTATTTTTAAACAGTTGTAAGAAAATAGCAAACACCTTTATTTAAATTATTTTCTAAATCATGTTTATAGTATATTCCTCCTCTGAAGATTCTGAATTATGTTTTCTTAGAACAAATAAAAAAATACACAAAAACAAGTCAACCCTGCAAATCTTTCTTTACCTGCATCCTCACCCTTAGATCAAAGCACTCAAGCAAAGATGAGTGAAACTGCATTTGAAATAAATTCACTTAACTTGCACATTTGGAAGACTCTGAAAAGTATTATTATATTGATGAAATTGTTGGAGGTAATGACATAGAAACTCTCTTGGCAACCATGGCACTAGCAGTCTTTAGAATCTTTAGAAAATACAGTTCAGTGCTTAATAAGACTTCACAACCCAAGAAAAAAAAGAGAGAAACAAAAAGGCTTTCCACAGTTCTTGGCTCAGTTCTTAGACCTGTGACTTATGCAGGGCACAACAGGTTGGAAACTAAATGCACATGTAGAATGAAGGAGACATCCCAAATACAAATGCAAGGACAAAATGGGATCCCTTTCCTTGCTTGATGCTGCCATGTGATGGAGCTTTAAATTAACAGCCTGCTACTTATGTAATTTAAAGCTACAAGTTGACCTCTCCCATTATTTTTCTCCAAGGATTTAAAATATTGGAAAAAGCTATTCCACAGTTTCTGAAGGTACAGAGAAAAGATGCACCTATTATCAGAGGGAAGGAGACAGTGATTTCTGCTACTTTAGGCTATTTCAGTACAATAACACTTAACTTAAAACATACTTCTTTCTTGTCTTTTTATTTCTACTGTACCCCTATCCCTACAGCACCAAAAATTAGAGCAGTGAAGGAAATGCAAAGGCCTTTCTGCCCCAGCAACACTCTCTGCACTCTTCAGTTGACCTCAAAAGAAGTGGTAAATGCTTGGTCTTGGTTGAAGCTGAGCCTGGGGAAAGGGGAGAGAGGGTATTTCTCTAAGGGATAAATTGTTAGGGGTTTTTTCCTCAACATATGGATAGCTAATTAAATTTGTGTTAGTTGCCAATAAATTAAGTAAAATTCCCTGAGTCAAGATAGCTTTGGCCATGACAAATATGCTATGATTTGATGAACTGTATGCTTATCCTTATATTAAATGCAGATTAGTTTTAGAGGAACTGCTTCTGCATAAAATAATTTCCCTCAATGCCAAGGTACATGCATGTTTCACTACAAGGGCAAAATTAGTCCATGCCAACACTGTGCAGGACTATCCAACCTGATAATGACTTCTCAAAGGATAAAAACTGTGTGCTTGACTGCATGGGCAGGACTAACATTGCCATTAGCATTATTAATTAGTATTATTAATTTCTCTCTTTTTTTGATCCTCTGAAGCACCAAAGGAAGATATTTTCTTGCATGGTATTTTCATGGATACACCTTCCAAGAATGCTAACCATACCTAATGTGCTTGGAAGCTGTGGCCACTAATAAAGGATTATTAACCAAAAAAAATCACATGCTACTAAACTCAACAATAAAGCTAAGGGGGACACAGGAAAAAAATAAAATAAAGGCAAAACTGATTGTGAGAAACTGCTTTTCAGTGAAGAAGAAAACAAATGATGTGGTACAAAAGGTTTGTAGTTTAGATTAGAGAAAGAAGGATTTCAATGATTCAGCCCAACATATTGTTCTTTTCAGACATCAGCCAGGACACCTCTCATGCTTCGTCTGTTCTGATGTTTTTTGGGAGTTCTAGATTTTAATAATGAAATTTGGTTTCCAGGTGGGCTCCAACCTGCCTCATGTGATATTGCTGCTGACTTCTGTGGGGATCCAAACACGTGGCAGTCCCCTGACCACTGTGACACGACCTGCTGGCCAACACCAGGACAGGCCCTGGCTCACACAGTCCCGAAGGAGGACCCTTGTCCATGGGAGGTGATTCCAGAGCCTGGCTGGGAATCTGTCCCGAAGGCTGACACAGCTCCCTCACAGGAGAGTCCTTATCCAGACAGCTGTTACAGAACTTGGTTTTTCACAGCACCAAGTGGCCATTCCTGTTTGGGATACATTTACAACGCAGATCTCCCACTTGAGCCACTTCTGAAAAACAGGGCATCTTTTAAGCTGACTGAAAAAACCCGCAAATAAATCCTTCTGTGTATCACATTTAGACACATTTCTTAGTATGTCATCTAAATTTCAGAGTCCTTTTCTACAGCTCAACTAAAAAGATCTAAAGAAATAAAAATTTACTTCACCTTTTTATTATCCCTTTGTAGAAAAGGGACAGTAGTAAACTTGGAATTAAAATTTTCCACTGTAGGGTTGTGGTCTTCTACATCACCATTTAGCTTCTAGTTATGGCTGTCATGTAAACACCACTTAATATGCCTGCAGATCCTAAAAAAAATGTTAAATCAGGGACATCTAATTGCAAAATAATTAGCTTTACACTTTAGATAAATTAAATGTGGTATTGCTATACTATACAATATGTATCTGGCATATGGATGGATACAGAGAAAGGCAAAGGCAGTGACCACACACACTGTTATTCTGACATAATGCAGTCAAGAATTAATTAAAAGGATGCATGCATGTTTATTAGCTATCCTTAGATTTAGGGTTATTTACACATTCTTTCTCAATAAGTAAACTGTATCTCTTCAGGCTTCTGAATTCAATTTAAAAAAAAAAAAAAGAAAGAGGAAATATTTTCTAAAGAACTATCACGTATTGTTTAATGGATATTCTTTAATCACTATCTGGATATTCTTTAATCACTATCTTTGTTTAAAAACAGTGCTATAAAATCATTATTAACACAAGTCTGGTGATCTACATTCCATTAGTCCATAAAACTTGATAAACTGTCAATAGTTCAACTGCCATCAGCATTTTTTGACTGCTTTATGATACAGATAAATTGAGTAGGCTGAGCTTTAATTTCAGTTTTATAATAATGCCCCTGGTAAACTTGATCTGGCTTTCAAATCACAGCAGCAATGCAGCTGAAAAAAATTAAAACATATTTTACTCTGAAAGAGTATAAACAAATCATTTTCATTTCAAACGACTAGCATTCATTTTATTTTTTTATGCAGGGATTCCTTTTGTATCTTTAAATATTTCACCGACTATCTCCTGCTAGAAACCAGGACTGAGCAGTAAGTTAGGTCAGAAATCACTGTCAATGAACTTCCATCACTGAGAGTCCAAGGATTGCATGCATGCTGAGGACAAACCCACCCCTGTGCATTCTTTATGATGGGAGCTCTAAGCATCTTCTCTTTCTAGGGTTCTGAAAATTAACACCATTAAATATTCCCTGAGAAGTGCCATACATTTCCCAGTGCACAAAATGCTACTGGGAGAGAGAAAAGGGCTAGAATAATCCAGAAGGAAATAAACTCAGTTGAGGAATGGCAGGTTGAGTTGCATTAGGAATTACTGTCTTGTCAGCTAAGAGAAGCTTGAACTCAAATAAAAGCCCAATGTAGTGGGTATAGGAAACATCTTCAGAATGAGCAGGAGAGTCATAAAAAAATGTCTGTAGGGCTTTATTAAAAACACACCAAAGAGGATCACCCTCCTACCAGTGAAGAGAAAAGCTGATAGCTGGAGAAGTAACAGCTATGGTTTGTCAGGAGGGTCAGTGTGACGGAAGTACCTGCTGACGAAGCAAACACCATGGAGAGGGACCCAGAGCCCTGAATTTCAGCTGTATACAAAAAAACAAAACAAAAGGGCAGAAGGAAGGAGTTACTCTCCTTATTGAATGATGGAGAACTGACCATGGAACATCAGTGCAGTCCAGGGTTAATGCTTTAACACCACGCCAAGCCAGTAGAAATTAATACTTCAAGACATTCCAGCAAATAACTCTACGTGATCAGGACAAATGTACTCATTGTTTGCACTTTCAGATGGTTTAAATCGCACCTATATTGGTGGAATGTTTTATCCAATGTTTTCTATCTGCTGCAGCTAGATCTTTTATTAAAATATCTAAAAAAATAACCAAAACAACACACCAAAAAAACGCAAATTCTTCTTTCTTGGATTTTAATTAACACACTGCAGAGAACAACTCCCTTCAGAAATACCACTCTAACTGATAAGTGGGTGGTGACAGAAGTAAAAACAATAATGTGAGACAACTATGTAAATACTAGGTAAAAACCCACCTTCTCTATTTTATCATTTAAGTAAGAACTGAATCTTACTAAAAAAATTTTTTTTTTCTGTGCAGAAAAAAGTTTTATTAGAAGATTAGAAGCATATGCTTTTTTAGTTTTCATCACTACTTTCCAGCACAGTATTATTAAAGACTTCATAAATTCAGATTAGAAATTGAGCAGTTCATTGAAGGTACTTGAGGTCAATTATTAATGATAACCTAAAACACTGAATATCACTGACATTAAAACTTGAAAAGTAATTTCAAAGTACACCACCAGTTGCATTGAAAGAAATCATGATATTACCAGTTTCTTCACTGTACTTTATATTTTAATCATTACCATTCACATACAAGATCTTCTTCACACTCACACAATCCCAGTCACAGCATTTTTACTCTGAAAGATAAGTAAAAGCTAGCACTGCTTCAAGTTAAGTCCTGGCTTCATGTCCCAGCTCTCGGTGTCCTCACTAGCTGGTTGGTAACACTTCACAGGCGATCAGCTCAACTCTAACAGAAAAGCACCTCCAGTAC
This sequence comes from Grallaria varia, assembly GCA_013396735.1. Lineage (NCBI taxonomy): Eukaryota > Metazoa > Chordata > Aves > Passeriformes > Formicariidae > Grallaria > Grallaria varia. The sequence continues at coordinate 137,219 of VWZG01009783.1, read as the reverse complement.
TCCTTTTTTATTGATTTTTGTTTCCTGGTGGAGCCACAGAAACAAAGCGCAACCCTCATTAAGACACCCACCAACAAACCAATTAAAAACACACCAAAGGTAAGTTAGCAGATCCACACCCTTGTCAGAGCATGTTTGTATGGCCCCTCAGCCTCCTCTAGGGTAAGAGCCTTCTCTTCTCCTCCTCTTCCCTTCTCCTTTCCTCCTGAGTGAGATGGCCGTGCTCTGCAAGGCACCGTTTTGCTGCAGTGTCTTGGTGCAGCCACAGTGAAGGGGGACTTCCTGAAGAGCCCACAGCTGTGGAGAAGAGAGTCCTGCAGGCACAGTGAATACTGACTCTGCCTTCAAATACAGGGTATTATGATGGACTTGGCAAAGGAAGTTCGGGAGAGCGTGGAGGAACTCATCAGAAGGTTTGGGGACCAGAGTCATGAGCTGAAAACTCCTATTTCTATCTCAAAGGTCACAATGATCATTGTTACAAACAATAAAAAAGGAATAATGTACCCAGATGCACCAGGGTTGGTCCCAGAGAATTTAAAGAGTGCAGGGTTCAAATACCGTGGCAAAGTAGATAACAAGGAAGAGTATGTTTTGAAAGCATGGCATTTGGAGATTGATCTCGCCTCAAGACCAAGGCAGAGGCAAGCCTTTACTGAGCTGAAAAAGTCCTAATTCCTTCAGCTCCAGGAGCTAACAAAGATGACTGAGCCTGAAGAAACTTTTTCTAACTCCTGTTGTTTGACAGAATAGACTAGGAATATAACTCATCATTCCAGTCCTCCAGGAACTCTTTTATTCTAAGGATTTCAACGTCATGTCTAAATGAAGTGAATGAAAGACCTGCCTTCTGTATCACTACAAAGGGAAAAATACAGGAGATAATTCAGATCTCTATCAGTGTTCATTTTAAACCATGAGCTCCATTGAAAACAATGGAATCATAGCACTGTAAAACCAGAGCTGTGCAGCAGGCAGGTATTCAAGCTTAACAGCATCAGACTCTGTTAGCACAAGGATCAAAGATACACATCTGAATAAAACACAGCCTGGGAGGAATGATACCAGCTTTCCTGAGCTGAAGGATAGTGTTCTGTGTTTAACTGGAGGCAAAGTCCTGTTCCACAGCAGATACAACACTGAGTGTTTTACTTTGTACTATAGAAACACCTTATTTCTACTTCACATTACTCACAGTTTGTAAAACTCACTATATTCCCAGGTTATTTTCAAACCCCAGGACCTGCAGTTTGCTAAAGAAAGTTACACTTTTCCCTTAAAAAAATAATTTCCAACACACAGTCAAAACTTCCGATTTTTTTTCTTTTTTTTTAAAAAGATTTAACAATGAATAAGCTCAGAGTACCAAAGTGTGAATAAAGTATTCTACTACCTTGGCAGCTTCTGCATCATGTTTTAAACAGCACATCTCATTTCAAGCATGTCTTAAGCTCAGCTGACTTGCATGGCCCCCTGCTTCTGTACTTGGTTCTGGGCCCTCATGCTACATAGCAATGCACTGAGTGTTTTAGAATGGAGTTGTTTTTGTAGGCTGATTTTTAAGTCAGCATAAATAAACCAAAATATTTTTATAGGAAACCTGAAAGATTCTTTCCCAAACAGATCCTAGCATCATATCAGTGATGCCCTCTGGACTTCCTTCTTGACCAAAGTCTGACTCTTCAGACCAATTGCCTTTTCCTCCAGCAATCTTACCAGTGTCTAGGTCATTTTGTATCTGCCTTTCTTTATAAACACTGTGAAAAGGCAATTTCCATCACAAAGTTGATGAAACTATTGACTAAAACTCCTTAGTACATAGAATACCAGTCTGCTTCAGGTTATTTCTCGTAGCATATTTATGGAGATGAATTCTTAAAACTGTGTAACTTTTTACAGTGAGGACCACACACTTTGCTTCTCAATCTCTCAGAAAGTACTGAAAATAAAACCTGTTTTCTAAGACAGCAGTGTCCCATCAGTGTTCCAAAACAACTTTAACCATGATACTATTCCCAGGAGAAAAGAAGATTTAAAGAAGCTTCTGGAGTGTTTTTTCACTAGGTAATGGGAGGCTGTAACTTTCAACTCCTTCTATTACAATTTTCCACATCTAACAACCATACTACTGTCCATGGGTGCAGAAAATTTTAATGCCCTGGAAATCCAGAAACTAAATTTGAATAAGCTGTTATTGACATTTTGGGGGAAAATGATGTCTATTCAACCAGTGTTCCTCCCTCCTCCTCCCTTTCACTCTCCTGGCAACTCTTAGTTTTCAGGGTGCTGAAACAGAACATAGATTAGTAGCAAGTAATTTGTTTTCCCTTTTCTTCATGGAATTATCTAGCTGCAATGGCTACTCTTAATAACCAATTAAAACTTAAACTGTATACTCTAAGGACACAGTCACATTAAAATGGAATGAAAAATAATGGCTGGTTGCAAATCCTTTGTTTCCAGTACAGTTAATCATCCTGCAGAGCTGGGATAAGAAGGGTCTGCATATTCTCCTGGAATGAGAAAGTAAGACCAGTCACAGCAGGGGCTGAGTGCTCTGGGTTCTTGCTGACGACTGAGAAGTCTCATTCCAACAGAATATTGGCCTGAGAGTGATAGAGTCAATGTTGAAGAATGCTACCTCATCATGTAACACTATAAATCAGACTGTAATGATGTTCTGTAAGCAAACACCAGGATGGATCAAGCAGCAAAGTACCCTATTCAATTGTCACTGCCCCTCTCTGTTTCACAAGACTAAGATTCATTCAGCACTCCTCCCTGATGTGGTCTCTGCAAGATCAAGGGGAGAAAAACCACAATTCTTCCTGAATCTAAGAATTTTGGGACAACTAGAGCTGTTTCTCTGTTCTTCTTTTTTTTTTTTCTTTTTCCTTAGCAGAAAGGAGATTGTCCTTTTTCTGTTATTTTCTAGCTATAAATATATAGTTAATGAAATTTATGGTAATATCTTTTATTAAGAAAAACAAAAAAAACCCCAAATTGCATAGTATTGGTAATATATTGGTAATATAGCTTGCAATAGTTACAGCATTCTGCTTGTTACCCATGGTATGTAAGCACATAAAGGGCCCACCAAAAAGATGTTTCTGTGCCTTTAACCTGAAAAGATGTTCTTCAATAAAAGCATCCCTCATTTACTGGCATTATGTCCTATAACTCTCTTTATTTTTCTTTCCTCCTCCTTTAAAAAAGAACAGATGAATTAAGAGGCATCTGCTGTTCACATGAAGACTGATTCCTGCCTAAATTTGTTGTCCGTTTCATGACCCCGAGATAACTGAGCTCTTTATTTTCCAAGTCTCATGCCTTCTTTAAGATACTTTGTTCAAATTTAAAGCAAGAAAAGAAACAGGGAATCAATTTCAGACGCATTCCTGTAAGGCAAGTGAGATTAATTTACCACTTCAAAGTATAAATCATAATCATGCTCATAGTTAAGGCTCATCCATGAGACCTCCAGTAAGGGAGACAAGAAGGGAAATTTACCCAGTAGTGATGACTGTGATTCCACCTTTCCTTACAGGTTCTGAGGGAGAAAAACAAAAAAAACCCTGGGCTGTGATCTCCTGTAGGGGCCTGGTTGATGGAGGCAGACACGGTGTGCTGGGGTCCCTCTGCAGCCAACAGTCCCCCAGCCCTGCAGGGACAGGGTCATCCCTCCTGCCACAACCACCTCTGTGCTTCTGGAGGTGTACTGAATTATCCAACAGAAACATCCTTTTTCCTTGCTAATGGTCAGGAAATTTTAAACAGCCCCCTGAAACCAGAACTGTAACTTTCACAGGGTTCCTGCTGAGCTATTACATCGCAGGTAAGTCCACAGTGAGGCAGTAAAAGAAAAAGGGCTCTGCTTTTTTGTTGTGCTCTCCCCCGGCAGCAAAGAGCCTGGAAACAGGGAAAGATACTGGGCATGAAAGGAGGAAGAGGAGACAGCTGAGAAGGAAACAGATTGGTTTGGAGCATTCTATTTTCAAAAATACTGTAACGCACCATTTAACTTCAAGCATATTAAACCTGGCATAGAAGAAATATAATTGGCAGAGTGAAAAATAACAGGGCAACACCTGCAAAAAAAAAAAAAAAAAGGGAAAAAAAAAAGGGATTGACCACGCCGGGAATGTGTT
>VWZG01009783.1:45881-133054 GCA_013396735.1 Grallaria varia | reverse complement strand
AAAAAAAAGGGCAAAAAAGAAGGGATTGTCAAGGCCAGGAATGTGTTGTGCAGAGCAGGAAGAAAAAGTGACTTTAGGAATGTTTGTTTAGACTAGAGAGAGAATAAAAACAAATCCAAAAGATATCAAAGGGAAAAAAATTAAGTCTTGGTGAGAGAACACACAAAGATCTAGAAGAGAAAAGGTACAGTGGAGTCAGGCAGCTATTTGGTGAGATCTTACACTTCATATGGATCAAAGGATGGACTTCAGAAGAGAGAGCTTCTAAGCAAGGAGGCAGATTACAGAGCAGACCAGCATAAATGTCAGAGAACGGAGAATACAGTTACATGGGATATGAAGTGAACAGGAATAGCTCAAAATGAAGGCTCAAACAAGCAGAGGGAATTCTGGATGCAGCAGGATAGTGCAATGAGCTGGAAAGTTCTGCTAGTGCCAATCTTACTAGATGGTGTCAATTTAATCTTAAGAAAACATGAGACAATTATTATGAGCTCTCTGGACAAAGATTTTTTTACGTGCTCTTTGTCCTTAAGAAGCAAGATATTTCCTGCACTCAAATTTCACGGTATTTATCAAAATGCAAGCTGGGATAACAAAGTCTCAAACACAAACAGCCAGGTTCTCTCCCCACATTCCTGAAAGCATACCTCATTTTTCTCAGCTATATTTGTTGCTCTGATACAAGTTACTATCTCCACAGTCAAATTTTAATAATAACTTTTTTAAATAACTTGTAAATTTAGAATTTTAAAAAATGCAAATCCACAAAACCATTCTCCAAAATGCATTTTCAGTTAGAACACTCCAAGTTAGCAAAGGGCAGCAGACAAATTCCATTTCTAAAGTTACTTTCTACTTCAACTATTTGTTTTAATGTAGACTTCCATCTAATTATATTCTTTTAAAACAACATGGTATAGCAATTTATAAAATTACAGAACATAATTATGTAAATTTTCTTCTCTTTAAGACTTTTGCAACCCTTCCGCATTAAAATGGATTAAAACCAATAAACTAACAAAAGAAGACTTCAGACTGCAAGATATATATATTTTTGCATTATTATTGAGCAAATGATTTTCAAGTACAATCCAGTAAAAGCGTATTATAGGCGCAATTTAGGCTGGAAATAACTTTTAATTGCCAGCATGATCTTCTGACATTGTTTTTTCTAGACAAACAGGTATTTTGCTAAGATTTGCAAGCACAGAAGCACATGTCTAGTCAATAATGAACGAGAAGGAAAATTGCAAATCATTAAATCCAGTTAATTTAGGAATTTCTGTAAAACATCCTTGGCAGTGTGGTATTCTTCCGTTCTTCAGCTGCTTAGAGCAAGAGCCAATTGTGGTTTTCTGACCAGTGCACCTGCAATCAGCAACAACTGGAGTCGGTACCCTGTGGCCTTATATATGATCAAAGCTCATTTTACAGATTCTGTAGGTGCACACAGCAGGGGACAGCCCTGCCCTGAGCCATGGACAGCCTAAACCTGAAATGCAGGTAAAAAGCACTACATGAAGCAAATTCTCCCATGCCATCTACCAGATCATTACCAACACAAGGCACTTTTTACTATTTTGTTACCATTACTGTGACATCTATTCAGAGTTTCACCAAAGAAGTGTAGATTTGACTGCCCCTAAGTCACTGCCAAGTCCACCAATGTACTTCACGCCTAAGTGTCTTCACCCTTTTGTCTTGTGCAAACCCTGATTACAGACTTTTCCCTGTTGAATCATCATTAAATTAAAAGATCAAAATATTCCTGCTGTGATTGCTTTTTTCTTCCAAATCCTGTTTTTCTCAACCTTTTGTTATTTCCTGTTAAAACTACATGAATTCCAGTTTCATGGAAGCAGCAGCTCTATCCATAAACATCTGAGGCCATAAGGAGCGAGCCCCTTTGGCCATCCCTGTCCCTTCACAGTTAAGTTTCCAGATGGCAAGCCTTACTATACAACATTAATTGTTCTCATTTCACACCTCATCCACATGATCTGCAAAGACAATGAGGTAAGAACCTTATAGCTTTGTTACAGAAAAAAAGACATTAAATTGTTACATGAGTAGAAGCCTTGTCCTCCTGCTTTGGCAAACTTATCATTGTCCCTCCCTCACCCATTTTCCTCTGCTCAACTCAAGTATCAAGAACTCGATGAACCACAGCAGGAAATGTACTCGCACAATTCCTGACAATATATTTGATCTGAATTGTGCTGTGGCACAAGTGCTGCCATCCTTGTCTGCTGCTCAAGAACTATCTGTTGTCTCTCAGAGACTCCTCAATCCTCTTGTCTCCAAATCCAACATTTTGAAAAATCTTTCTTAATTTTCATGACCACAGCTGTTGTCAGTAGGGGCAGTTACTTCTGATTTATCCATCCTTTTTTTCTCAGCAGTTATATCTAGCATGAGCTGTTATCCCAGAAGCTTACACATATCTGAAGGATTTGCAGAGAAAAAACAACCCTGCCTACTTTTCATTACTTCAGACGAACTGAGGCCTTCCAAATTCTTTTTTGGTAACTAAACCAATCTTACCTTACTATAGCATAGACAACATTAAAATAAAATTCTATATAGTATTGCATACAGACATAATTTTAAAAACAATAAAAGGCACTGACAGTAAAAGCAGAGTTTTGTTTATTTTGAACAGTAATGACCTCAGTCTATCAAAGAATTCATACACCACCTGTATTAGGAGTTGTCAGGAAGGCTGTTCAATGAAATACATGGTATTCAGTGCGGAAGCAGGAAAAGGCATCTGATCATTCAGACAACTCTACAGGAAGAACAGCCACTGCTTCAGAGCAATTGTTTATGTGTGTAGAGAATTTTATGTGTCTAGTTCATAACTCTGAAGCTAAAATTGCGGATGCCTTTGCATTATTAGACCAAAAGGGAATAATATGAAAGTGCAATCCAGAATATGTGATAGCAGAGCAAATGTACAATGTGAAACTAACAGCCATAGCTTGCAGCAAGTTAAAAACAGAAGCATCTGTCAAAAGCCATATAAAGTAAGATTCAGATGGCAACAGAGGAAATAAATCAACAGAATGCTAAGAAGGAAATTAAGCAAAGAAGCCTCTGAAAGATCTCTGCAAGAGACCATTTAGAAACCATGAGTCAGATGAAAGTTGTTGGAAGTAGGAATCACTATAATAGAAACAAAAACATCCAGTTTCTTCCTCCTTTGAATTCCAATTCCATAACGAGCTTTATTTTAACTTTGTGGCAATGGAAAAGCTGATGATTAACCTAAGGAGAGCACAAAACCTTTATCTTAAAATAAGTTCTCATCTCTATTCCTTGTAGCATAATTAGTTCTCCACAGCAGAGTACACACACAGAAGGTCAGCTAAACATGGTAGCAGCACCGGGTAAAACTGAAAAAAAAGCTGCCTGAAGGAATACTTGTTCCAGGATGCACTTCAGGTGGAGGTTGAAAACTCAGTGAAGAGATGCCATGGCAAACAGGTTACACAGAAAAAACACAGCAGCAATTTTAACTGTTATTTGCAGAAGAGGAGTAGCGCCCTGCAAGCAGGACAGAGACAGAAACAAAGGCTATGAGGGACAATTGCTTTAATGCTATGAGTAGGGAATTATCATAAATGAGGGTAGTATTTTGTCTCCAAATCCTTCGGAAAAGTCAGTTCTGAAGAAAGGAAGAGTGCTACTGAGGTTACTTAAGGGAACTGGTTAGCATTGGTCCAATACAGTGACCCAGCCAAAGTCTCCATAACAATTCTGGTGGTACTGCTTCAGTCAGAGAATGCTCTTTAAGAAAACTATGATTCTTCTTAGTTCAAAGAAAGAGAAATTATAAGCCCCCTTTCAGTTATATCCCCACATTTGCATTTTTGTAGCAGCACCATACTGCATGCTTATGTTCAATTTAGCACTCCCCAGATCCTGCTTCTCTAATACTGTTTCTTAGTCAGCATTCCCACATTTTATGTTTTTCATTGTTGGCTTTTACACTGAGTGAGAACCTCTTTGTATTCATCTTGATTACATTTTACTCTGCCAACATCTGCCTCTCTGTTAACTGCTCTACTTCCTACAGCCTTTTATGTCTGACTTCACAAATGTTAGCAAGCCTTCATAGATTAATTTTTGTCAACAAATATGATTGCTGCAGTCTCCTTTCTTTCCTTCATTTGCTTTGTTTTCTCATGACAATTTTCTTCCTCAATTTTTTCAACTAATGCACACATTGCTTCAGAACCTCGTGAAAGTCATGTAACTCATTAAATCTGAATCTAATACATTTCCTGTTTTCACTAATTTGTTACCTGAACACATTCAGGAAACACAGGGTGCACAAAAGCAGACTTCAGTGAGTGACCTGTATCACGAGTGTATATTCAAACACTGAGGCTTGTAAATGTCACCCAGCATTTCCTCAAACGTGTTATTACTTTCAGTTTGTCAAAAATTTGAGGTCTCTTTGTTCACCCCACCCTGGAAAATGGGAGAGTCTTATTTACCATTTATTTTATGAGCTGTGCCTGGTTGTGACTGCAGTCCTCAAAGTGTGCAGCAGAGAATCAAACTGGTCTGTAACACTCTGGCCCCAGAGCCACAAGGTCACAGGCTCAGCCAGGAGTTTTACTTTAAAATATATACATATATAGGGTTCTTTAATACCTCGAGATAGCGTCAAGAGAATAAGCCACAGACCTGTTCCCAAGAGGTACTTCTATTGATAATTTAGGGGAGTAAAACGGGGATTTGGCAAGGGTTCAAAAGGGCACCACATAAGGCAGACAAAACATCCCACACCAGAACCAACCCAGCACATACTAATTCACAACACTAAAGCCAAAATCCAACCCCTCCAGCTCTGAGCCAAAGCAACAAGGAATGAGCAAAGAGAGAGAAGAGGGAGTGAGCAAGATGGAGAGACAGATTATGCAGCTCCCATCGGCACCTTGTGGCAGACCAGCTCTCACGTGCCCAGATGGCAGGGCTGTGCCTTTGGTTTGATCTGCTCTGGGTCCTGGGGCCAACCCCCCAGACAGGACCCCTGACCCATCGGCCACTCGGGGGGGCCAGACCAGGGTGAGGGGCTGTGTTCCCACCTCCGTGACACCATCCACCTCCATGAGGTTTGACCCATCCCTTCCCTCTCCACACACACATCCCCCATCAAGGGCGTTCTGATCCAACAATTACAGTTCTGGTGTCTAACACCCTCTTCCATTCTTCTGTACTTCCTGGTGTTCTTTCTTAACACGAAAGTTGACTGTCAACAATTCTGAAATTTTTTTTCCTAGTTCTTTATGAATTTTGCTCTCTGGTACTGCTGCCTTTAAACACTAAAACTCCAAAAGGCAGGGAAGGAACCAAGTCATACCTGCCAAACACCAAGTCACTGATAGCCAGGGTCACTCCTGGAGGTTTAGCCAATGTTTTGGAAAAGGTACTTATCCAAGGGAAGCCTCTTTTTCAAACTCTCTCCAAACATGGTCTCCATGCAGGCAATTAAAAAATAGAATAACACAAGCAAAGATAATACAAAGCTCTTCATGGAGGAAAGTGAATTGTCAGAACAAAGGAAAGAAAGGAATACCTTCTTACTTTTACTACACTACCCTCTGGTATGTTAAAAAAATACTACAAACAAGAGAACAAAAGTTTTGAGAAAAGGATGCTATTAAGGATTGAATTTAAGCTTCAGAAAATTTTATTGCCTTCTACCTCCTTAATGAACTGTAGTTCCCTCCTTTAACAAAGCGAAGAATGAAACGTGCCCAGGTGACAGGGAGCTGTTGGTTTCTGGACCAGGGTCCATAAAACTGCAGCCTGGGCTAAACAGTTGGACTGAAAATACCTTGATCCACTGCATGCTATAGCAACACGCCCAGAGCCATATGCTGTTGTCTGCTGAATTAATACACATGTGCATCAAAAGGTAAGAGCCTGTTCTTTACTTCTACTGCAAATTGCCTGAGAGAAGTAATTCCTGGTATTCAAGAATGTTAAGCAGCCTCCTCAACCAAACACACCAAAAATATGGGCTAAAACATGACGATTAATTATCTTCACTTTTACTCCCTGGCTAAGTATACACTTAAGACAATTTGCACTGTTTCGTGGCAATGAATCATAACTAGTGTTCTTTTCACAAATCAATTCTTTCTCATGAGAGCAGCAATTTTTAAATGTTAGAAAAAGTTTAAAAAGGCAAATTGAGATCTCCCACTTTCAGAAGATTTTCTTTTCTTTTCTGAAGTTCTTTTCATTTGTATACTAGTTAGCTTTCCAAAGACAGGAGCCTGACTATGAGACTGCATTCTATTTTAAAAGCCCTTTAAAAATATCAATGCCTTTTGTACCAACGCAGCTTTACATCCCTTACAGACTAGTTTACCATTAGAAATGTGGAGCCAAGTGTTGATGCTCACATATGGTTCCAAAATACAATGTTTACCACCCATTTGAACATTGAGGGCTGCAGGGGACAGAGGGGTTGGCCCCTGAGCCTGACCACATGATGAAGAGCCGACTTGGAGGGCCCGAGGTGCTGGTTGCACATTGGCACCAGCTCTTGCCACATCACAGGAATGACTTCAGGCCACTGAAGGACAGCCAAATTTAACATCTTTTCTGGAGTCCTACAGTTATGTCTGAACATTGACCTACCAAAGCTCCAATCCAGTTCATCCTTTCTCTTCCATGAATTACCACAGATAAAATTCTTTATACAAGTGCCACCTCACAGAAGCCAATACAACAAACTCAAAAAATTAGCAACATGATACAGGTGCTGGGATCATGAGATTTCTTTTAAGAAAAGTGGCACTCGTGTGTGACTCAGCGCACCTAAAATTCTTGTAAATTAATCTACAGATCTCAATATAAATGTTGCAACACAATGCTTCCAGTTCTAGCCACTGCTGTTTGGCTGTTTTGTTGCTGAAGTCTCCGGCTATAGTTAAGAACACTAGGAAACCGTTGTTCAGTCAGAACCAAAAAGAAAATCTCAAGCCATTCTTATTATTATTTGAATGCTCAGAATTTTCCTTTTTTTTTTTTTTTTTTCTCAGAGGACAATGCAAAATGAAGAATATTAACTGGGATCGACCTGATCATCTGATTGACTCTTAACAAGCACATCAGAAACAGATCTTTGAAAGCATACACTTTGGTTGGGCCAGGGCATTTACCAAATTAAGAAGTTCTCAAAGTACATTGAAATTCCAAAGCAGATGAGGTATATAGCTTTTATAGATTATTGGACTTAACATCTATTTAATTTGTACTCTGATCCTCCTACAGATATTTTATATATTTTAACACAAAAATAGGACTGACTTCTATTGCTTTGACTGTGGCTTTTATCCATTCACTGACAAATTGAATTTCCTCAGGTTTACACAAACCCCACAAAACAGTATCAAGTGAAAAAAGTCTTTGGATTTTCTCAAACTGTTACAACAACTTGAATGTTACTGCCCTACAAAGAAACACTCCAGAAGTTAATGGAAGACCAAAATCAATATTTAGAGTAATTTTTTTCTTTATAAATCAGTGAAAGCCTGCAACTTCTCCCTGGCAGAAGATTTCAGTGGGAATTGTCCCAGGTCACACCAGGGATGGTTTCAGTCTCACAGAGGTGTGTAAGTCTAAGCCAGAAAAGAACTTGTGCTGCCACACAGCAGGTGACAGACAAGCACTGCCTGTAGGCAACCTGAAATAAAGTTAATGCCAACACTCTGCTTTAACAGAATTATCATAACACCCTCTTCAGACAGATCTGTATCAAACCTCTCTCTACCCTTAGCTTCCACAGAATAAAGCATGCTATTCCCTATCCCATGCATGCCCTCCCTCAAGAGCCAAGCTCCTCTCCTGCTTTCCTCTCTAGTATGTCTCCTTTCCCGAGACCTTCTTGTCTCATCTCATTCACTCTTTCTCTGCATTCTTTCTGAGAAGGTCTGTAAAAGTCTGTTTCTGCTCAATTTTGAGTCCTGAAAATCAATCCCAGGAAAACCCAGAACAGTAACACCAAAAGGAACTAAGAAATTAGAGTGAGCTAAGAGGTTCATGTGCAGGTTAGTCTGTCCCAAACAGAGAGTTAAATGAAAGGCCACTCTGCATTCTCTGTGTGATACCAGCCATTTTTCCAGGCAACTATTTTGGAATGAATTACAGTATAGTCCAAAATGCTGCAAGAATTTAATGCATTTGAGCAAAATCTGACACCAGTTCATTGCAGTGAAAGTGAGCGCTCCAACACTCACGGTCAGTCCTCGTTTTCTAAACCAGATAATCCAACGGAACTACAGTACTGTTTGGAACAAGGGAGTAACATTTAGTAATTATTCACAATTAATATTGAAACTAAAACAACACCTGCCCAATAAACTTTAATTGAACTGTGACAATACAGAAGAGGGAAAGGCAAGCATGCTCGTGGGATTTTGTTTCATGCTCTGGTAATGTCTAATAGTACCTGTAATTCAAAAACAGTTAACAGTCCCACTTGGGGCAAATATTTTTTCCTCTTGTTTTTAGAAAACTTTGAAGTAGCAAATGTTTCCATAATGGAAAGTTAATTAGAAGAATAATTAACAATGCTAATGAGTGCTCTAATTTAAAAAAAATAAAAAGGGTAAAACAAACTTCTTCCAGCAGTAGGGCGTTCAAGCTGCTGAATAAAGCAATGGCTACATTAAATGACAAAGGTAGGATGCAAAAGTTATCTCAGCACTCAATTGTTTGCACTTCCTTCAAAAAGCTTTTTCAATTTTGAACATTGATGAGGGCTGCCATCTGGCTGAGAGCAAGTGGCCATCATATACATATATAATGCACTGCATAATTAAGGCAACAATGACAAAGTGGTCCCTGACCATGCAGAGCAAAATCTGGTGAGAGCACAAAGTGCCTAAATGAGCATTTATTTGCATTGTAAGATAGCCTTAGTTGTACTGTGTATCAAGGGCCACTCACTGCTGGCATAAAGTGTTCTCAGACCCTTAAACTCATTCCTGCCAATTCCTAAGCACCAACCAAGGACTGAGCAGCCTAAAACAAGTATCTATTAAATACGATAGAATATTTCTTAACTTCTCTGACACATATAACGTGTACAGATGCTTTTCAGGACAATCAGGAGTGGCACCACAAAGCAAGCACGTGCAGCAGGAATTCCTTAGAGCAGGCAGGATTCCTGGCCCGAGGCAGCTGCAGAGTGTTACACAGACAGTACAGGAGAGAGCACAGCAGAGACCAGCCTCTGTCCTTCAACTGAGGCTCATCTGTTGCTTTCTCTTGATGAGCTATTTTTCTCTTCTGGTTATTGACTGTGTAAATTACCTTATACAATCAGCACTACTTTCTAATGTAATCCTTAAACTTGGCTCTTGAGAATCAGGGGGGAAAATGCTAACTGCTAAGAAGGAACAGAGGGATTCCATGGTCGCGTTGTTTATTGGCAGAACAGTGATTTGAATTTGGCTCTCCCACAATGTCACTAAATGCCACCACAAAACCAGCCTAGGAATTAGTTTGAAATAGGCTTATCCCAATTTTTCCTGTTGGAGCTGTTCCACTGTGTAAACTAAATAATAATTCGAGCAGAATTTGAGCAATGGTTTGCAGCCAGGAGAACACCAAACCCACATATTCCAAGTCTATCTCTATCCTCAAACAGCTGAGAAACCTTTCGTCTCTAACAGCTATACTCTTATACAATGCTCAAGGTTTAATGAATCACAATTTCTGATAAATCCAGTTAAACCACAACTGACTCACAACCTTTATTTCTCTAGGGACCTGAAATATCCAGTGTAACTTTTTGTGATGCCCAATATAACTTCCAAGAATTTGGTTAAATGAGGCAGAAACTAGACACATGACTGATTCAGAGTTTGCAGACTACATTTCAGCAAGATCTCACACAATTCTAACAAGCTAATTAATTTCCACTGAATAAAGTATTATAAAAATACAGGGTTGTGATGAGGAACTGTAAGAGATCTTATTTTTAACAGGCAAATGTACAGAATATTTAGTAAAGGAACCAACTTATGAAAACAGACAACTCTGAGAACCCATCATCATGTAAGGGAAAGCAAAAATGGCTTAAAACTTGTTCTTTACTGAAGAATTATGACAAACTTTTAGAAGAAATTGCTACATGAAAGTGGAGAACAGACAGATTGAAAACCACTGTTGCAAGAGTCAATGCAAATGGGCTTTGTTTTCCCTTCACACACACCTCTCTGGATGTTTGGAGATGCTTATCAGATCTAACCCATCTAATTTTACAATATTATAGTAATACTTTATCAATGTGTAATATCATATTGTTGCTAGTTAATACATATTACATATAAATTTATGAAATCCAAATATCTCTATGTTTAGAGCTGTTGTTAGCAGATCTTGGAACGTTTAGGATGTCCCCCCAAGTTCCTCAAAATGGTCATCCTGCTGCATGAGGATCAGCGTGGCCAAGTCAGATATGGCAATGCACTCTCCAAGCCCTTTCCAATAACCAATGGCGTAAAGCAAGGTTGCGTTCTCGCACCAACTCTGTTCACAATATTCTTCAGTATGATGCTCCAAAGGGCCACGGCAGACCTTGATGAAGAAAATGGCATCTACATCCGATACCGTACTGATGGAAGCCTGTTCAACCTCAGGAGACTGAAGGCCCACACCAAGACCCTCAATCACCTTGTCCGGGAGCTTCTTTTTGCTGACGATGCTGCCCTTGTTGCTCACACAGAAGCAGCTCTGCAGCGCTTAACATCCTGCTTTGCAGAGGCTGCTGAGCTTTTTGGGCTGGAGGTCAGCTTGAAGAAGACAGAAGTTCTCTTCCAACCTGCACCTCAGGAAGCCTTCCATCACCCCCGCATCACCATAGGTGAATCAGAACTCAAGTCAGTGCAGCAGTTCACCTATCTGGGAAGCATCATTTCCTCAGATGGTAAGATTGACCAAGAGATAGACAACAGGTTAGCAAAGGCCTACAGTGCCTTTGGAAGACTCTATAAAAGAGTCTGGCACAATAAACACTTGAAGAAAAGTACCAAGATTAGTGTCTATAAAGCCATTGTGCTGTCCACTCTTTTATATGGGTCTGAATCGTGGGTCATCTACCGCCGCCATCTGCGTCTCCTCGAACGCTTCCATCAGCGCTGCCTCCGCACTATCCTGAACATCCACTGGTCTGATTACGTAACCAATGTGTCTGTCCTTGAACAGGCAGCAGTCACCAGTATTGAGGCCATGCTGCTGAGAACGCAGCTGCGCTGGGCAGGGCACGTCTCCAGGATGGAGGATCACCGCCTCCCTAAGATCGTGCTCTATGGTGAACTTGCCACCGGCTGCCGCAAGAGAGGAGCCCCAAAGAGGAGATACAAGGACGCTCTGAAACAATACCTCAGCCTTGGCCATATTGACTACCATCAATGGTCCACTTTGGCCTCCAATCGGGAGGCATGGAGACACACCATCTATAACGCTGCTGATTCCTTTGAGAATGCACGCAGAATCAGTCTGGAGGAGAAAAGACAACGCAGAAAGAACCGTGCCTCGCCAACACCACCTATGGAGACTTTCTGCTGTGCCTTTTGCAACCGGACTTGTCTATCTCGCATCGGCCTCTTTAGCCATCAGTGCGCTTGCAGCAAGCGTGGGTAGAGCCCTTCCCAAATCTTCGTTCGCGAAGCCTAGCCATGATGATGATGAGAGCTAATTAAATTCACTGAACAATGCTTTAAGTATCCACAGGAAAAAAAAAATCCTGCTTGATTAAAAAAGCAACTGTGATGAAATGTTAAGTCTATATTTTTCCTAAAGAACAATTAAGGAAAATAAAAAGACTGAAAACAAAACACATCCATAAAGCCCTCTAGAGGAGAGAACACAGGGCTGAAAAAGCCTCACAGCCATGAGTCAGTCCTTGCTTTTGAGGCATTTGGCAAGGAACCCTGATATTATTAAATTATTAAGACATGATACGCTTTTTAAGGAATGCTGCAGTATCTTTCCCCTGTCACCTTCAGCACAGGGCACTGTCCCTCTTCATGGAAGAGCTTGTACATGTTGAGCTTGCTCTTCCAAGAGAGGAGCTGGACCATGTTACACACGCCTGGGTTCTCCTGCACAGACACACTTCTGTGCTGTAACACGAGGCATTTCAGCTCTGCAAGGGTACTGGAACAGGCCTAGGGAATTCCTGTAGGGAACCGAGCCCCCTTGTGATGGCAGCACTGCAGACAAAGCAGGAGTCCCCAGTTCTGCTCCTGTTTGCCACTGAAGGCACACGGAGCAGAACTGGACAATTAACAGCTGGCTGAGCTCAGTTACAGACACTGGAGCCATCTCTGTATTGCCCCACCATCAGACCTTCAACCACGAAGTGAACACGTGTCTGTCTCCTTTGTACAAGTCTGACTGCAATTAGTTATGATAAGGTTGGATGTCACATCTGCCCCCCCCACAGTCCCCTTTCTCTGTTCACCTGCTCACTCTCCACCATCCTTTGTTTGTTTCTTTGAAGTCCTCTCTGGCACTTTTCTCTGATGGGAAAAAATAATTACCACACCTACCCCAGTTTCTATGAGCAATTTTGCTTGTTTAATCTTAATAGACTTGTGGGGTTTCATAAAGTCTATTATCAGCTGTGGTCATGTTCTTCAAAGATAAAAAAGCCTTCAGAGATTAAAACATCATTTGAACATGTGCCCTACATTGTAATTAAAGATTCTCTGAATTGAGGAGATTAACTAGCAGTGATCACAGCTATCTCAGGATGCCTACAAAACATCCCTGCTTGGAGAGTTCTTGCATCTTTGGTTTCTGGAAGTTTTTTTGGCAAGCTGGATATAAAAACTCCTGAGATGAGTCCATGTGTCAAGAAACACATATAATTTTTCTTCTATATATAAGTCCAAAACCTCAAAAGACAATCTAGTTCCGTGCTCAGACCACTTTCTTCAGTTTGTCCAAAATGGTAAAAATTAACCAATCCCAAAACCTCTATAAACATCAACATTTTTTCCGGATGGGTTCACCAAATTATCTTTCTAACACAGTCAATTGAATGACAATATTGTCTGATAGAAGTTGCCAGTGCTACAGATTTTTCAGAAAAAAAGACACCATCAAAGCCAAAATGGGACACCCCATTTTAAGAACACATCAAACTATTCATTTCATACAAACTAAGCTGAGTTATAAGCATACAGTAATTATGTTATTTGTTTTTGAGAACACAGTTGAAATATTTGGATTGTTCCTCCTACAAATTCCACCTTTTCCCCACCTTTATGCGTGCAGACAAAATGAGGAAATAGATTTTAGGAAGCTAAATGACATGCACAATTAATTTGCATTAAATGTCTTGGTTTAGTCTTCAGTTTAAAACCAAAACAAAACAACTCTACCACCTGTCCAAAAACTTCTCCTTAACCTGAGATTTGAACCTGACCTATGGCTTTAGGTAAATATCTTGTCTCAGAGTGGTTATATTGGAAACATTTCTAATTTTTTTTTGCAGAAAATTGTTTACCATGGCAACTGTAGGGACTTTCTTTATTTCATAGTCACATGGCTGTCTGTTAAATCTGTTGATTTGGTTTTTTGTGTGTGTGTTGGCTAGTCTCCCCACCATGGTTATCACCTAGTATTTTCCTCCCTATATTTTATAGAAATTCTAAAGATAGTTCTTTCTGCAAATCATTCCTGAAAAGATTTTTTTTTCATTCTTACATAATGCCTTGGAAGATAAATGTCATTATTATCTTTTGTCTGGTAGTTGGCATTTTGTCATTCAGCCCTAAATGAAGTCTTTGGGCTGAGTTGCTCTGCTTCCACACTTCTGATATTATTAGATTAGATTGTGAAGTGTAGATACAAAATAATTCACTGAGATGTTTTTCTTACTTGTCCAAGTCAAATAAAGCCAGTTGAAAAAGCCACACTGCAGCATGGCTTGACGTACTTGGCCCATTTTAACAGTATCACGCTGTTTCATCTGAGCCACAATAAAACTTCCAGTAAAGATAAAATCTGTTAGTTTGTGTTGTATTACAAAGACCTTGCTTCTTTTTCTGCTTGCTGATCTAAACTGCAACCCCGGAAATTGGCTTTGTTGGCACGGCCATCCCTCAGCAGTGATGGCAGGAGAACAATGAGCTGGACTGTACTTGGAAAAAACCAAGCTGTTGGTCCCATGGTACATCTCTTCCCTTTTCATGTTTATTATTCCTCCCTTTTTATGTCATTTGGCTGTGGTATACTTGTGTGACCCAGAAAGTGAGCAAACTGCTGCTGTTACCAGTGTAAGTTCACCTTTGCCACCTGATGCAATATTGCAGCTTTTTGTGGCTCCTCCATGGTTTTACATGTCCCATCTGCTTATTTTGCTTTGATTTGATTAAATTTTAAAGGCCACTTGTCTTAATGTCTCCTTTCTCTACAGTATTTTTTAAATTGGGTAGCTCTTGATCTAATGTCTGAAAAAATTAGGAATGAATTCTAGACAACCCTTGTTTTCAGTATTTGCCAGCTGTAAATCTGTTGCTTTACTACCTTGCCATATTTTCCCTAAGAATAACCTTAACTGGAACTGCTTTCAGCCAGCACATCACCACCTGTCAGGACAGTTTAAGTGAGAGGGAAATTAATGTCCCATAGAGCAGTATATAGAGCACAACATTGGTTTTGCCCTTTAATCTTAAAAGGGTTATGACTGTAATTAACAGGCTCATCTTATGATTTGCATTAATGCTTCACAAAGAAAGTGACTGGTTGTATTGTTGGTCTTAGTCCCTCCAAGGTCCAAAAAAACCCCAGTGCCCCTGAACAGGAAATGGATC
The DNA here is from genome assembly GCA_013396735.1 of Grallaria varia. Lineage (NCBI taxonomy): Eukaryota > Metazoa > Chordata > Aves > Passeriformes > Formicariidae > Grallaria > Grallaria varia. The sequence goes on along the minus strand of VWZG01009783.1, from coordinate 118,196 downwards.
ATTGTCAAGTCTGTTTTCAAGAAGCAAATTTGTGCTTATATTTTTCGGTTTGTCTGGGGATGGTTTAATTGTTTATCAATCACAGCAAACATAACAGAGGCAATGAGGATGACGACTCTTACTCCCTTATGGCCAAGAAATCCAGTATTTCCAGAGCTGATGGCAAAACTCCTCGCTGACATAGCACACCAGGTAGGTGCTGCCCCTAAAGCAATTCCAAGCTGAACCAAATGGATCCATTGGTCCCACTGTGTGGGACCTGAAGGACAGTGCAATACACTGAGCTTAGGGGACACTACTTACATAAAATGTGGTGGCATCTCATCTTGCTGAACCCACACAAATTCCAGATTTCAAATGACAATACAGCCACGTCTCTTGGCACCACTACCAAAGTAATGTCCCCTGCAATCCCGATGCCACAAGTAGCATAGGGTAGGGATTTTTTAAATAAGTAAATAAGTAAAATGAAGAAGTAGTGACAAACAGCAGCTAATATTTGTATTTGTGAAGGCTACCTTTTGACATTGAAACTATACTCCCATAGGTATTTGGAACTGTTTAGCTGCATCCACATAAGACGCCCACTTATTCTATGATTCTCTAACCAAAGCAGTTGCTGCATAAGTCGACATGTGAGTGCATTTGTTTTGTTTCCATGTATGTACATTTATAAACACACATGGTCTGAAATCTATGCAAAATTTGAGAGATTTATAAATCTTGCAATTAAGTGAAATGTTTTGAAAACATTCTGATAGACTGCATGTAAACTATTGTTACATCATCTTCCAGAACACCAATAAAGTGCCGTACACCAACTTAGATCCATATGGAGAGCTTCTTTTCTTGGCATGTAAACTCAAGACACCTGTGAGTTTTAATATTCAACCTTTAGTGGCAAATACAAACAATCCCAAGTCTTCTCAGGGTTGGGCTGTTGAATCTCTAGTCTGTTCTTTCAACAAACTCCCAAACCTCTCCTCTTACTACACCGTCTCTATATAAAAGCAACAAATGTCAGCGAAAAACTCTGAAGCACATTAAAATTTTAAGGAAGCATAAACTAAATGAATGCAGTATTGAAACAAGCTACATAAAGATTATATTCTGTTTCTATCTTCATTTTCATAATTTAGGTCAATTAAAAAAATCCTTTTGTTTTCACTTTTATATTAATTTACTTCACTATTTCTTTTCCCTGCATCTTTGTTGTCATAGAAGTCAGCAAATCTTAAATGTACTGACCACAAAAAATTTGAGTCCTGCAAATAAGCAGTTTCTGGTAGAAGTTTAAACCACTTGATCATAATAAAAAATGATTAAGGAGCATTGTTCTGGACTTTCAAAACAAAATGTGCAAAGAAAAAAGACCACTTATAGTAAAATAATGATGTGGATGATACATGGCCATGGCAAGAAAGGAGAGCTGAAAGCCAAATTTACCATCCTGGAAAAACAATGTGTTAAAAATACCATGTACCAAAAAGTGGGGCAAAAGCCCCCAAACAATTCTAAAATATTCTGGCAGTCAACAAACTGACCTTAAACAATGTTTTGAAGCAAAATGCTTTCGTGAGATTCTCCCAAGCACCTCGAAGCTTAGCGGGGGCAGCTGTCATTAACAGGAGGAGGGAGAGGCCACCCTGTATGTGCTCAGTGACTCCTCTGCAGGGGCTGACATTGCTGTCAGGCCCTCCACCCCTGGGTGCTGATCAGAGACATGGGCAGGCTGTGGCTCCTTGGTGGGCCCTACAGGAGCTCTGCTGCATTCATTGCTTTGCCCAGTCACACTTGGGCAGACATTTACATGGCACTTGGAGCAGGTGCCAGCTCTGAAACTAAACAAGAGGCTTCTTCCTTGGCTGAGATTCAAACCAAGCTGACATCGAACCTTTTTTTTTTTCCCATATATATCAGCTATGATATAATATTACCTAAGTAATTTTTATCTGCCTAACCTAAGAAAGAACAGACGTGCACTGGTAATAGACCAAAACAGCCTCTTCTCTGACTGAATTTAATTTTTTTTTTTTACAAGTCAGTTCTCTCAAACCTTAGATTTTCTGTGCAGCAATCTAAGATAAATTTCAGTTCCACCTGTGCAGAAAGCATCTGGACTAACATGAATCCTCCAACTACAGCTATTTAAGTGTGACTTTAGACAGGGCTCAAGTACTGCTCAGCACAGTCATCCTGTTTACAGTCATCCTCTCTCATGTATGAAACTCGTGAAGCTTAAACTTTTATAAAGCACCTTACCTGATTTTTGAAACAGAAAAAGGCTTGAGTACATGAAACCTGATGGGGTCAAGTAATCATACTTTTCCATTCTAGAAAAACCAATAATTTCCTATAGTTGTTCCTGTTATAATATTAATTGAAACTGTGTTTATATGTTTAAATATCCTTTGTACTAACAGAGAGAGCCAGGCAATATTATGTAGAAGTACAGTCCTGACTTAAAGGATGCACGTTAATTCTAAAGAGATCCTTTGAGAAAGACCCCCCCATAACATCCTTTTCCACAAAGTCTGCTTTATATTCATATGGAAGAGAATGGATCTTTGTGAGTGACTTCATCTGAAAAAGAACAGCTCACGTTATCTGGCATAATGACTGGCAGACTCATGCCTGTTTGACTACTTCTCTTCCTCTTTTTTACCCAATTACAAAGAAATAAACACAGAGTGGGAATTGGATGGTACATGTCATGTTGTGCTTTGAAATCAATAAGCATTACACTTTAAACTGCTTTCACACTGCTTAGGCTCATGTCCTAGGACTGGTTTCATAAAGAAACTGCGGATTTCATCAGTGCAGAAATTGTAATGCTTCCAAGCCCTGTAATAGTCTCAAACTCCCATTTCACTTCAACAACAGGCATAATTCAATCTTTTCTCTGCCTTCTAGAAAATATCATAGGCATATTCCAAACCAAAATAGAGCTATAGCAAAAAAATCATATTCACCAACATGTTGCCTACTTGAAATGCTGAATCAGTCTAATCATCCACCTCTCTCCAATTACTTTTCCAAGAGCCAGGAAGTGACTGGAGATCAGATTTTCTAGTTTGCGAGGTGATTTAATATCATGCAATGCAACACTGAGAACTTAAATAAGCCCCCCATCTGAACCCTGACAGGCCACCCTCAAGGACCACCATGGGAAAAGGGTGACAGAAAAGTGAAAGGGCCCCGGGGAAGATAAATCAGCCGGGCAGTGGAAATGCAAGGCTGAGTATGAACACAAGACAACAGAAGGGAACTGAACTCAGGAGGTCAGAGGGCTGTTCATGCATGATCTGAGGACTCTCAGTCTGCTCCGGACCCACGACACAAAATGAAGTGCCTGCTCTGTGGACACAGTAGTTGGCTACCATTTCTTGGAAATGAATGCTGGTATCTGGCAGAGAATAAGCCCCACACAGAGATGAAAGCTGCCAACTACCCTGGCTTTAGTATCAACAGGTTCAGAGTGATAAGCTGAAAAAAGACCTATTGTTCAAGATCTGTATGAAACAAAGTTCTACAGAATGTTTAGCGTGCAAGGTCTCAAAGATTCCATCTGAGAGAAAGTAAAGATTTTAGTGCTTCCATATTTTTTTCCAGCACTATGCCACATATAATCATTTCTGGAAAAAACAGTCCTCAAGCATGTGATGAAATCCCTCAACAGAAAAGCTGAACATATAAACATATGGAAAACACAATTAGTAAACAATCCACAAGATGAAGATTTTCCTCATTAAGCATTTGCTAAATAACTCAGGAGAACAAAACTGTAAAATTCAAAGTCTGTTGTAAAACAGTTTACAAACAAAATAAAAAGCTAAACCAGAGCAGCAAATGGTTTGCCATCAACTGTTTGTCTCCAGAATACATTTTGGGAAACCAGCTTCTTGCTTTAGCCTTTTTGAAAGCAATTTCAGAACAGTATTTGAAAGTAGTAATTCTGTTCTCTCTGCCTATCAGAATCTGCTTTGAACACCTTGTTTTCTCTGCTTCTGAAGTGCACATGTGCCCTTTCCCCAGTGACATAACATCTATGCTTCTGATTTTGTGCAGTTCCCACAGAGGAAAGAAAGTAAACACATGCTTCACTAATGCCACTGAAAACAGCCTAAGAATTGAAAGTTCAGATTTTGTGCAACGTTGACACAATCCTGTATATCCATGTTACCAAGAACTGTGATCTAAAGACATATTACATTAACACAATCTACCAATCCACTAACTCTTATCTGCAAAGGCATTTATAAAAACCAGTAAGCAGCCAAATAAATTTTTGCTACAGAGGTTAACTTGGGGCCTGTATTTGCTCTTTCAGACATTTCATACTTGGAAGAAGAGGGTAGGCAACGTTAGTTTGTTTTGTTTTGTCAGAACTTAAAAGGGCTTTATAAAAAGCATTCCCCTGAGATTTGCACAAAGTGATCCTTGCAGGGTAATTTCTCTTTTTTTTTTTTTTTTTCCTGGAAATATTCTATTTGCTACACTTTCTGTGGGAATGAATAAGTATATCCCTTTTGGAGTCAGAAGCTTTTTAATTCTGAGAGAAATCTTTTTATCTCCAGGTGGGAAATGTGCAGAGGCTCACGAAGACTTTCTGTCTGCACAGCAATGGAGGGATGTACTGCACTGCCCACTCTCACACCAAATGGGCTGGGGCTGTACAGCTCTGCATTCAATAACAGCATACCACTGCATTTCAGAAACTGAAGGATCGTCCCTAAATTCGATGGCCAATTGTTCCATAACAAATTGACATCATCTGGCTTTTGCACAAATACAAACTGTAACAGGTGCAGAACAATTTGTTGAATTTGTTGCCCGGCAGTAAAAGCAGATATTCCCTGTTAGAGGAACAGGATCTATCTATTCCTACAACCCACCATCGTTGCTGTGGATTTTTGATTCCTTTCTATGACACGCTGTTGAAAAGTAGGTTCTCAGATCACACTGTGAGGAAATCTACACAAAAAAGTATATTTGTTAGCGATATTCATGGATGAAACAAGGGCTTTGAGGAGAACAGGTTATGGAGGTACACAGAGATATGGGCATTTACATTTCTGTACTCTCCCTTAATGAAGTTTTAATCTGTGTCTATCCTGAATCCTTACACCTTGACACAAGCACCACAGGCATGTGAGAACATACTTTTTCAGGAAGAAAAAGCGTTGTACAGACCAGAAGATACTTAAGATCTCCTCAGCCTTCCTCCACCTTCTCATGTCTTTGTTCTACAGGCTAAAGAAACTTCTTAAACCATGTCTCAAGTATAGAAATGCAGGAGAAGGGAATTATTCTTATGCTCTCCTCTGGACTCTTTGGCAAAGGCTTGCATGGTTCCTTTTTTTTCTTTTCTTTCTCCTCAAACTGTGAGTATGACTGCATTGAAGTTGAGTCAGAAGGATTATTTTATATATCTTATGTCTGTCAAATCCTACCCCTATGTATATAATGCAGTACCGTGTTTCCTTTTTCTTTTACAACAGCATAGTATTCCTGACACCACTTCAGCTTGGGACCCTCAAATACCACATCCTATAAAAACAAAAACCAAACCAACCAACCAAAAAACAACAAACAAAGAAACAAAAAAAACCCTTACCAAACCCAAAAAGCCAAACAAGAAACCCCAAAAGTAAACCTGGCAACAAAAATTATTATTTTCCACTTAATCCTACCTACACCTTTGTTTATATATTTGGTAAATTCCAGCTCCGGTGTAGACTTCTGACTGAACCATAGGCTTTGGTTTTTAGACCATTTCTTCTATTTTTCATGCCTTTTTTTCAGACGCAAACCTGCCTTCCAGCCTGCTCTGCATGCTGCTGTCAAGTATAGCAGGCATACCTTCTACTCCATTATTAGAACCACTAGTGAAGACACAAACCTCTGGACAGCCTCCCTTGAAAACCTGACTAATTCCAGGTCAGTGGCAGATCACTGAAAACTGCACTCTGTGAATGGAGTATCTGGCCATGTTTGCATAAATTCTGCCACAGTTTTTTTCAAGGCATTTATGAGAATGAAAAGTCAGATTTACATCATGGACTTTCTAATACAAAGGGAGGGAGGCAAGTACAGCTGCAAAAGAAATAAAGATATTCCACATGTTGTGTGCCTGACTGTTGTGTGAAGCGTTTAAAATTGAATGTCAGTTGGACAGTCTTGAGAGAGAAGGGGTCAATTCTGAGAGTATATTTATTTATGGGAAAAGAGTGCTTCTACAGCTTCAGATGTTATGATGTCATTTATCTTATTCTTGCTTAGAAAAGCAGTAGAGTAAAAATAAAAATCTATCTGGTTTTTCTTTCATTCATATTTTACTGTTGCTGGTTACAAAGATGTTCACTTCTGCTTCTGCACCATACGATTTCTACTGCACAAACAGCACAAGCACTTTCACAGCTTCCTTGGGACTACATAGTTAGATTATTTAAAGAATGTACATTTAACTGGTCTACCTTTGCCTAAAGAGCACTTTCTTTCAGTTGTGGAAAGCTGCATTTGGCACGCACAACCTCCTCTTCATAAGCAACCAAACCAGATCAGAGCAAGAGCTTATCGTCTGAGTGGCCTGTGTTACCATTCCAAGTTCAATAAATATTTAGCTTTGAAGGGAACTGAAAAGCAACAAACTTGACTAAAATTCCCAAATGTACCAAAATGAAGCCTCCAGGCTGCAAACACTTCCATGTGTGTAAACTCAAGATATACACAAGTTCATAACTTTAAAGGGGATTATAAATACACCTAAAGCATACCAAACATTATTTGAAAAGCTAAATAAATAACTGAGATGGCTGATTCATGATATTGCTAAAGCAACCTAAATCCGGGCTGCTGCCAGATGAAGCAGTCCCACCCGTTTCCCACTCTGGTGGTACTCCAGGGTTTGGCTGGTTGGCTCTGCGGTGTATGATAATTTAAAGCCAAATCAGGCCCCTGCACTCTCTGACTGCACAACCACAGAGGTGTCAGCACAAGAGTTGCAGTAAAAAGGCACAAAGGCTGGGACAGGCCTGCTGGGCAGCAACCCCGCTGGTGTTTACTGCAAGGGATGGTGGCACTGCAGCCACACTAAAGTGTAAGAACACCTTATTTGACTGTGGTTCTGCAATTTTATTCCAAAATGTCTGTAAGAAGAAACTGTAAAATACTACTCAAAGCAAGTGTCATGTCATAGAAAAAAATGGTTTTCTCTTTTACTTTACCTTCCAAGTTATTAATGAATTGCCTTATCTGTTTGCATTTTCAAGTGATTAATGTTTCATTACCTAATATAAAAATGTTGTTGGAGAGCTCACAAGTAAAAAGATAAGTAGATGTACACTTTTAAGAGATAAGTGAAGATGATGAAAAGTACTGCGCATTAAAAAAATTACAGACATGAATCAAGAAAAAATTCACTGAAGTAAAACACAACCTGAAGTGTGTAGTAATATATTGTTCAAGAAATTGCAAGATGCCCAACTCTTCTTTTGCCTGGTAACAGTATCTATGGAAGGCTTTAAATTCTATCAGTATTAATAAGTATTCCTCATAATATCAATCTAAGATAAAGAAGTAGTTTCGCATTATTAAGAAAATAAAGAAGGCAGCACATGTGTATAAGACTGAATTCCCAGTTGACTTGATTCTGTATTCTTACTTTAATTCTCTTCTACCTTTCCCTCCAGGGAATCCAAGTGAGATCTACAAGATGAGTCCAGGATTACAGTATTTTCAAACTAAACTGAAAATAAAACAATTCAATGGCTGCTCAAGGCCAGTCATTGAACCAATAATCTAATAATTCTCTCAAGGACTTATGTGTCACTAAGCTCTGTTCAGCACAAGAACAAGAATGCATATATTAAAATTACCAAACACCTGAAGTATTCCTTCTCCTCCATTCCACCCCCACTGTGACTGTTTTAAATGAAACTGAAATGCAGTCATACCTTCATACATGTACAAATATTATTTCTCCAACACAACTTGCTTCTCTAATCAAACACATTTAGTATATATCAACTTTATTCCTCCTTTCTAGACCATTCCCTTATTTCTCAATGGGCAATGTCTGAGGGTAGCGCTCTCAGCACTTAACTGTCCTCCTGATCTGTGCAACACTGCATGTGATCAAATTTAATTTAATCCTATGTGCCTTTATTTAGGATTGGATTATCCACCATAATCCAGCCTTGGAGCAGGCTGGTGCAGTTTTGAATACTAACAAAGCAATAATAAAAGATAATTATTCTCTGCCAGACTCATTACTTCCCATTTCAAACACCAAAGCCATAAAAATCACTTGTCCAGTCTCTGGATAGCTCTGCTGCCCATTTCACCTTTCGTTTCCTTTGCATGCAAATCTAAGCTATTTGCTCTTTTTTGGTCGTGTGTTCTTAAAACAAGATCATTTCAGCACTGATCTTCATTAAACCCCATATAGTACCAGAAACCAGAGTGAAGCACAAACCTTCAGCAACTCTGTAAGAGGGGAAGAGAAAGGATGGAAAAAAAAAACCACAGCAAACTGAAAAATAGACTTAATGCATGGACCTCATAAAATTAGACAGGAAAGTGAGGGGTTGAGGACCAGCTAATAAACTGAATTCAGGCTGCAACTGGAGCTGAACCAAGACAGTTAGTAACTCCCAATTCCTCAAAAAGCACTGTGCTCCACACAAGGGGAAAACAGAAACCAAAACCAGCCAAACTATGGAGTGCAGAGGGAAATGGGGAGGAAGGAGAAGCAGGAAAACACAAATTCCTGACTTGTTCTAAAGTGCTGAGCAGGAACTCCACTCACCTCCAGACACAGAAAGTCACTGCTTTTCATGTTAAAGGACATTTTTCTGGGATCTGTCTGTTTTACCAGCTTCTGCAATCAAATCAGTGCAAGAAGCTTCTTAATATAAATTACAGCAGAGGGAAAGGCACTCAGTCTACACAGGACTGCCACTCCTTCCACATAATACAGAACAAAAGTGTTTGCAATTAGTTTTGTGGCCCTGAGTTCATTTTTTTCAGGGTTTACTATGATCAAACTTTTCCTTTCCATTCCCTCTTTCACAAGCCTTCACCACTTCTTATTTTATTATTTTTGCTGTCCTCACCTCCTCCCTTGAAAAGCAACTTCCTCAAGCTACTTGCCAGCTACTCTAGCTGCTAACCTGCTCTCTTCTTTATTTACTTACATACCTTTCAGAATCTTAATCTTTGTTTCCCATACTCTACTTCAACTGAATAATACAGGCAACATGGATAATATCACACACACAATTTCACGTTTAAATGTTTTTCTGAATTCTTTAACTGATTACTAATTGTGATACTAAATTCCAAACCCAGTATTCTAACAGTTAATGGCTGACATCTCACTGGCCTCTACCAGGCAGAGGAAAATAAAGCTGCTGTTCCCTGTCATGAGTGAAAGCAGTTAACCATTTTTTAGGTGGGTTCAAGTCACTACATCTGTGTGCATTCATCCACAACCAGTGCTGACCCGAGCCTTGTGCAACTATCAAGTGAAAATATGACCATCACCTTTGATTTAGATCTAGCACAGCCATTAAATGACTTTGAAACTGATGACAGCGAGCTGTCCCAGAGTGAGAAACTGAATAAAGTCATTACAGAAATAGCTTACCAAAGCATAACTCAGTGCTGTCATCTCTTCTTCTCCTCCTGACGTTATGTGGATATATAGACTATTAGAAAAGAAGAACAAAAGGCAATGAGAAAAAAATTGAAAGTATATTTCATAGCAAAACACTTCATTATTACATGAAGCATCAACAGTCAACTGGCTGACAAGGACAATTCTGAACCCTCTGAAAAACAAAACACTCCTTCAGGAGCATGTAATACTTTTTCCTTTAAAGTGATATTTAAAAGAAGGAAATTAGGTTTTTATAGGAGAAGTTCTTATTTCACTTGAAAGACATTGTTTGAGATATATGTCTTCAGAACAGTTCCTCCAGTTTCTAAAGTCACAATTTCTCATACTTTATGAAACACCCAAGCTGCAGATCATCGAAATCTAAGATTCAAAACTTTATCTCCAGCCTCTTGGGAACACTTCCCCTGGCACCCTACTAGATGTGGAAGATCTACGAGATGGAATTCTCAGCAAGAACATCCATTAATCAGATTGTACACATGAGTAAGGCTAGTCAAAAAGCTGAAAACATGAACCCAGGATACTCCATCAACATCCTTCACTACTTTGTGTGATTTTACAAGACTGAAGCTCCCTATGCAGGCTTCTTACACAGGCTCCTGCACGTTCTGTCTCATCAGCTTATTGTTGCTGTATGTTGTTTACCATCCATTTTGTTTTCAGGTGATCCACACAGAAAAGCTCTCAGCTGTTTCTACCACCCAAAGGTATTCAAATGCCTAAATTTATATCCAGGTGCCTTACTAGGATTTCTAATGCACTTGGCTACAACATTAGATGAATAATTGCCCTTAAAAATTGTGGTATGTTACTATAAGGGATAGTGTCTTCTGCCTCTGTAATTATGTCACCAGCTCAGTTTCTGCTAAGGGGAGCCTGCCCTTTGATTGTTAAAAGGCAGAAATGCTGTGTTTTGACAGGTGTAGATAAATTAAAAAAAAGGAAATAGTGATTTTAAATTAAATACTCTTATCTATGAACATCATAGGAGATACTTCTGAACACTGCTTAAGCATGTGCACTATGTAACAGCATACTCGAGCCTTTTGTTAGTTCCTCTGTTTTCCCTCGTAACATAAAGAGAGATGTCAAGTTGTAAGGAAGAAACAATAGGAATTGTCATTCTGTGGTGATGTTCAATAAGAGCCCCTAACTACCAAAAGACAGGCCTCTGTCTTCAGCTCTCTCATTATCTACAACTGCTACAACAAAGACATCTCTAATGGTGTTCAGAACAAACTGCATAAACTGTACACACCCACGCTCCAAATCTCAGCTGGGAGACATTTGTTGGAAGTCTGTGAGAGTTCTGTGTTTTCCAATAAGGTCTTGTATCCAACAGCATTGCTATTTCAGTATGTGTTTATACTATTTACTAGTGATACTGTGCAAGTAGACCTCTCTTGAAAACAGTGACTTCTAAATTAGGAGATAACAAAGTAATAATTACTGAGATCAAGTAAAAAAACAAAACACACACAAATAATTAAAAAAATAATATTGCTTTTGCCACTCTACACAGAGAAATGGATAAATTAATGTAATGGCCTTATGAAGTCATCTTGCTGGAAGTATTGGGCCCATGTGTTTGAAACCTGTATGACACCAGAGCAGTGAAATGCCAGAGCAGCCACCCGGGAATTTGGCATTCACCTGCACATTCATGAATCATTAATCTGAACTTCTGAAACGTCCTCTATTAGAAATGCCTGTCCCTTGGAGCCATTTGTGGATTCAGAGAAAATGAGTTACGATTATGAGTAGCACAGTGAAGAAAGACTGGAAGAACACAGTAAGTTGAAATAAAGGAACAAGTCAACACTTGGGGGGAATAACACTAATATTGGAATTAAAAACTCTAAGAAGAAAGAAATACTAAATGGGAAAAAAACTTGCAAGCATGTCGAGAACAGAAGAAACTGAAGCTAGTGTCAATCAACAGAGCTGTCCCAATGATGATTAGCATTGAGCCTTTGGGAACATTCATCAGAACGAGGAACCCTTCTGGATACTGAACTCATAAGAGGGAAAATCAAAAGCAATCAAAACAGACCCAGCCACACTGCGCTTAAACTTAACTCAGTGACTACTGTTAACATGGCCTTCAAATACAAAATGTGTCCTAACAAAGAGATACGCTCAAGCTAATGGAGCCCTTGGCTCCCTCCTCAAGAACTCTTTAATTCCAATTACTTCTTAATTGTTATGAAGAAGTATTTTCCATTTCAGCTTAATCTTCTTACCAATCTCTTTCTAACAACAGAAGTTCTTTACAGTAAAGGAAAACAACAGAAAACTGTAGAAAGATTTCTCTGGCAAGTTAATTTCTCTTACAAATGTTACACCATTGTCTGTTTTAACCTCTTGTTAGCAATTTTTATGCAGGATTTTTTTAACATGCTGCTTTTGAGTAGAGGTCTTGTCAGAGGATGAATATTTTATCAGATTAAAGGAATTCTTTCCCTTCTGCTAAAACTTACACTGAAAAATTTAGATTATGCTGGAGCAAGAATGAGGCACATTAAAACTGCAATTTTAAAGTGACTAACCCCTGTCAGTCTGCTCTGTTCACTTATTGCAGCACAGCTTTTCCCAACCAAATACAGTGTGAATATACTCATTTTTCTCAAAGCTAACTTACACCAAACAGAAGCTCTGTGAGAGTCCCCGCCTACACTGGATTTAAAGCTCTTTGTGCCTATTAGCATACCCAGCACAGGTTCTGCTAATGATGGGTACCACATTGCTTTCCAAGTTTGTATTTCTCAGTTGTGTCTAGACTGCAATACAGAGCACCCTCCCTGAAAGAGGAGCTTTAAAAGATGAACTATCTACTTACAATAAATAGCTAGTATTATCAAAATAATAAGTATAAATTAGTATTTTTAGGACTTTTAAGCAAAATTTTATTTTCTACCATTGCATTTGATCTAGTTTTTGTTCTTCTCTGTCAATATCCATTTCCTACTTCCACTCTAAGGATATTCCTTGTCCTAGAATTTTGTCCCTACTCTGTACTTACCTACCTCCCTTGCTCTCTACATATATATTTCTTTACTGTACATTATGTGATTCTGCAAGGATCAGAATATTTGTAAGGTTTTTCCTTCATAATCCATTTTCCTGTCCCTTCACTTTTCTAGGCCTGTATCTACTCCAGCATACTTGCTCTTGGTTGAATATACAACAGTGTAATTCTACATTAACCTTCCCTACAAACTAAATACATACATTTAGGATTCACTTCCCTCAAGGTAAATTTTAACAACCATAATAAGTAAAAGTGTTACCCTTTGGTAATGAGATTCAAATATTACTAAACCCACTTGCAATTCATGTGGGTGTTACACTGCAATCACAAACTCACAAACTACCAAATATTCGTTTCATTTTCTAAAGTCAGATGGAGTTGTTTCCCATGTACTTATTTAATGAATTTCACTATTAATTCAAATAGTTTGCCAGTGGCGATCAATAAATATTTTGGATATTTACAGAGTAAGTATCATGAAGAACAACCCCAGACTAAAAGGACAGAGTGAGGGAATAGTGTGTAAGATTTTGTTTAATTAGCAATAGTTTCATAACCTTTGCAGAACAAGAATGTTTGTAGTATCTAGACATTTACTCCTCCTTACCCCCCTTCCCAGTAACTATCTCACATTCATAAGCAAGGATCTCTTCAAGTAAAAAAATCACAATTTTTTTAAATTATTAGAACAAAAGGCCCCAGATGCTACATGCTATAAAAAATGTGACTGGGATCCAGAACGCACATTTTGCACTCTTTGTTTTGTATGGGACAATCCAAACTGGGTAGGAACATTCGGGCAGTGGGTGTAACGGGTGCCTGGACACAGGGGCTGGAAAGCGCAGTGACAGAGGCCCCTCGGGGCGCTCAGGTGAGTGGTTTGCTGGGTGCTGCACTGCCCGAGCAGGGCTGGGACACACATCAAACCTCCTGCCTCTGGGCCTGTCACCTTGAGCACGTCCGGGATGGCCTCAGTGTCACCACCTTCACGTGCTCTGACCAAGCGGAAGCTGATGGGCCAGCACAGCAAACACTGTTGAACTCTACCTGGGATGAGGTCAAGAGAGGACTGTATTGCAGGTGACTAAGCAGTTTAGGTGGATTTAAAACTGTCATTAAGTAGTCAAATACCTAATTGCTGTTTGCTTAGGTGCATGATATAAATGATAAACAAGTTTATTATAATTGTTTGAGCTAATGACTGAAACCACTGGACAAATGGCAAATGTCTGGCTGTGACAGAAAACTGCAGGATTTTACACCACAAATAAATGTAATACCTACAAAGGCTCCAAACTGAGAATTTTCTGCACAGGGCATATAATAAGCAGGTCTGGTTTTGTCCTTGCAGAAACACTAAAAATTTCAGAGGAAAATAGATTACACAATAGAAAAAAATTTATTCTATGCTGATTCATAGAAGAAAAGTTATTTTATTTTATCCAGCCACTCAGAATAGTACATGTGGAGGTTTCTTTTCATGAGTAGGTCAGGGAGACTGAATTATTCACAATATAGAGACTCAGTACTCCACATCAAGTTATCACCCACACTTTAGAATCATGTCTTTTTGCTCAATTAGCAATCTGCAATTCTTAAATAAAGACAAGCAATTTAATCTGTCTGACATTCCCAGATTTTCACATCCATTCTGACTGATGCCAATTGTAAACACTTTGTTCACAATTCCTACAGCTCTTTGACCTGGTTGTTTGCATGTTGTTTCCTATGAAAATAAAGCATCCGTGTACTTACCTATCTGCCATCACAATGGCATTAGAATGACAAAAGAAACCAGGGACTTTGGGAAAGCAGGAGGGGAAAAGTAAAGCACATTTCTACACTCTCTTCCTCTTCTCAACATGAAACTGCATGTTGAAAATGAGCTGCCACTTACTGACATTCAACTTGTGAATTCATTAACTGTGGCATAATTTTCATTCCCTCAACACAGTTGGTTGCCTGAAGCCTATTTCTTTGCAAAAAAAAAAAAAAAAGTAAGAACAAGAATCACATTAATTCCAAGAAATCAGCAGAGAATTAGACAGTTTTATTTTTCCACATGAATTTCAAAGAGTCAACTCCAACAAGATGAAGAAACAGATCTTTAAGAAAAAGGGATTAAAGGACTAACTTATAAATAATCAATAATCTAATTAAGTCCCCATGCAAACGACTCAGGGAAAAAAAAATGTCTAGCTGAAGTTTTTTGTGCTGAAAGCATTGATTTGGTTTCTGTTGGGTCCCACAAAGCTCCGACTCCACTCTGAGCTGCAGGTCCGACGGTGAACAAAGCGGAGCCCTTCAGTTAGCACAGCTGGGGAAACTGGCACTTCACCTGCACTGGACACCTCTCAGGTCACCATCAAAGAGGAGTGATGTGAAGTTCAAACCAGCTTTAGCCCTGTACCCTCAAGGAACAGAGCTCTGACTTCCAAGGCACTGCTTCTACCAAGTAATTTCACTCTTCCCAGCACACAAACCTTCAACTGAGCATTTAAGTTTTTCCTTCCAGAAAACCTCAATGTACTGAAATTCAATCCATATGGAGTGCAATGCAAGTAATTTTTAATCACTGTTGTAATAATAAAACTTCGTAGTTCTCCTAATACGTACTTTCATACAAATGGTTTTCATCACAACTGTAATTATCAAAGACTGAAACAACTATGCCAGCAGCTCCAACATCACAGGCTCTTCTGAGAGAAGCCTTTGGTGTCTGTGGCAGCAGCCCGAAGCTGTAAATCTGGACTACAACAGCTCCTGGCCTCGGGACCTCAAATGTTCAGCAGCACTTGCTATGCATTATCCCTTCTCAGCTGCACGTGAGGGGTTGAAGAATGTACAGCATTAATGACTCCAAAGCACTAACGAGCTTGGTTACTTCAACAAATGCTGTTTCACTTATCACTGTCACCACAATCACCTTTCATTTCATAAAAGTACCTTGATTAAGTTTTATAAATTAGAACATTAAATGAAACTAACTTTTTGGAATAAATAAAAGGAAATGTTAAAGTGCATACTAAACATAGATTTGAAGGAGACTGTTTGCAAACAAGTGAAAAAACCAGCCACCCCCTTCCTTTTTCATGCATTTGAAAGCTGTAATTATTCAGACCTTCTAAAGATGCTTCTGCAGTCACTCCAATTTCTCCAACTCAGATTATCTTTATTTTCAGAAACTTGAATGTAATTTAATTATCATTATCAGTATTTTCAAATTAACATAATTCCTTTTTGATCCTAAGTAATCAGAAACAGTTATTTCCTCCTTAAGTAATCTGTAATGGCTTCTCAAGTGTTTCTCACCTTTTTCTCCAATCAGGATTACAGGGGACTTTGACATCTCAGTTCCTTGACACCACAATATCTCAATCTCTATATTAAAATGGTGCCAATTCCATGCTGATTTACAAGCAAACTTCTTAAAACTGAGATTTTGCCTTGCCAATTCCCAAAAGAGGTCCATGATACCAAACAAGCATCAGATACTAAGTATTGTAAATATTCAGGATAACTTCCTAACATCGAGGTTAAGAACAAAAATGTCTTTCCTACTTTCCACATAAAATTTACTTTCTCCAAGCAGTCATTGTCAAATAAATCCCTTTTAATGGCCTAAGACATTTTTTTGCTCTATTTTGATATATCCCAAAATTCACATTCTACATGACCATGGGTTGCCCAAGACCTTTCTGGACAGTGCCCCATCCCCAGGACAACTTTCCCTTCTTCCTCAGTTATGGACCAAATAGTACTGACTCTTCTCCAAGCTATGTTGGGAATATATCCTTGGGAATACCACTTTTTCTACAGTCAACAATTACTACTGGGAAAATAGTAAATAATTTCCTTGAAAATATGTCAACTCCCCAGACATGATATTGATCTGTTTTCTTAATCTTATATACATGTTTATATTTCCAATAACTGCCGGCTCCTCTGTCAGACATGGCAGGTACTCTGGTTGCCTTCTGATGTCTTGTTTAACTGTGATGGCCTCTGACTTGTACTAATTACAACTCTTGTTCCAAATCCATGGAGGTTTTAGAAAGCATATTGACAGATCCCATTTTCAGACCTCCCTGTCTCATAGTTCATAAATATTGCCTTGACATGGATGATTTCTGCTTAACAGAAGCACCTTCCAGTAAAGAACTCAAAATCTAATGAAAGTTGAATTAAAATTCCCAAGCTACTAAATAAATTGAAAAAGATGGTTGTGTTTTGCTTTGCTCGCTGGAAGTGGTTTTTTTGCCTTAGACAACTATTACCTCTATGACCACGGTAATCTCTAATTTTTTTTCTGTATTTCTTTACATATTTTACAGTAATCCTAAAGACATTCACTCAACTCTATCCATGAGCAGCGTAAAGCAACTGCAGCTCTATGTATCAGTCTAAATAGCTTCCATTTTATTTTTACACCAATTTAATTTGCCAGACACTTTGAGCATTTTAACTCGCTTTCAGAAAGGTCTCTGTCTCAACCACAAGCTTGGAAGCTGCTGTATGTACTCAGTGTGATCAGAGAGGGGTATTTAAAATGATTCCAGACAGAAGAGTATGTACAGCCCCGGACTTGCCTCTGGGGTGCCATTTAAGCAACTGCGTTAGAAGGTGTGCCTTCAAGCAGTGCTTCCCAGCATTTCCTAAGAAGTGATGGTAACATTTCGGAACACAATGCAAGTCTATTTTCATGAAGAGACAAGGCTCTCTATTCAAAAATCCACAAGATTACTGCACAGTTGAGAACTCCAGAATAACAGTGCAAAAGGCAAAATAATGTATTTGTAACTCAAACCCACAAAATAATGTAAAAAGGAAAAGTAAATATGCTATGATACATCAAAGTTAGCTGTAGTGATCACTGGGAAAGTAAACAAATATTAAGTAATTAAAAGCTACAGTTTTCTCCTTCACAATACAGAGTATCTTAACGATTAAAAATAAATGGCAATCTTGAAAATTTAAAAGTCCTATCTACTTAAACTGACAAAGACAAGAAACTAGTCCTCATGCAAGAAAATTTCTATAGAACTCCCTGGGAAGGCTTGACCATTTTAAAAACAGCACCTGGGCCAAAGGAGAAAGAAACTCAGTGATTCTTAGAAGATTAATGCGCAAAGGAATATACTCTTAATGAGGCATCAAAATCCTTCTTGCTGCATTTATGATTTTACGCAGCACTGTGGGAGTCGGAATTCAGAGAAAGATGGCATGGCAGAGTGTGTGAGTTGGAGTTTTCTATTACCACAGCTGTGAAAAGAACTGGGGCTCTATCCAAACTAAGAGCTCACTAACACCCTCCTGAAGATTCCTCCCTGTAGCACAATACTACAAGGCAGGGGCGTGCAGGTGGATGACCCTTCAGAAGAGTTCATTGTTGGGCTGGCTCTGTTCCTGTTGACATCAATAGCATTAGCATTCAGCTAAACAGCTTCAGCAGAGCCGAGGTCAAGCACTTTTAAAAAAATCCAGCTTGAAGGGGTACTTTTGGCACATTTTCCAAAGAGCAGCTTCTGCTTTCACATCCGTCTTGGGAGAAAAACACTCCAGTTTACGCTTCATGCTGGCCCTCCACTGCTACAGAGCAGAATCTAAAAAAGTGTTTGCAACACAGTAGCAGGCTGCTTACACTTCGACAATTCCTCTTCAAAGATTTTCTTTCACAAAGCCTGTTGTATAAACATATACAGCCAGTACACATTTCTCAAGCTGAATAACTGGGAGCAGAGGTAAATCCCCCTGCAGAATGTCATTACAAGTTATTATGTTGTAGGTGCTCTACTTTTTGAGAGCTGTGCTTGACTGAAACAAAGCTGAAGGCAATCAGGAATCCATAACCACAGTACAGCCTGAATGCCTCCTTGGGTCACGTGCAAACTTAGAGCAACCTCAGGTTGCTCTGACCTACATTTGGCTTCAAGAGGCTCGAGGCAGTTCCCAGGAAGCAGAAAATTGGGAGGGAATACAGCACACTCAAAATAGTCCTTCCTTCAACATTGTGCAGGCATCCACACTGTGAACACAGTCGAGACTACTTATGTATGCAATAAATAATTCCCAGTTTAAGTTCCACTTGTGCCAAGCAGTCTTGTGCCTGTGATGGTATGGCTTCCTTCTAGATTTACCCTGAAATTACCCACCCTTCTTTTTTAAAAATGGTGTTTCAAATTAGATCAAAATAGCTGTTTTCTATGTTTACACGTTTATTCTGTCATAAGCTCCTCTTTCTTTTGCATTTTACTGAAATTAATAAAATTAGGGAAAAAGAACAAAACTCTGCCAGACAGATCCAACGATGCTTTTGTCCATTTGAAATCCATCTCAATCAGGGATGCAGAGTTAGAGTGTCAGGGTGCAAGGGGAAAGGACTAGTATCCTTCTGTAAGCTCCTTCACAGCGGAAGTAAATTATCCAAAGACTCTGATATTTGGCTAAGAGAGATTTTTTGCACATAATGATTGAATGAGGTCCATAAGATTTAATATAAAGTTCCTCTGAGATAGGAAATTTCATAACCCCATTATTACAGTTCCTATCAATATTCTTAACTGACTTTGCCCAATATTGCTCTGATGTGCCTCTGTCCCTGACTGTCGTCTGACTGCTATTCTACTTTTAAGAACATATTGCTTTCCTGGTAGCTGATTCTTTGTTGCTCGATTTTATCATTTGGCTATTATCCACCTCCTGCTCGTTAGCTAACTTACAGTTTTCATTTGCCTGCATTCACGTTACATACATCTATAAATACACATTAGGTAGCAACTGCACTGCAGCATGTTGGCATTTGTTTTCCTCTGCATTTGCTGTCATTTCCTTTGACATGAATAGCACTGGTAACCACAGGCCAATGTATCAAATAGTAAGCTAATTTTCAGGCTTAATTAAAAACCAGTATGATAAGGTGCTGTACAACTAAACCTGTATGACCATGTTTATTCCTGGATTTAGTTGCTTATTCTAAAATTAGTGTTTATGACACTTGAACTGCAAAATGCAGTATATGCTTCCACACTCTAGTAATGAAATATACAGCATGCCTATAAAGAAAATTGTGTTAAATAATAAGCATGTATTGGAATAAAATAAAAAACAGAACTCAATTTGCACATACCAACTCTTAACATTTGAATATTTCAGCACAGCAAACAAACTCAATTTCTCTCCCTTGTTAGAAAGATTTGCATATGCATTGTTTTGTGAAAGTCCACATTTTTACAATTAAAATTCCAGCATACATTGGATAACTGTGTAATGTTTATCCAGAACAGACATATACTCTGCTATGGGGCTCCAAGGAACTGTTTCTTCTTGACTAGCGCAGCCTAGGAGGAAAGCTTGTTGTCCAATCCACACAATTATATCACAGCTAGATGCTGATTGATTGATATGCAAGACATATAATGCTTCCTTAATTTTTACCACCTCCATAAAATGTTGCAGACTCCTGTGCTCATCTTAGGAGCACTATCCCTAACGATTTATACCTCATCCAATTGCACGGAAGGCTTATTTCATTCATTCATTAACCAAAGCGGAAATTGCATCCAGTTTTCACTACTATTAAAACAGTATTTTTCTTGACTTCCAGGTCTGTACCTGTACTTTCTTCAGAATCCAAGTTGTCTCAAAAAGTTATTTTCTACAATGCTGTTAATTCCAGGCTTATCTGGAGGGGTTAAACACTGGCAAAGGAGTGCTCACTAGCCCCTTAGTAGAGCTCTTAATAGAACACATTACTTGCTTTAAAATAATTTTTGGCAGTGCTAGGTAAGTCTCTATGCCTGCAATCAACAGAATGAAAACAGTACTTGCAGCTGCC
The DNA here is from genome assembly GCA_013396735.1 of Grallaria varia. Taxonomy (NCBI): domain Eukaryota; kingdom Metazoa; phylum Chordata; class Aves; order Passeriformes; family Formicariidae; genus Grallaria; species Grallaria varia. The sequence continues at coordinate 97,649 of VWZG01009783.1, read as the reverse complement.
CCAAAGCTTACAGACTCTGCATAGGTGGCGTGTTTTGAAGGTAACTGGAGCATGCACATTCATTTGTATGTACACATATGCACACATTTTTCCCCACTGCAGCTCCCTTTTTGCCATGCTAATGCCAACGGCTTTCACAGCTTAGCCACTCCACAGTAACCACTGGTGAGCAATGTCTGTAGGTTATTGCAATGCTGAATGCCAGAACACAGAAATTGATGCTGTCTAAAAGACCCTACACCCTTCCTGCTATTCTGACTGAAGCCAGCTCTCCACAGCTGAGCAACAGCTTTGTCTCTGGTTGTCAGCTGAGAGCCACAGCAACTCAGGGCTCACAGCTGCTTTTGAGAATGCCAGAAACACTTGTTTTGTCTTCTGCACACACTGAGGGTGTGAGCCAGCAGTGGCAATCCTCAAATAGAAAACTGGTATGAACAACAATGAAATCTACCCTAACTTCCCTCTGGTCAGATGAAAGGATATCAGAGTCCGCTCTGCGAAGTTTCAAATCCTCCAGTTAGCAAGGTATTGCTAGATGTATAAATATGATCATTAGAGTTGTTTGTAAAAGGACATGGACAGGAAGAAAGGGAATTTTCTCCAAGTCCAAAAAATGTACAGCCTATCCTCAAACACCACATTTAAGGACACTCTTGGCCTTTCTGAGCTTACAGGTTAATTTCACTTAACTCATGAATTTGAGTAACATCACATGATTTTACCAATAAGCTATAAAAGAATTAAAAACTCAGTATTTGATTACATTATCAGAGGGGTCTCAAATTTGCCATTAGTAAGCCAGAGTGACTGCAGCCCAGCTGAAGCCACAGGCCCTCCTGCTGGAGATACCACATGAGAAAGGGCTCGGCTGCAGTACAGCTGCAGAGGGTCAGAAATTCCAAGCTACCATCAACTAAGCCAGCAAAGGCACTAGTCAGCACAGCTGCATCTAAACTAGGAGTCTGCTGATGGCAAGCAGTTTGTTCTGAACTCCTCAGGGATGTTACTATGGGAACTTCTGCAGTGGGAGTTCCTTATATCTGATGCGTATTTCAGAAAGACCAAGCAGGAACAAAGCAAAGAAACTGGGAAGAATGATAGGAAACCCTATCAGCACACTGTGTCCCATCTACTGTCCTACTGGAGAACCCCAACAGAGATGAGACACTTCGTAAAGGCAGTAACCAGGCAAGATTAGCAGCACAACAATGACTTAGGACCGGCTTCACGTTCTTAACTATTTAACAACTAACCACTGACCAATTTTTTATATTAAAAAAATTATACTAGAGCTCTACCCACCTGCAGTGACACAAGACAAACTTCCGCTAGTCGAAACATTTGCAAATGTTTCTGAAATGCAACTTAGACATGCATCTTGATACAGCTCTAAATTCAGCCTGTTAAAAATTAAACAATAATAAAGTATATGCTTGGCACAAAAGCCCACTGCCTGACTCCAAATACACATGAGCTAGTGGCTTGCTACCGAAGAGAACAAGTGACACAGATTTGATTACCCACAAAGAGAGAGAAAATTAAATGGAGAAATTTCTGTAAAGCTTAATACATAGACTGACTGCTCCTGCTTTAATGCACACAATAAAACCCGTGTAGGTTGTAGCACAGCCTCCAAGTTTTCACAAAAATATTTCAGTATAATGGTAGCTAAGAAAATTGACTCAGTTACGGAGTCTTCCTTGCCTGAAACACAGGAGCATTACTGGAATCACCCATTGTCTCAGAGTAACAAAATGATACTGGGAGGAACCAATAGAATGTGCTTAGCATATGAAGGGCTGTAGTCTATATTAATTATTTTTCCACTATTAATGCTGGTAAAGAACAGTGGTCAGTGTCTCTTCCTCTTCAATGTATTTCTGTTTCAATATACATATCAATTTCCCCTGCAGAGTTACTGTCATATGTAATGAACCAACACATGCTATGTGACATGTCTTTTTATGCCCTCGATTTTTACATTACCTCTAATTAATTCAGATCACTAATAATATCCTTTAAAGTCCCTATTAAAAAGACATGTGCTGCAAGACCGCAAAAAGTTAATAAAATGCACAAACTCACATACCATGTATATGTTTCTGTTCCCTACCACAAAACAGCTTTCCAATTTTTTTCCTTGCAATTTTTCATTTAGAAAAATCCCTCAAAAACTAAATAATGAAGCTTCACAAGGTACTATTACAGTACTAGAAAGAAAGCAAATACAGCCCAGCTATTTCCCACTAAACATTATTTAATTGATGACAAGTTGGTTCTGCATTCATTTTGAAAATGTAATCTTCAAGACATGTATGTTTGAGACCAGCCAAGCACATTGACAGTACTTCAGAACAACAATTTCACCCAAGAATCCCCTAAATTATAATCCTCACTATTATTAAACTTAGAAAGATGAATCACAAATTAATTTCAGATACTTCTTTTCTTCTCATAATGTCAATCCCATACTGAATCTCAGCTAAATAATTCCTCATGTCTGTAAGCCATCACATCACTCAACATGTTTTAAGGAAGGTATTAACACACCTGAGAGTACAATGCCTTTCAAAACAACAAAGACAAACTAATCCAGGAGTCACTGCTCATGTCTGTACTTGCAAATAACGCGCTCTAGCAGGAGAAGACTTACAACATTGAAGTGATGCACAGAACTTAATGAGAACATTTTTACTTCATATTAGCCCTTCTCTCATCCCACGGTCAGAATGTTCATTTGAGGCTAAAGCATATTAGTTGTATGTCTGGAATACATCCTGAAGTTCAGGCTAATTCAAAAGAAATTCAGTGTGTGTCTCTACAAACACTTCAGGATGTGAGCCAAAGCACAGCAAGTGCTGATGACCTGCTTCAAAAACACACTTCTAAATCAAAGTAGAGGAAAAAAGGAGATGTGCCCANAATAAATAGAGTGGAAAACCAGGTAAGTAAAGGGAAATTTTGCTGGCACGTTCATTTAGATTGCTTTAATTTACTCTGGATTTTCCCATTGTCACAGTCTCAAACTTAGAACCAAAGCAATGGGATGAAGCGAGGGGTATTTCCATGGCTGTACTCAGAAGCTCACTTTGGGGTCATATTGCTGTGCCCAGGGTGATGATTCCTGAAGGCAATGGGGTTCTCCAAAGGCTGAACAGTCTGCTCACATTCAGCTAGTTGTACTTCTGGGCATTAAAGAAAATGCCTATGATGGCAAAGATAACAGATATAAATCTATCAGCTCTTTAGGATCCTTTGGTTCCAAGTACTTTCCTCAAAGATGCCTCCTCTCACTCTTGCTGATATAGGGGGGAAATAAATGCGAGTGCAGGTGAGGTACCAGCACACTACAGTGGCCTGAGTGAACAAAAGTCTAGTTATTGTAGAAGGGGCTGTTTAAAAACATTACACCCAAAAATTAGAAAGGTTTTTTGAATTATGCCTCTCCATAACCTCCTGTAGAAGAACGTGCTTCATAAATTATGTATTTTTCTTTTTCTTTCAAACTGCTAAAGCCATTCATCTTGTGATTTTTCATTTACATAGAAATGATTAGGTGATTATGCATACTTATTGTCTACTGCAGAGATAACGCATGAAATCCAAATATATATTATAAAGATGGCATGTATGACATCAAACTAAGACTTAATAAACCCTTAATATAGCTGTAAAGCAAGCAACAAAATGCTGAGCAGACTATAAACATGAACTCAATCTTTTAGCATACGAGTTCCCAATATATCTTTTCCATGAGTTAGACACCACCCTCCTCATATTCTTCACTGAAGTCCTAGAACTACTACCCCTTCTTCCTGAGAGGAGGATAAATCCAGCGCATCTATCCTTTCAGAAAGTGTATTCAGTACAAACTGAACTCCAAGCCACCAGTAGGTTTGGGAGAAAAAAAATAAAGGGAGCTGCTCTCTTTTTGCCCTGGTCTTTAATAAAAGTCTCATGACCTTATGATGTTGCAGTGTGCATAGCTTTGCTGTCAATTCTGCTCCCTAGGATAATGCACCTGCAGCCTTAGAAATAAGCAAGATCTTGTTTTGAACAAATAACAGCTTTGTTTTTAAAGAAAGAGGAACCTCTAACAATGAAAGGACCATAGTAACAAAACTTTCCACAACAGTAACTGTTACAGGGAAACAGACAATAGAAAGTATACATCAAATGCTTCCTGTTTGCTGGGCTAAGTAAATGACACCAGCAAAGTCACAAATTCAGTAGTTTTTCCTCAGCTCTCCTCTATGATGCTGAGATCCGAGTTAGACTTAGCTACCTGTTTAGTCCAGTAACCTCCCCATCCAACTATCCAAATAGAAAAGTTTTGTCAGCTGACCCACCTTCCCAGAGTCACTTACCCCTATAAAGCTCTTCCCAGTACAGTCGGTCCTCATATCACTGAGAAAGGATATGGCATCAAGCAGAAAGAATGTTCAGTATGAGAACAGCTAGATCTGGTGAAGCTGTCACTTCATCACCCATCTTCCCTTCCAAAGAGAGGTGGGCCTCAAAGCGGAGGAATAAAAAAAGTGGTGCTTAAAATCATAATCCAAAGACCAGAGGAGACATAAGCATTGCATTGTGTCTCTCTGTAACCTGACACAGGAATCCTTGGACCCTCAGCTTGGTAGGTCTCACTTGCCCTTCTAAATGAGAAATGAAACAAACCTTTAATTATGGATTCTCCTCTCTTTTCTTGTTCAACGAGGAAAAATCGCACTTTCCTTCCACTGCCATTTGCCCACACTGTTCCTACTCGTTGATGCATGCTTATATAGCCTGTGGAAAATTCCTCTCTTTGAATCTTCTCTCACCTGTGCCACCGACGGCCCCGCCCCTGCCCACAGTGTCTCCAAAAGCAGCTGTTTCAAATTGACTGCTTGGTCACAGCCAAAGGTCCTCAGGTTCTGCTGATTGGAAGGCATGCTCTTGGACACATTCATGGGGCCAAAATCACTGGTGGATCCTCTGCAAAGCGCATGGAACCTCTGTGAACTAACTAGCCAAGACCTGCTAAGATAATTTGCAGTTTCTTGTTAGTGTAAAGTTAGATTAGATTTTGGCCTCACCCCTATGGCAGGCTGGAATTAGACACTATTTTCTCTTTCCAATCCTTGTACATATCGCTGTCATACAAATCACTTTTTTAGGCGCACCTGAGTGTCCAGGACCTTGCTGGCAGCAGTGGATGCACACCTCATTTCTGGGATGCACCTGAACAGCCTTCCAGGTGCGTAAACAAAGTCCCCACTGTATAAAGCATCTCTTTCTCTGGCTCTCATTTAATAAGCAGATGCAGCTGTGCCAAGGCTTCCCTGGGGAAAACTTAAAACAGCTGAATATTCTATGGCAGACAATTGTGCTCTACATTAAGTATTTCAGCAAATTGGTACCATTTAACTACAGCATTGCTGTAAGAACTTGTTAAAAAAAAACCAACAAACCCAAAAACAATAATTAGGAATTTTAAAGTCTCTTTGCAGTTTAGGACAGTTCAGAAGTTGCTTTATTTCTATTTCCTTAAAACTCATCATATGAACTTGCATTCTTCTAATATTTGACCCAGGAAAGTTTCATTGACACTGCTGAATTCTAAGGATGTAAACCATGTATTGCAATATTTTTTTCCTATTCATAATTATGATCATCATCTTCTTTAAATTATTCTAATATTTGCATGTATTTTATTACAGATGGTTCTTTTTGAAAAAGCTTTTGAGACAGCATAGCCAGTTTTAGATTTTCTATAAGTGCCAGAACTCTGTAGTCCTCATCCAGCCAAAACAATTGCTGAGAATGGGTTAATGGTGTTTCCAAGAGTATTTGAACAGTTCTGATCCAGATTACACACCAGTTCTCAGCCAGCATGTGCTTCTGCCAGCTTCTTCTAGACTGCCTGTGGCAGGTGGGATTTTGCATGTTTTCAAGAAGTGGGGGAAGAGTTAGCAGCAGTCCTAGGACTATCAAGGACTCTCACATCTTGAGTCTTTTTAAGGCACTCTTGATTTCAAGAGCCCTTTGGAAGGAGAGTTGAAGAGCCACAAGGTCTTCAGTTCCTTTGCCATGTAGAAATGCTCACAGGATGTGGCACTTGCAGAGTATACCCGGGGTACCAGGAGTGCCTGGGCAGCAGCCCAGGGTTCCCTGCACAGGGTAGGATGAATGGCACCTTTCACAATACCACACAACACTGATGTCTTCATCCCAGTGTCAGCACACTCCTAGGGCAGGCAGGTGATGTATGAGACATCTTGTGTCCCATCTGCCTCTTAATTCCATGATCAGGCAATTCCACAGAAGGGGACCTTCCTTCTGCCTGGCTGAGCAGCTTGTAGTGATAAGAGAGCTAGAAACTTTACTCACAGTACCCTGGAATGCCCAAATAATCTTCTAGAAGTCCTAGAGAATTAGATAAGGGATGCAACTCAAACAGGATGTAAACTAAGCTCTGGGTACCCAGATAAGATAAAGAACAAACATTATGGTTTTTGGTGGTGAAACACAATGACACTGTGCCTGCTCAAGAACTGAGGTCAAGATGACAAAGAAGAGCCAAAAGGACCCAAAAAGGACTTCCAATAGGGGTGTGACTATGTAAAGAGAACCAACAAATATGTATTACACAAGCAAGAACATCTAATGAATATGTAAACAGTATGTGTAACAAAAAGCCCTGTCCCTCTCTCATTCAGCACATTAGATTAGAGGAACTATCCTCCAAATGTTCAGCATGCTAGATAAAGAAGAATGACATTTTTAAAACCTACAAATTGGTGTTAGAAGTTTGTTTCTGCCACTTTTTGGTATCAGTAGTGCAGAATTCAAAGCAACCTTGAGGCCCGAGTGCATATACTCACTAGGTACTACCTAGGAGCTTCAGACACATGAAAATTTTCAGCAGAGAATTTAACACTCCTAGACTGTTGTATTCATTACAGAATCTAGTTAAATCTTCTCTTTCAGAAAATTGAGCAAACTATGATCAACATTTTGCACATAGCAATACATATACATTTTTTCAACAGAATCTGAATCCACACAATTTTAACTAATTAATACAAAATATCTGATTTAGAAAACATCCAAATAATATATAAAGCCACTCTTAGAAAACTTCCAGACAAAACTAACCTTTTGGAACACTAAGAATTTCTAGTGAGAAAAAAATAATCATTAAATTATTATTTTGGGTGTTGTCACCCTAACTATAGTGAATGAAGTGCTTTAAGAAACATCTAAGAAAAGCTGAGGATAGCAGAGCAACACTCTATAAAACTAAAAGAGAATGGATGGTGATTAAAACCTCCTTTCTCCTTCCTGACTTGTTTTATGCAGAATTCTTTGAACCATGCTCCTAAAGATGTAATTTTTTTTCCTGGGAAAGCTTGTGCTCCTGTGATGTATTTCCACTATCAGAATAGTATCAATGAAGTAGTAGCAGCCTAAAGAATCATAACACCTTGAACCAACGGGAGGAAGTTACCAGAAAAAAATTGAGTGACATGATATGTGTTAAAGTTTATAATTTCTCCAAGACAGTGTGAGTCTTATGTCTACTGGGAAACCCATCTTGGCAGAACACTGGTTCCCCATCAAGCACTTTCCAGTAGTGGATCACAATCTACAGGAAGAGATTTCAGAGGTGCTTAAACATGTCCTAATACATTACTACCTTATTTCCTCTGCCTTTAAATTCAAAGGGTTCAAACCATCTTTCTCCTGGACAACTTCAGATCACTTCATATGGATTTCATGCTAACCTCTGTGACTGTGAACTATCAGAGAGCTCAGAAAGAAGCTATTACTTAATTTTAATTTTTTTCCCAGGTGTGATACAAATTTATCCCTCATCATATCAAACCAGCTGCATCAATAACATATGGGGGGGAGTTTTCTCATATTTTGGCATTTTTTGTTTGTCTTTGTTAATTTTTTTAATTCAGCAACCTTCTATTTCAGATGGGAGAAAAATGAAAGCTTAAATGCTTTAGGACAAACAAAACCAAAATAAGGCAGAAATAATGAAACGTTTTCTCATCAATAAAATGTACTTATTTCTTTTGTTCTAAAAACTCAGGAGTTTGTGGAAAATAAACAATGTAAAAACATAAGAATGATACTTATATTAATCTACTAAGATGAAGTAACCTACTGCAGAGAAATGAATATTTCCAGAGTATATTAAGAAACCAATCTCTGATGTATTATTCCTACTATACTTGTCAAATAAGTTGTTGTTAAAGATAGTATAAATCATCTTTATTGAAGTCCTGGACTCTTCAGCTACAGCAATGATGCTCTGCTTTTCTGAATATAATATGATATATAGTATAACGCAACAGAGGGCCTATTACTCTGCTTACTGAGTAATAAACACAGAGTAACTTTAAGTAAAGGAATGAAATCTAACCGGCAGACTTTTTTCCCCTCAGGTCCTACTTTCTGTTTTGAAAGGTTGAAGGCATTTTAAGAATGACTCCGTGTGTTCAGACAGTGCTGAATCCCTAACACAGGATAAGAAGGCAGGAGAGGCTGATTTTTCTAATATCACACTAAAAACAAGTAAGGAAATCTAGCAGAGAACAGAGCCAGGCTAATCAGTGTTACTTCTGAAGTATTCCAACAGCAGCCCCATTAAGTGACCCTTGAACAGCAGTACTAAAGCAGTAAAACACTCTTAGCACTGGAGCTGTGGATGCAATAAGCCATTTTATCTCCCAGCCTTGAAGTGTTTTCCTGTTTGAGAATACGTTCTTATCACCATAAAAGCACACTTAAAGACACATAATCCGAACTACAACAACCACTTCTTGTTGTTCTAATTATCTCAAAGATCATTGTTTATTCCTTAGGAGAAATGCGCTTTTGACAAACCTTTGCATTTTGAACAAGTCTTTTCCTTACGTTTACCCTTGGGCTCTGGTACAGGGCCACAGTGGAAGAGCATTACCTAAACCTGGCTGGTGAGAGAACAGCCCTGACAGGAAGACTTTATAGCCCCTCAGTAATGACCTGCAACTCGTGTGAAAACTACCAGACAACCACACTGAGACCAAGAATACTATTTTAAAAGAATTCACACAGCCTGTAGTTATTTATGTCCTTTAAGTAGTGGTATAAAACTGACTAGCTATTCCAATGCTATCTGTGGCAGCTGAAGGTTTTTTCTAGCCTTTCTCTTTCCATTTGAAATTTTAACCTGTTCAATTTTAAATTTTAGCCTAAAAAGTCACAAAGAATATGTGATTTAAATAGCTTATGAACTCTGCAGTGCCTCTGACTGTTTCTGTATTTCCCACACCCACAGGCTCCTGCCAGAGCTATAGGATACTACAAGGTGCTATAGATAATGTACAGGGCTGGTTGAGCTATAGAACTCACAAAGGCTCCCTCTGCACCTTAGGAGAGCCAAGCAGAAAAATTTCAGCATCTCTTTAATGGTGTAGAATATTTATTATACTGAGATAATGTTTGATCAAATATTGGATGATATAATCACAAGAATGTGGAATTTTCAGTTGCTGATAATTTGTGAGTACAAATATCTGTAAAACAGAGAAACAAAAAGGCTGAAAAAGGCTGCTAAAATTTAATACTTAAAGCCAAAAAAAAAAGAAAATCCCTAAGTCCCTGAATGAACACAACACTCACAGAAAATAAGACCTAAACTACCCTGCCAACCTAGATACCTAATGAAATGCTGGCCTCACTGAAACTTTATGGCAAAGTATCTGCTGACTTGCAACAGGACACAGTTTCTCCTGTGGAGTAGAGGCAGCACTCTCATCCTATTTGCAATTAGGAATACTAATATACCGCTCCTGCAAGTTTACATGATGGGGCTTTAGTTGGGCGGGTACGTCTGGAAATGCCCCTGTACATGCCTGTGATAATGATGCCCTGTACAGATGGATGCCCCAAACACTTTTTCACATTACATGGTAGCTCGGTAGCCACTGATTGCATCGTCCCAGTGCCTGAATTCCTCTCCCAGCAGCTCATCCATCTCACTCGTGCAATGCTCAACATGGAGCACAGGTAATTACAGCACAACTGGAGCCATAACGAAGACAGTAATGCTAGTATGGCCTCTTCATGGCATTATCACATCCAATTTCCTTCCAATATTTCATGGCCACCAAGCACATAATAAAAATAAGTGAGAATTGGCCAGATCCCCAAAAGGATTTAAAAAGGATTCAAGGGTTATAAGGGCTTTTCTGATCAAAAGTGGAAATAATTAAGTTCCTCTTTCCCCTCCCCTCATATCCAAAGGTACAGCCTCGTGCCTTCGGGACGCCTGACTTCAAACGTTGTGACTTAGTTTAGAGGCTTTGCACATGCATTAAAAGCTCCCCGGACAGTTGTGCTTTCACCCATGCTCAGAAGTTTAAATTTCCTGAGAGGTGAGCAGTCCCCACTGATTTTGTGGATGACTAAGAGAGGTCTGAGCTTTTATGCATTAGCAGACCTTGTAGCAAGGAACTCACCATTCCTTTTTCTCTCTAACAAGTTGTGAGGAATCTTGCCCTGTCTCAGGCTTTTACCCCAGACAAACACAACTTGAATAAACCTATGTTTTCTTTGGCCTCAGAAACATATGTAGACACTCTTTCTTATTCCAAACCAGTTTTCATCTTGATGGTTCAGGCTTCCCCCAGCAGATGCCCTGACATACTGTGCCACAGAGAAAGAAAATGAAAATTTCAGTTTTCAGCCTTGCTAAATGATTTACGACTTACAAAGCTATTCTTCACCATTTTCATTGTTTTGTTCTTTAAAAAGCATCGGGAAAGGCATTTTGTTTTAACATCTTTGTGCTAAAAGATTCACAGCCACATCTGTCTTTGTGGGCTGAACTACTGCACTTAACAGGGAGGGCTCAACCCAGCCCCGAGACCCAGCTACTCCCCGAGCCTCAGCTCCTGCCATTCTGGAGGCGCCCAAGCAGCCCCATACTGAGCCTGCTCACCCACAGCAGCTTTCTGTGCAGTCCCTGAGTCCTCTGAGATTCCCCCCTTGGCAGGGACTCAGGGTGCGTGGTACAGATCCCATGTTTCACATTCCAAGTGCTGGGAGCCTAGAAGGTAAACGCTGCAGTACCTCAGACTGACTTTTGGAGGCAGTTCCATTTTCCATTCTACTGAAGTATTGTCCTGTGGAAATTTACTGTCTAAACAGCTGTCTTGTCCTTGTCACTTGAGACCATTACTTACCAGTTAACTTCATTATTCTCCGTATTTGTTAAAGAAATCTAAGCTCCTACCCATTCTAACTTCCTATATGCAAATCTCTCATGCTGAAGCAGTCAAATGCCTTTTTCCGAGGCTTTATCACTTCAGGAGACAATGCTCCACACATCAGAATTTCCCTGCTAACCACAGGTACAAAAACATGGAAAAATTCCTTAAGAGCAGAAAGTAATGCAAACACAAATGAAGGATACTTTGGAAGAGAGACTAAATGATTTTATGTACGTTCAACTCTGAACACGTTTGTAACGCTCTTTAGGACAAACTCAACCACATATACACAACAATGCAATTTTATACCTGTAAGAAAAATCAACCCAAAAGACAATTAAATCTTATTTCAATTGTAGATTTTTGCTTATTGCATAACCATAGTGAACTGTCTTCAAACTTTATCTCAAATAAACTGTTAGATCTTCTTAAAAAATTATAAGCCAGCCGACTGCTGAGGCTCACTTTGGAATGCTTTAACACTTGCCAAGGACTGTTTGTTTCTCTCGTTAGAGAAACAACCTCTGCTGTTCACAAAGTTTAGATGTTTGGGTGGTTTACAGGGAGATGGAAGAGGATACCATTTCCAGGTATCCTTTACAGAATGAAAAAATAATTTTGTAATACTAAGTAAATAACCAAGCCGTACATTAATAACGTGCTTAAGTGCCAAAAAACTGTCTGTGTGCAAACAGTACAGCAGAACTGAGCAATGACAGCTCTGTGAATTCTTGGGATGCCTCCTAAAAGAAGGGAGAAAGTGCTCAGTGCATCATCACTTCTGATTACGAGGGGAATCACAACACGCATCTTAACAGACTGTATCAAAATTTATAACTTAAGCAGACTTTTTGTGATTTAAATTTTCAACACACTGAAAAGAAAACCTTGAGCACAAGCCATTCTGCAAAATCCCCAAATACAGGGAGTCTGCTTTGCTGGGCGAAGCAGCCTGCTTATCCTTCAGTACCAGCACCAGGAGCACCCCCCAGCACAGAGAGCAGAGAGGAGAAAGGCAGGATTTTTAGCCACGTTCTGACTGCATGCTCATGTGCTCTTCTGGTTAACAACAGGAGGAGGCAGAACAAGAATCAGCAACAAACTGAAGTATTTACACAAGTATAACTTGTACAAATATAACTTAGAAACCCCTTGATATCGATGGATTATCTTGTTATACATTTCTTACTCATCCTGTAATATTGCTTTATAGCTCTGAAGCTCTCCTAGACATCTAAACCAGAATTTTACACCAATGTCAGAAAACAGCTCCAGAGACAGGGTTTAATCCTTAACTGGAATAAACTGGCACATCCCTCTCCTTTAACAAAACTGTATCTATACACTCGTTGAGACAATGTTGTAGAACTCTTTCTTCATCCTTCCCCGTTTTGAAAATGCACAATGCCTTCCTTGCCACAAAACTGGCAGCTCACACCTTTTCCACTGCAGTCAGAAATCACACCCTCACTAGTATTTTTGAAACCAGCCCCTCCTGTTTCATCCAGGCTATCTGGCAGCAGAAATACCAGCTGGACTGAACAACTGGGCAAGATGTGTGAAAGAGTCAGGCCAAGAAAGTGAGGTGACAGGGCTCTGGAATACAGGGAGAAGACTGGGATGTACAAAAGTTCTGGCATGAACTCTACAGGAACCTTTAGTCCATGTTCTTTCCCCTTCTGTTTCACAGAAAGGAATTTAAATGTTCACTGTGACCACAAAGTCAGTGTGCTAACCACCAGGCTGAAAAATGTATTGCTGTGTCCCAGTTCTGTTGCAACTGACTCTCTGCCCTCAAGAGTGTACTGTATTTCAATTAATTTCTTCCTAATACTTTTATCTCCTCAAACCCCTGTCAGTAATTTCTCCTGTCAGTTTAAAGCTGATGTTTTTAAAATATCTGTAGACATTGCATTGATGTGCCATATAAAAGACTTTCAAAACACAGGATATGAGTATCTGTGCTAAGCTTCATCACTACTGGCAACATGCTGAAATGCTGCTGCTCAAGCACAGCTTCTTCTGAAGCCTAACAGGAGCTTTTCCTGTGTAAGAAATTCTTAACCAGGCTATTTGTGAATTAAAATGGCCAGTAGTAAACCTTTTAACTTCCCACTTACTGTAATTGCTTGTTGCTACTAGCCCAGTTGAAACAGATACGATAATAACTAATTTAATTTGTATTGAAGTAGAAACTGCCTTTCATTCATCTGTAATGAAAATATGGTGGGTGTGGGTGGTGGGGCAGGCACAGGGCAAGGAGTTCTTTGAACAGACCACATTTCTTGCCATTGAAATATTCCACGTCTGTTGAGACCACCAGCTCCCTGATCATGTAGTGCAAGCCACTGCACGTTGTAGGCTCCTTTGGCCTTGCTCAGGTCACATCACTACTGCAGCCTTTACAATAGACACAAATTTTGCCTAAGGCACAAAGGAAGTGGTGTCCTTAAGCTATTGTGAATTTACAGGCCCAAACTGCCACAGAACCCCACTCTTAGGTAGGTGACATTGCCTCCAGAGGTCCTTCAAGCACATGCTGCTAAATGGTAGTACAGAGCAGGAAAGGGGAACTCCTTTTCAGGTAACAAAGGTCCCTGAGGTTCTCATGAGCACAATGGTCCTGACAGACATTTTCATGAGCAAAAACACTTTCACTGATGTCATCAAGGCCTTTGCCAAACTTCACCATAAAAACATGTGAATGTGGCTGTAGCACCTAAGGCCCTATGCTCAAAGAGCTGAAAGGCTGGTGATAACCCCAGCAGAACACCCAAACAGCACCCCCCGAGGGTGCTGCAGCCAGTGGAAATGTAATTAGCATCTCCCAACACCATATAGTTTGTATAGCAGATTCTTCACCACATCACTTGGTACGGAAAATGCTCCAGTTCTGAGAGGGGGAAAAATTAACTACCAGGTCATTTCCAATGGTAGCAGCTTGTTTTCAAGGGACCCACAGCAGAACCCCTGTATTAATTGGTTTGAGGCATGAACATCAATAACAGGTAATATTTCTATTTCAAAAATTATGAAGTAGATAGTCCACTTCTATTGGGTTGACACCAGCAGCACTTTGTCTTTAAGCCTGAAATAACACTCTTAAGAGTTATTTAAAACACACGTTTTGGGGACAACCACAAACAATTGCTAGGGAGATAGTAAGGTAAGAAAATGGATTGCTATCATGAGGCGAATAAGTCACATTCACATTTAATTCAGGGTCCTTTCTTTTCTATCCCCAGGGGGAAAATGTGTTCCTATATAGAGTTATGAACATGTGCTTTTAATAAACTTCAGTCTCTCAGAACTGTTGGGATGGATCTTTCCATTTTGAGGCATTATGAGGCACTGTCAGAGAGAAGGTGGTGAGGAGAAGCCCTGACTGAGGGCAGGCTGTGAATCCAAATGCACTGTGAGCCTGTCCAGCAAAGAAAATTACAGTTCAACTTGCTTTTGGAATATTTAAACTTACACTAACTGTATGAGACTATGTTATGAAACAGTGCCTGGAACCAAGATTTTCAGCGGAGCTGGGAAGAGTTGAGTGAGTAAAAAAGTGGATTTTGATTTTTGAAAAGAAAAAGACTACATTTCATTAACTTTTTTTCATTGATTGCTATTCTTTTTCATTACTAAATTAATCTGTAAGCTTGCATTATTACCAAGGAATCAGGCCAGTAAAAATAGAAATTCCCAATCACCTGTTGTGCAAAGCTTTGTACAGAGCTCAGAAAGGTAACTGGGAAATGAGAAAAAAAATATGCAAGTCAGCAAAGCCCTGTTTGTTCCAAGAACCGTTTTCTTACAGCTGTCAGTTCTGATATCAGTGAACACAGAGATGCCACAGAAGGTTGATTTGACCAATGTTCACTCCAGTAGGATAGTGTTTTAGCTATATTTCACGCCAAAATGTGTTACATTAATTTCTAAGAAGATTCTGATAAACTGATTTAAGGGACTCTCTGTGATGCCTTCATTCCAAGGTTACCTCTTGTGATTCTTAGAATCTTAATTAGCAGCTGCATACACCAGTATGACTGACAAGTTTGGGGCTGCTAGACAGAAGGAGCAACTGTTTTGGATTGTTACCTTGGGCTTTACAGATTGCCTTTTATCCACTGCAATCAATTGTATACTCAGCGTGATCCATGTCCACTGCAGACAAAGCAGAAAGTATGAAGTGTTTTTATTGCAATTCACTTAATTGCTCCTATATTTGAATTTTAAGGGAGGCTCCTCAGGAAGAGTAGGAAGAAAAGTATTTTGCAGTCAAAACATATTTCTCTAAATGCCAGTGGTCCTTTAAACCATACAGGACCAATTTTCCAAATCCCTTAATCCCCTCCTCTGTACTAGGTTAGCACATGCTGATACTGTCCTGTTGTTTGCAAAAATGAGCAGGGATGAATAAGAACACTCGCTCTATCCATTACACCTCCTAGCTTGTAAAGATTTATACACAAACAACGCCAGTGAAAAATTCTATTATTCTACAGAGTTGAGACCAAAATAAATCATAAGCTTCAACATAAGGAAGCAGACATAATTCACAAAACTAGCCGTGTTATGGGAATAAAATCTTGGATTTAAGATTATAATCCACAACAGATTTGTTCTACCTAATTCACAGGAGAATGCTATATAATGTATTTATGCCCTATTCTAAGAGATTCAGATCAAGCCAGTAAGCCTCTCTTGTGCTTTGGATTTAAAATCATGAAAAATAAAGCCTTTGAAATCAGACTCTAGAGGACAGTAGGTTTTCAAAACTAAGAAGACTTTTAAGATTAGTCCCTGTCTGTGTAGTCAATAGGTCATTGTTTTGGGGTTTTTTTTGAGAAAGTCTAAATCTAACCCATTCCAACTAATACTTGTCTAACAGTTGAACCTCCATAGGTGGCCATTAATTTGGAGGTGTACATCCTTAACTTCTCCACGGACACCCCCTTGTCGCGGGGGAGAAGCTTGCGTGCCCTTATGAGGCTGTGAGCTGTGCTGGCAGTGGTTGTGCCTCCGGTAGGGTCTCCCATGCTAGTCAGGTCTCAGCTGAAGGGTCAGACAAAGTGTGTCCATGGGCAGGATGGGCTCACCAGCCTCCTGGCAACCATCCTAGGAGAAGGACAACTCTAACTCCAAACCCGGGCAGATGGAGCTCGCTTAGCCCTGTAAGGCCATCCATCTAAGAGAAGGACACTCTAACTAACCCTACATCCTGAGGACTTCGCTGCCACTGTCCAAGCTTGCTAGGCCCGGTAGATGAACCTTAGGACTAAAGGGTGGGGCCAGTTCCGCGCACGCTGCGCCTCACCTAAAAAATCCACTGCGCAGGCTCGAAAGACTCGAAAGTACATCCTTAAAGAGCAGGCATAAAACCATAAAGCAGAGACTACTGGGAAACTGATACCCAGGTGCTTTTCAGAATGCAGAAGGATTTGACACACAAAGAAATGAAAACAGAACTAAATACAACTCAAGTCTCTCAAGTCTGAGAAAAAAATTCAAAGAGCGTGAAAGTTGTCCTAAGAAAATCAGACCTGTGGAAAAGGAAAAAAAAGGAAAAGAGTAGTAAAAAAAAAACATGACAAGGAACTGTGGCAAACATCTGATGCTGCAAACAGATCCCCTTGAAGTCTTTGTGACTTGTTTAATACAAGTTCCATTCCATGCCTACCTCGTTACTGATTTCCTGCCTCTGCACACCTGCAGAATCCGAGTAATTTCACTGTGGGGCCGGTCCAGCCCAACCTTTGCCATTGGCCTCTGTAAACCCCACCACTGGTTTTCAGTGGATTAGTGGGTCTCAATTCTGATAGTCTTAAAGAACACAGTGAATGGATGTTCAGAAAAGCTCTGAGTAGTATTTTAGAGTAAAGGGCATTGTTATTTAAGACTAGTGATTTTATGTCAATTTTAGATTTGATCCACTGTCATTTTGCTAAGTTATTAATATTATTATGCTTTACTGCCACCATGGCTGTGACATTTGAATGTCTCTGGGCCTTGTTACATAAGGCCACAGAAGCATATTGTGGAAATTTAGTCTTTACTACACAGACTGTAGCAAATCAGGTGCTATGGTATCACATGAATATGCTTAAAGGAAAAAAAATTTAAAAGTAATCCAAAAGAGCTAACACAAAAAACTCCTCAACAAAACATGAAAAACCCTCCCAAAACCCAAGAACATCCCAATGTTAGGTAAAAGTAAAAAGTGAAAAATTGAACAGAGGATGAAAACATTTCAAAGAAAATGAATCCACATGTAGGGAGTTTTGTTAGCTATTTTAAGAAATAAAAAGACACGAGTTTCTCTGCTTACAAGCAGATGACATGAAAAACAATGAATTATTTATATCTCACAGCGAAGGTATTTCTAATCTTATTAGTAGTGGAATTATCATTTTGGAGATCATAACTTATTTACAAGTACAGCAATGTGGAAATAGCAAAGATGTATACACAGAAAAATATTTTTTTTACAGAACAGGTGGGAAAAACATTAGAAAGCCTGTTTTGTGTTTTCTTATTGCAGCTAGAGATGTAAGAATTTATCTGTAGTGCATACACAAGGAAAACTAAGCAAAAGGAAATCACAATCCAGTGGTATGGATGTTAAATAAAGCAGAGGAATGTAAAGTATTTAACTTCCCTCTCACAAATGAAATAGGAAAAATATCTTACTGATTGGTAACAACTTTAAGTCTTGTCAGTCTTTTTTGAAAACATTTTCCCACTTATGTTCAAAACTTGCCAGTTTTCCCAGTATCAGCCATTCACTTCAATGGGACTGGGGAGCTATCCCAGAACAAGATTTTACACGGCATTTATGAAAAAAGACTTCGTTCAGATGTAGCTAGTTTAACATCATGATCCTTTGATAAACCATTACAGATCACTGGGAAAAACCAAAGTCAGGTTGCAAACACTGAGCAGTGGGTTAAAAACAAGACCTTCCCAACTTCTCTGCAGTCAGTCTGCCCTACACCCCAGAAGGGCACTGCACGTCCCTCAGTGCTCCAGAGCTCTGTCGAAATAGTTATTGACGCTCACTGCTGTTCTATAAAATAACAGCACCAGACTTCAAGCATCCCAAATACATTTCACACTCAGGTAAGAGCCTGGTGACTTCGATAACGTTTTAAAGACCATTAAAGCTTCCTAATTTTTCTCTTCAGTGCCTCAGTTATACCGATATAAAGCAGCTCGAGAATATTTAAGCACTTAGCATTATCTTAGGGCTTTCAAGGAAGAAATACTAATTAAAATACAGCTAACAAAGCTATCTTAGAGTTGGCTCTTAAGCAGGTCCTTTACTCACAGTGTCATAAATCTGGCCTAAAAGCATGTTGACCACACAAAGCTTTGACTGCTCAGAATTTATTCAGAGAGTGGACTTCTTATGGAGACACTGCTAAGTGCATCTGACATTTTAATTTCCAGTTTTTCTCCCTGCCCTACCTTTAGACTGATTTTGTATTTGTAAAGCCCTCACTTCTCTTTGAAGATTAAGGGCAAATGGCCTGTAAAATTTCAAGCCAACTGGTAGAGCATCCTAAAAATGTTAATTAATTACTTTTTTCCATTTTGAAATTCTCAGTCTATAATAGACCTATTTATCTTCTTTATAGCAGAGAAGTTTTGATTCAGAATTGTTCTTCAGCTGGGGAAAATGGGAGGAATCTTCTCCATAATAGAGGGACCCAAATCAAGCCCATCCACAAATTGCCATGAAACGCTAGTTTTAGTTGCCTACATGCCATCAAAGGTTCATGCCTGGGAAGTTATGTAAGAAGGAATGTTTTTCTCTAATACATATGCCATTTTCCATGTACACCAGGATGTGCACAAAAGATGGATGGTCTGTGAAAAACATTCCTACTGTTTATCTTTTTTTCTTGCCCAAAATACCATTAATCATACAAAGAGTTTCCCCTCTTTTTGTATGTGTAGTTATGGGATGCCATTTTAATAGTCTGTTAGCATACAAAGCTAAAAACGGTTGGAAAAAAATCAAGTACTATTTCAATTCTGGACCTGTACTGAATATACACAGGAGTCAAATTAGTATAATTAGGAAGAGAATGAAACATCCCCTAATTGCCATTTGACTGAAAACTCGGTGAAACGACCACCCTACAGCCAGTTTGCAGTGAAGTACCTTTGCCACCAGAATAGCAGGATAACACCTGAGGACTCCTTTGCTATTGTGGAACACAAGCAGTTGGGGGAGAAGAACATGGGGTTTTTATCATTAATATATATGGAACAATTGAGCTATGAAATCCAAGCAAAAAATGTATTACTCAGTTATAATGTGCTGGCAATTTCTTTCATGGAATAGCACTCACTAAAAGCAATAAAAAAGTGGAACCTAAAATGGGATGCATGTGTATAGGAGAAAACTTTCCCATTGCATGCATTTTTAAAAATATACATATTTTAAACCAGATTTAAGATATAGGCATGAGAAATGACAGCATTCTTTGTGTATTTAAATGCACCTTGCTGCTCAGTTAATGACAAGAAACAGCACAATAGTCCTCCTGTCCCTCTCCCATAGAAAACAACTTCCAAATGCTTTTCCAGAGAACCAAATTATTACAGAATATTGCATTTTGTAAATTATCACACATTATCTACTTATTTTTCTCATCTTTTTACTTGTTATTAACCCTAATTTAAAAATCCAACTTTTTTATTTTTAGCTTATAATACCTGAAAATATTCTGATGCAGTTTCCATTTCAACAGAAAAATCTGAAACCTGACATAGAAATTGAGTTTTCCTACTTAAAACATTGTCTAGCTAATCTTGGAAGAAAAAATTAGTTGCTTTACTTGCATCTATAAAACCACTTTAAAAATACATATTTCCCAAAAAACAGGTAGCTAACACGTGCAATAGAAACACACTTTGTTATAAATAATTCTAATTCAAAATGAAAAGACTCTGCTGTTTCTACTTATGATTTTTCTCTTGTAATTTCACCTAACACACCTCCTAGTTACTGTCTTTCACTTGTAGTACTGGAGTAATTTCTCCTGGTAATTCTATGACTATAATTATACTTTATCACAAGATAATGCCAGCATTAAGAATGCTACCTCCTTTAATGACCATTTCCTATAATTACAACCATGGGTTTTAAGAATATCAAAACAGACACTTTATTCTCACGGCAATGAATGGGATTTAAACTTCCTGAACAAGGGCTGGCTTAAAACATGCATAAAAACCCATTCCTAAAAACTGGAGCATGCTCCAATTCCAGTGGTGTGCAGAGTCTAACAGGTAAGCAGGTCAAACAACACAGGAATGCAGCTTAATGTCAGCCCTGTGACTCAGAGGCAGCATTCCAATGTTCATGGAGATGTGCTAATTCTGGGATGTACCTGAGCTCCCTGCAGACCTCAGCCCGGCGGGGCTCCTTGCAGCTCCTGCTGCTGCTCTGGAGCTGGCTCCTGCAGGGAAGCAGCCATGCAGTGTTTCACACAGAGAGACATTTCAGGTGTTGCACAGTTAGTTGTTAAAAGCACAACCTCTTTCATCTTAGTAGGCACTACTGTTTCTCCTGATAATGCAGATTATTCCATGTGGATTCCTTCAATTCCCATAAACGGTACATACTACTGATTTAATCCACAGAGTGACACCATGCCTCCCCAAAAACATACACAGCAGGCAATAGTGCAATATACACTAAAAACAGGCCAGGATGTTGACAATCATATTAACTCGGGATAAGGATACGTAAGAGAAACAGTTAAATATTGAGCAAAACAGTTGTAAGTAGTTTTTCCTTATTATTTTTATAGAAAAAGAGTAAAAAGACAGATTTCTAAAGGACTTGGTATTTTACCTAGTAGCTCAATGTTCTCAATCCCACATCATGAATTAAAAACCAAGCTCACAGCACAGGCTTACCCAGCACTCTCACCAAAAAGTACAGGTCTTCAAAAGAGAAATAGTTTCTGAACCTTCCACTAAAACAAGAGCAAAAAGAAGCTACACCATCTGCTCTCATAACATGCTTTTTTCTCATTAACAGAGTCAACATTGAACCTTTTTACAGGAAATCTGTATTTAGTAGAATTGCCATCACCCCAAATATCTTTCACCATGAAATGTGAGCTGTTATGATCATAAATATATCACTCCTACAACTAGAGAGAAATATTTTCACTTAAAGCAACAAGGAGCACTGGGGATCATACTCTGAATATTCCTGTGGCCCCTTTCATTCCTATAGTAAGAGCAGACTGAGAGCACACTGCAAACCAGTGATTTTCTCTATTGCCTCAATTCCCTTGCAGGGCACACACATGGATGCATGTTAAAATGCCAAAAAATGTTGATTGTTTTGGGAAACTGTCAAAATTAAGGAGAAATTACTGTAAGATTTAGGACATACAAAGAAACTCAATTATTCTGCTTCTAAACTGTTACAAGCATGACTCAATTCATTGGGTTGGGGCTTGTTATCAACCTTAATAAAACGAGTCCAATAAAGTATTACTTTTCATTAAAGTTTTATATGTGTTAAATGGAAGGAAAAAATACCTTTGGAACACATGAAAATGAATATGGGTACTGTCATAAGTCAGGAAGAGCTGGCATCTGCCTTCCAGGTCCTGTCTGCCAATGTGGTTACTGAATACAGCCCAGGAAATGGCTTTTTAGCAGTATCTCATGGCACTAACCAGTCTCTGTCTTAGGGCATCCTTCTTGGGAGTCAGTAAGGAAATGAGAGTCTCTTCATCACACCTATGGATTTTGGCTCTCTCTGCAGTCCCTGAGGTAATTTTTTGTTCCTCCTCTGCTGGTTCTCGCTTAGCAGCTCTCCTAAAGCTTCCCATGTTTCTCTGCAGGCAAGGTCTCAAAATCGTATCCCCTTGCCCTTGGGTTTGGCTCCTCTGGCAGGTGCTCCCACTTGCAGGCAGCTGGTACTGTGGCACACTGCCTGTTCCAGGAGAAAATCCCATCTCTGCCCTCATCCCACCTACCTGGACCTCAGCAGCACAGCTCAGAGTAACAGAGCAGGAAGGAACCATGACAAATCCTCTGGCAGCCTAGATGAGATTATGTAGCACCCAGACAGCCCCTTCTTGGCCTTCAGTCCAGCAGTCACTATGTGCAGGACAGGCCCCCAAAGGGACACCCTACTATGTCCTGCATGGGTGCTTCAGTCACATGTTTAAGGTTAAAATCCATGCAAGCTGTCTCTGCCCAGAATTCAAGGTTCCTGTCCCTGTAATACACTTGAAGTCCTTTAGAACTCTGGGTCTGTTCTGATTCAGTCAGCATTTTTAAAGCTTTTTAGTCAAATTAACATATTCCCCGAACATTTCATCAGCCCACAAATCAAGCCTCCTTGCTGCCCGATGGCAGCTGCTACTTCGGTTTCCACTGAATTCCTTTGGTATAGCCTTTGGCTTTAGTTCAAGACCACACACCCTGGTTCTCATTAGTTTTTGGGTAGGGACATCTCCAGCTCACTGCACCATCACCATTGCTTCCTTACACCTCATATTTTCACTCTTTCCTGGGAGAGCTGCTCTTCCATCTCTTGTTAGTAGCACATCTTGGGGCTTTTACTCATTCACCTCTTGTCCAGTCTCTCATAGTAGGAGAGTCGTAAAGCATCTTCTCTGTCCTTCTCAGTAGCTCACCATATGTTTTTGGATCCTCCAGACACCTTCCAGTTGGAGTGTGTGAGCTGAGAAGTTCTGAAATGATGGTATGGCTCCCAGACTGTGTACGTCCTTCTCTCATCCCTTTCTTCTTTTCGTTATTTTTTATTTTTGGCAAGAACCAAGTGCTCCAGTACTCTCTATGTTTTCAGTTCACTTCTGAATATTGGATAAAATTATTTACCCTTGAATACAATGGGAATTGCTTGGGAGATGCCTGAGTATTACACTGATAGGCACACAAGGGCTGACTGAGTGCCTGCCTGCAGATCAAGGTGAAGAGGCCACACAAGTAAGGGAGTTTGTCTTTTTTTGTAGGAAGTCTGAAGACCTACAGTTATGACATCCCACTCTGCTGCTAGTGGCCTTCTACCTCTGAAAGCTCTTCCTTATTAGACCATAAATGAATAATTAGGTTGCTCCAATTGACTATTCTGGACCTGCAGTTTCATTAGGATGAAAATAGATCCTCATATTTAGGGTTTCTGAGAACTCACATTCCCAATTATTATTCTTCAACCTGGCCCTGAAATATTTAGGCAGCCCTTTTACAGATGATTACTCTTCTGTTATATACATGAATTGATGTAAATGAAGGCATTTTTATCTGGATTTTAAGATTTCTGGGACAATGGGCAGGTATTAACTCACAGATGTGAATTCCCTGCAAATTATATTTTTGTTTTACCAGTTGAGAAAATGGTCTTCCGTAATTGCAGTTAGCTCAACTCTAAACCATAAAATGTGTACTCACAACAATAAAATTATTTACTTATTGGGATATTAAGCTGACTTGCATTTAGCAAAGTCTTTGCCTACTCTTCAATGCTAAGCAAAAAGACTACATACTCTGTTGATTATGTACAGAGTTCTGTTTTGGTTTAAACCCTTGAAATGTGTATGCAGTGAACGGATAAACGTACTGTAATATGTGAAAGCTACATGAAATAAACTCTATTAAATTACTGAAGTGCTTTACTTTGATATCTTGTCACATCATGGCTGCAAAATCCATTTAAGAAAAGCTATTGATTACACTCAGAAACATTACCTCCTGCACATCAGGAAACACCACTTATGTCCCACTGACATCTTCCCACACTAATCTGCTATTTACAAGCAAAACAGCAAGACTAAAGTAATTCTCCAGTATCTGCAAAAATCCCCCATTTTAGCTGATGTGAGAACGAGACAGCGAAAGGCTCCTGATAACCTCTAATACATCTCCTAGGCCACTGACAGGCTTTCACACTAATAACCATTTAAACATTTTGAAAATGCTTCTGAACAGTCTTCCCAATTTCCAATCAATCAGTTACCACTAAGCAGTGATCGTTGTAGCCCTACGTAGCTAATTATCTTCTATTTACACCTCTTCAAGATTAAAGTTTTAAAAACTCAATTTATTAGACTGATTATATGTTAGTGACCTTATTAATATTGCCAAAATGAACATTTGTCTGAAGTAATTCTAACACAGAAAACAAATAATCAAGCAAATCCCCAGACTCTCCCAAGCAGAAAGATGTGCTCATTAACTCAGATCCATTATCGATTGCAGCAATTTCCTGCCGTGAATAGCAGTCCAGCCAGAGCACACCCGCTATTGGCCATGCAGGCAGAAGGTCCTGCCTGGCAGTTCCCTGTCACGCACATGTAAGAGTTACCACAAGAAACGTAAACTGCCATGAAATGCTGCTATGGCATGAATGAGGTACCACGGCTTTTCCTTCTGCATGAAAGGCACGTTTGCCTGACTTTACTCAGAGTGAATGATGTCCTGACTAGTGGCAGTCCCTAAACACTTGTCCTCACTGAGCCCAGCCAGCCAGCTTGGTTCTAGCAAAAGGATGCGGGAGAAGGAGACCTCACCTCTGACTTCATCAGGCTTTTTTCTTCCCACAGTCTCCTCTACCAGATCCATTACCTGTGGACCACACAGACTACACACAGCCCGTGTCAGAATGTGCACATGCCCTCCAGGACAAAGCAGACAAAGAGAGAAGCTAATGCACGACAGAGAAACTGAGGATTCGTTCATTACAATGGAGTATGAGAAGGGCAAGGAAAGAGGAGAGAAGACAAGGCAGAATGAAGGGATAAAAGCAATTACCTCTGAGACAGCCAGAAGAGTCAACATGGCAAGACAGAGGAAGCTAAGAAAAACAGGAATGAAGAACCTGCAAAGGAAAGGTACCAGAAGGGACACATCAGCACCGGAACCATGGGGTTAGATTGTCTTGGAAAAGACAGTATCTGTCAACGGGAAGTCCAAGTTTTTGAGGAGATGGGATATAAAATGTGGACACTGAGAAAAGGCTGAAAAAAATAAACATGGTTCCCCAAGTGAGAAAAGACTAATATGATTGTTATTTACAGTCTGAAAATAATTTATTCCAGGAGAACAGGTTCAGAACAGCTTTACCAACACAAAGCCCAAAAATTTTGCTTTATAAGGATATATTGGAAATATATTTTAATAAAAGGTTTCTGAGAAAAGAAAGACCTAAAGTAAAGAAGCCTGGGTTTGAGGCATTAGGAAAAGTAAGCACAAAGCTAAGCTACCTGTGAAAGGATCTTTTCCAGGATCCATAACCACCTGGTGCTGTGGTTGGTGATGACAGCACTGGTTTTACAGTAATGCCAAAATCCATCAGCTGCAAACAAATGTGTAAACTATGACTGGCAGAACTGTGAGAGAGGGTGAGGTCTGTAAAACATGAAGAAGGTATTTTCAACAGTAATTTTCTGGGCTTTTTTCAACAGTTTGTAGGAAGCAATGAGTTCCAGTTTGGGTTTTATTTAGCTATTGTAAAAAAAAGTATTTTAATTTGTTACCAGGGGATGACAGGGGAATGAGAGAATAAGTCAGAAAAAAAAATACCATTTTTTGAATAAAAATCTGTGAGAGATAATACTAATAATTTCTTTGGGTTTGTGTTATATGCCATAAAAATGAGTTTGCATAAAACAAATGATCATGTGCTAACAATCAAAAAAGTCCCCCTACAGCTAACATGGAAAGATTTATTTAAAATGACTGTAGGAACATTATGTACCCTAACAGACTTCAGTTCTCAGGTCATTGACATCGACAGGATACCCCTGCTGAACAACAGATTATGAAGATCAAATTGATTTTTCTGGGAGGCATGCTACAACAACAACCACTGACACAGCACCTGTGGAGCCTGGAGAGCAGAGCACAGGCTGCCCGCAGCAAAGGCTGGCGTTAGATGTGGTTACACACAGTTCTCGTCATTTCTAATCTACCTCTTGTCGTTAAAAAAGGATTGAAACACAAAATTTCTCAATGACAAAAGAATGCTGATTCCCGATACAGAGTAGTTGTAAGAAAGGAAGAAAAGCTGTGTAATTTTCAGATATTATGTGCAAATCTCAGAGTTACAAAGTCTGTATTAATATAATCTGTGGCTGAGGGAATTAAGGATTTGCAACAGCACATATGGATAGAAAATGGTAAAGGAGAAAGCAACATGATTTAGAGTTTCAAAAGATGCCTCGGTCTGTGAAGATGTTTCCTGGTTCCAAACAGCAGGCTGGGGACAGTCCCCCAGAAGGGTGTGCACTTATGAGTACTTAAACCAAATTTCTTCTGCTTCCAGAGGCAGGGAGATAAGGAAGATAAGACTGAGCAAGTGGACTATTACTATACAACTGCAGTGCTGACACTTTAAGGGGGGTTTACAAGTTTGGATATCTCTACAAGGCACTTCCAAAAGCAGCTACTCAATAGATAACCACATGTATTAGTAACTGTGTTATAACAATTTGTGAAAAATTTTATTATTAAGATTTGACTTAACTGGCACTCCGATAAGTGCATTAACTCTCTGTTGCTGCCATGTATTGCAACTTGACAGAGTAAGACTTTGTGCTGGTAAACAGGTTCCACTCTGATATTGCCCTTCCTACAAACTAAGATTTTATTTGAAAGAGCAAAGGTTTACTGTGTCGTCTTCATGGGCTACTATGAAAATACACAAACACCTCCCCTGTGAGATAGCTACAGGTCTCCCTCTGAATCTGGTTCAGATCAAGCATAGCCTTTGTAAGCAACACTGAGCATACAGAGAAGCAACTGTTCCAGGTGACACAAGTGGTGTGTACCGAGAGATGAACTGCATCAATTAATTTTGGAAAAAAACAATGGCATTTTAAGGATCCTCACAGTAAACTTATTTCATCTAAATTGTCCTACGTATTGCAGGCTTTCAAAGCAAGCACAGCATTATTGTTCTGTCATTTAGACCTACTGCTCCAAGGAAGAAACCTTGCGACCTTTCTATGTACCACAGCATTTTTATTCCCAGCAGAAATTCTAGACTGAGATTGTCCTTCTTTTCATGATGAACATTTTCATTTTTGAATTTTGTTTTTATTTTCTAGAATATTTAAGGGTATGATGACAGTGCTTATACATTTCCCTAAAGGTTTGGCTTGAAACATTCTGTATTCCATCTCTATTGAAATGATTTACTGTCAGAATCAAAACATCCACAGCCCCAATCTGGTGCCACAGCCTAATAATTCTTTCACACAGAAAATGTAATGTCTCCTTGCTTATATCCAATGTGGCACTCAAAATACTTTCAAGGTGATTTATGTACATAATATACATCAATATGTGGAATGTCTCTTTAAATTAATTTCTTGTGAAATGATATTCTGTTCTAAATATTTTAATTTGGGGAACATTTTGGTTGGTTCAATAGAAGTCAAGATACAATTTAACATTGGTCTGCATGTTTACTATGCAAACACTATTGCACTGATATATCTTGAAACTGAATGCCTGTTATAACTTGGGTGATTGCAAAGCTTTTTCTAGGGCACTTGGTATCACACAGTTGTTGATGGACTACATTTGGACAGCTCTTACTGCATTATTTTAAGATGATTCAGCTGTCAATTTTTACACTGTCACAGTGCTAAGCTTTATTGCATAATGTTGAAGAGAGTCTTTTCTAGCAGTGAGGCTTTTTTTTTAAACTGTCTTGCATTTTTATATATTTTTACATTTATTTTCTAGTGGAATAATAATCCATGCTATTTTTCATGTTGTTGTGATTAAAAATATTTTAAAATAATGTTGACATAAAGAGCTGTCAAATTACTGAGTCCATAGATTGGCTTTTCTAATGTGCTGAAGCTGATACTCCATTACTTGATGACATGCAAATAGAACCAGCAAAATAGGCAGCCAAGGTTTATTATTCCATGCTGAAATTTTTCTCAGCTCTGAAAAAATCAACAGAGACACTGCTATTGATATTAATTTCTCTGAGACAAATATTTTTCTCCTAGGAAGTAACTGTGATGAATACTTGGGTATCATGAATTCATATTATTCTCACTTTATATTTCACCCTGCATAAAACTTCATTAAAGAAATCTTCATCCTTCCATCAGTAATGAGCTTGAAGTCCATTCCTCCTATGAGTGCCTCTGTGACCATGAAGGAGTTTGGGGACCATAAAAAAAGGCAGGACTGCAGAATGCCCTCCTCCCTCCCACCGTAATCACAACTGGATTCAGCTCTTTGCCTTCCAGGGGGAATAACCATCCTGGGGAATAACAGAACTAAGCAGTGAGATGATGTCAGGGGTAATGGGAGAAGGAGGACTGGCTGTTTGGTGTAAACGAATCATGGTAGGAGGATTTTTGCAGAAATGGGATGCACAGTAAGGAAGCAGCTTTGTCTATCACCAACGTATTCCTGAAGCTGGAAGATGCTGGGAAGGAAAACTCTCAAGCAGTGCCATCGGTTCAGATCACAGAGCAGCAAGGAGCCTGCAGGTTTCTGTGGCTTGTACTCTGTTCTGAGAGTCCCCTTGTTGGCCTGAGTTAGCAGAGACACACAAAGGATAACTTCCTTAGATAAAAGACATGATACAATTTATCAAAACCTTTGGAATGCCGGCAAGGTCAGGGCAAGTAATGTTTTTTATTAAGTATCTCCCAATATAAGGACAATCACGGTTCCTGGAAAATAATATGTCACTGTAAGAAGTCAATTTTATGAGTGTGTTATGAAACTATTATTTAAAAATAAATCATTATATTTGAGATCAGCCTCAGAGTCTGTCAAAAGATGATTTCAGCCAAAACATTACAATGCAGACCTCTAAAGAAACAAATAATTTTGTTGGGTTTTTTTTTCTCCTATGTCATCTGTACGTATCTCTCTCTAATTGGAGTATTTTGAATTAACATGTGATTCTCCAGGTTCAATATATTCACAATTAATGCATAAAGTTAGGTACTTAAATCTATTTTACTAAATCAAAACAAAACTACCTTGACTTCAAAAGGAGCTGAAAATGCACATTTGCAGTTCCCTTTATTTCCAGAAATGGGTCTGCTTTTCTGTCTTACCTGTGATTTAAAAGCTCAGATTCAGGTACTGACAAGGCATAATTTGACACACCTGAGACTTCTTCAGTGAATATGAAATCTGGAGTCCCAAATAAAACTGTTGCCTTGATTCACAGTAGAATAGGCTAATTTGCCAAGAGATACACTACAGCTATTCTTCTGTTCTGATAAAATCAGAAGTATGTAACTTTTAGCAAAGTTGGGAGAATACACTGGCATGAAAACAGTTCTTGCTACAGGCAAAAATAATTTTACTTTTGGCAGGTTTACAGCAAAGCAAGTCAGCTATATTTTCACCTCAGGTGGTTTGTGGTATCAAGAAGGCAGTTCTTGCAGATGGAAAACTGTCATTACATGAGGACAAGCTGTTTGCTGGGGGAAATGGAAATATTTTGCTCTCTGTCAAACCCGTGAATATTGGAGAGAAAAATCTGTTTTCATATAGGAATACTCAAACCAGAAGCTGATAGTTTAATAGAGTTCTAGTTGAGTGACAGAGTGTCTCACCAGAGTGGTGACTGGCCAACTTGTGCTTCAGTTATTGCAGAAAGTTACCGTAACATTCTGGTGAGGAATTGCACAGACAGGCGAACAGTAAACTGAGGGCTGTTTCAGATGGCCCCAAACAGAGCTGAGCATTGGTGCGTGCCTCTGGACATGGTGAGCAACCAAGCCAAAGACCTCACACCATGTCTGCAGCAGGAAACTCACCAGTTGTCCACTCAGGACACTCTGGAGTACTTGATTCCTGCTGTAAACTGTCCATCATTAACAGCCACTGATGCAGAAAGAACTATGAAGAGGGAACATGGACAGGTGGAGAGCTGCTTGAGGATGGTGTGCAGCCCATTAGCTTTCCCCAGGCTTTCCATGAGGATGCAAAGCAAAGGTGTGGAAGCACTGTCTGCTGCCACTGCGTGTTACCTGTGTGTTTAATTGGTTGGAATCCATCCATGGGTGCAAAGCAGCAGGAGCACAAAGCCTTCAGAGGTGGCTCTGAGGGTTCTTTGCAAGGACTCACTAATACTGCCTTTAACAGGGCAGAGTCATCAGGTCCAAGATTTACACAGACGGAAGTTACAAATCCCAGAACTGTGGCACTGTTACATAAACTGGACAATTTACAGTGGGAAATTGATCCAAAAAAGAAATCTTTAGCTTCTCAGCAGAAATTCACACTTGAAACTAACTAAAAGCAACATATGCAGCCCAGGAGTATATTCAAATAAAAGGGATTTATTTACATTCAATTCAATATTTATGAATTTTTTCAAACTGTGGGTGTGCCTACCATACCAGCTCAATCCAGTCTTACTCTTTGCTCCCACACTCTGATTTTGTCATCCACACTCCCTTGTGACAAAACTCACAAAGCAGTTAGGTTATGCAGGGGTGGTAGGGACAAGCCTCTGTGCCTGCCATGCTGAACTCTCCAGCGCTATCCAAGTGAAACAAATGTTGACAAAGCTATCAGACCACTTCTGCTGACACACAGGAACACGCCCACTATGGTACATGATGGGCTAAAACACTAAGGTGAACAAACCTCACAGCACACACTGCCCAGTAAGGTGCCTGTTTATTCCTTCATGGAGGCACAACACTTCCAGCATGAAACAAATATTCCAAGCATAAGAAACATCACTAAGGACTTGAACTAGAAGCTTTAGCTCTAACTGATAAGTATCAATGTAGTTCACATAAAGACATTTGATTACAGAAAGATAACCAAGGAGACAAGGTGACACAAAGAAAAACAGAAAGGAAAGACTGAGTAGAATGTGATGGTTAAGAGAGCTTAGAATTTCCAATTAAATTAGCAAATATCCCAGGGAATGAGGAATATAAACCCACAGGCCTCAACCGGAAGAATTTTACTTTGGGTTTATATTACCCACGGGCCATCCAGGATGGGGTGATTGATCACAACACTGGAATGGGAAGGAGAGACACATTTAGCTACCAGCCAGAACTGCTTCAAAAAGCAGCTGTTAAGGGAGCTCTGAAGAAAAGATTCAACCTTGATTTGGTCTCAAGGATCATGCAGGATCTGACTGACAATCACAGTCAGAGAGCGTGGGCAACTGAAAGGCCAAGACCCACACACCCTCTTGGCAGTGTAAGGCAAAGCCCACCACCCATCAAGAAAGACTTAAGGAATTAGTGTAGATTCCTCTTCTTCCTGCAAAAGGGGCAGAGCTGGCTCAAGTAGGCGAGCGGTCAACAAGCATTACATCCACATTTACCTCTCTTCCATGTCTGTAAGCAAAGGTGAGCAGCATTCCCAGGCTTCCTCCTGCCTCTCAGCATCAGGAACAGGGGTCTCAGAGTGCCTGTTTCGTACCACAACAGAAGTGCTGAGCTCACTTGCACCACATATACATTAATAGAGGTCTGAATGACAGCAATAGAGGTTTCGAGTAAGTTGCCAAAGGATTACAAAGATATGCAGTCTAAACATCCTGAATAACCTGAGAAATTTTATACAATCCAGTCTTGCCCCTAATAACGCACAGTGAGATCGAGGTTTGTGTTTGATTGCTCCTCATTTTAACACCTTGAAAAGGTTTGGCATAACACTGACCCTACATACGTATTTTGGCACGTACTGTGGAGAACAACACAAATGTGTTAGAAAACTATCCATTAAATAGGCTGAATCAAACATGACTTCAAACATCATCAACAATTGTAAACTATGAGTTAGCATTTTCCCACTGAGTGTCAAGGAATCTCATAGTAAAGTTGGCAGCACAATAAGTTCCTGCCCTTATGAGATTCAAAAGCCTTTTTTCATCATGCAATCCCTTCCCCAAGTATTCCTCTCTCTCCAGAAAATTCAAATCCCATCACACTTGACTCATTGGTTTCTGTCTGAACAGTCAGACTAGTAAAGCTCAAGAGGAGTTGTATTCCAGTGTGGAATTTTGCTTTAGGTTCATCTCTCACGCTGAGTAGCTGAGGAATGAAGTCCATGCCATGTTTTATGCTTTGACAGGCTCATCTATAGTGCCTGCTTTCTTCCAAATCTCAGAAAGGCCTTTTTACTCACATTTTTATCCTTTCTGAGCCATAAATTTTTCTCATTCTAAATTTTCTTTGATAGCTATAGCTACAGTGCATTTTTAAAACAAGTTTTTCACCACAACAAATACCTGTGTTTTAATAAAAGACATCTTCCTTTTCCTAATTGCTCTACTGTGATTTTCATTCTGCGAGGGGGGATTCCCAATAGACTTTCAGAGGCACTTTTTGTGATCTGCTGGCAGGGCTCTAATGCTCTTTATCAGAAAATCACAGTAGTTTTTATCATCTTTTAGGCAATTTATAAAATCCCACAAGCCTACCGTGCAACAATTTAAAATACTGTTTTACAAGATTAATCTGCAAAAGTGTGAAGAGTACAGTGTGTGCTTGGAAAAGGTCACGGAGAAGCTTTCCATTAAAGGAATCAATATGATCACAAACAGATTCTGAAGTCATATTACCATTTTAATTGGCTGGCACAGCCTTTTCACAATTCCATCTCAATGGTGACATTAATTATAACTGTGACAGTACAAGGCTATGCTAACACAAACAAGAAAATAATTATGATGCACTGACTGGCTATCTTTTGCTACTACTCAAAGTTATTACATTAAATATCTACCGTTGTTTTTTACTCAATAGATTCATTTCCTTCTTGGACTGATTTTGACTTCCTGTTCTTCATAATATGGTATTAAAACACATCAAACTCAAGCACTGCAAGCTAAAGTTTAAAAAAAAAATTAAAAAAAATGGAAGAACCAACCAACCAACCTTCAAGGCCATGGCACTGAGCAGCACTATGAGCAGCTGGCTAAAGAGCGAGGAACCTCTTTGCCAGGGCAAGAAGAGCTGGCAGGGCAGCTTGTGGGCTGCACAAGGTGCTGAGAATGGAGGGTGAGGAAGGCTGCCTGACCCCACTCTTCTTTCTTGTCTCCTGTAAAATGCCAACCTCATTCCTTCTAGCATTGGGCTCTTTTTAACTTCTTATCACAGTCTTTCTCCCAAGCTCATGTCTGTGATAATCTATTTGCTTTCCTCTCGAGCCTTTACATATTACTGACTGAGTTAAAGCTGCCTCTCACTGTCATGTTCAATGTGTGTGTTTCCACCACATGTCACTGGCTCCCAGTTTTGTCATTTCCCAGTGTCTACCACATCCCAAGCTCCTCTCACACAGAAAAAGCTCCACTTCCTTGCCTGCCACTCCTATATCCTCAGCTCAAAGGATTCAAACTCACTTGTCAAACTAGTCAAAGTTTCTTCTCCCTCCTGCCTGCCCCTCAGTTCTAGTGTCCCCAGTGTTATCCCAAAATATTCCTTTTTTGTCTTTGGTCTGGCTCAAGGCTGTTCTACATTCAAATTAAACCTGTCACCTTCCAATCCACTCAGCTTGATTCCCAGCATGGTGCTGCTGACAGCACCCAAGACATCCTCAAGAGCAGCTGGGGCCAGGGATCACCAGGAATTTCCATTATCTCCCGGGGGATGGCACATGTGCTGTATGCTTGGCCCCAGGAGCTGTGATGGGCCCGTGCCTGCCGTGCCGCTGGCCTGGCCTGGCATGGCATGGCATGGCATGGCATGGCATGGGATGTCCATCCTCAGCAAAGGCAGAGTGTTCCAAGCTTTCAGCCTGCCCTTACATGCCCACAAAGCTCTGCTTTATAAACCTAATTTGGCCATATGGGGACAGGTATTTTCATGGATATGGCGGACTGGCACCTTCTTAAATTTCCTAGGTCTTTTTGAAGACATGAAATTTTATTTAATTGAACCTATTTTTAGCTATAATTTCTTTTTTTTCTGAAAGAGTTCTTTTTCCTTCATCTAATTTATGAAAAATATGTGAAACTGTCTGAATTTAAAAAAAATAAAAAATGTAGCAATTAATGAGGAAAACTCCAGTCTACTAAGTACATTTGCACGCAGTTAGGAAAACTTGAAAATATTTTAAATACACTCCAACAAGAGAAAGTGCATGTGCGTATACATATAAATGTACACACCTGTACCATGTCTTGTTTATGACTTAATTTGAAATAATAATCTTCTGCATATTCTTGGGTATGGTATTTGCTTTTAAGAAGAAATATTTTAGCAATGTTCCAGAAACAATATATTTAGTGATTATGTAAATTGTATTTCTAAAGCCATGTACAATTTCTTAATGTTAACAGACACTATGAACATAAATGTAAACAGATTAAAAGTAGGATATCTATAAAATCTCCTATCTGCAGGCTCTGTGCTGGAGATAGAGTATAAATAGAAGGAGAAGGAACTGTTAGATGTTAAAATTCATTTTAGAAATGAATCTGATAATCTGTAACTGACATTTGAGATAGCAAAAAAAAAAGTATCATACAGGAGAAAATTATTAAAGAATAACTCTGGCATATGAAAAAAAAACGTCTGCATGTTCTATGAATAGCCAGGAACAAGAAGAGAGAAAGTGAGTGTTTTAAGGCCAGGGATGCCTTGTAAGTGACCTTGATCCTTGATGAGATCTTTGGACCTTGTGAGCACAGCTCGGGGTTCTGCCATGGCAGGCTGTCTCTGACACATGTACAAATGCAGCTTGGGCAATTAACAGAGAGACTTGGTATGCACTGATGACTGCTCAAATGTCTAGAGGAGAAACTTTTCCGAGAGAAACTTTTATTTTTTTAACTCCCACGATTACATTTCAGCATGTGTTTTACAGCAAGGATATAAATAACCATTCTAGGAGGAATCCATGCCCGCCCAAGGCTCCACACCAACCTGCTGACACCAGCTGGGATTTGTTTTGGTGTAGGCAGTGCAGATAAAGGACTCTGTTGGCACGTGGGAATTGCCCTGCATTTTCCCTACTGCCAGAGAGGCCTTTGCAAGTAAGGGAACTTATCTCCTGTACAAACAAGGTGAAGCACAGACACAGCCAGGACATTTCAGGGGGAAAAAGATCAGGTATTTCTCTAGTGAAGATGAACAAAATGCAAAAGTCATACCTCCTCTTCCCAATATGCTGAACTCTTACACATCCAAGACAGAAATGCAGGCAAACAGGAGTAAAACTGGTCCCAGATACACAATTTTCATGGTTAATCTATTTCTAATTTGGGCTGTTTCTGAGAACACTCCCTTATTAACATGACTAGTGTTTCACCAATGGTCTGCAGCGGTGCAAGGGGGTTTTTTTGTTTAAATGTTGCTCTCTCATTTCAAGTAAAACCCAATCAAGCAGATGTGCTGATTCATGTAGTTAACATTTTTAATGTAGACTAGGTAAAATAAACTTAACTTCACCAACACCTATTTCTATTTGAAATGCCATTTTCTAATAACTGGATTTCAAAGGCTAAACCAAAATCTTCCCAGTGATGTCAGCAGAGATGGTAAGGAAGCTCAGAGTATACAGAAAGATAGGCTGGCAGAAAAGATGGCCAGATAATTAAAATTAAAGGTATGATCAGAAACCTCTCAAATGCTTTATGCACTGCTGAACATACCTAATGTATCACAACATTAAACTAAAAAAAAAAGTATATTCAAAAGAACAGGAAAGTAATAATAACAGAAATACCCAGAACAGTAAAATAAAACTCTACTTGCCAATCTTAAATTTCACATGCAAGCCACCCTTCCTTGGTTGTTTGCGGTTTTTTCCATATGTTTGTTTGTTTTGGGAGGTTTTGTTTTGTTTTTATTTAATTTTGGTTTTTCATGGGGTTTTTGTTGTTTGGGGTTTTTTTCTGTCTTGCAATATTCTTAGCCTATGAAATGAAGTTCTGAAAGTTTAAGGCTGAGAGATATAAAAATATCATCACCAATATTACATGGAGGAGAAAAAGTGCAAGGGAACATTCTGAATAAAATTATCACAACGTTTGTAGAAGGAGAACTTTTATCCACTGAGCTACATTTACGTCATTGGTAGCTGGGTATTATGGAAGTTTTAAACTGACAATTGGCAGAGGGCAGCAGAACTGAAACCCCAGCAAATATTAAGTGAACCAAACTGAAGTGCAACTTAGCGCATATATGGGACTTGCAGAAGTCCTTGTCATCAGAATTCAAAAAGAATTATATAATACACTATAAATAAATAATTGTATAACCATTAACAACATTTCTTTTTATATAACGTTATGGAGACTAGTAGTTTGCCTTTATATAATGTGTGTATAATCTTCAGGGTGCCCTTACCAATTTATAGATATCCTCAGCAGCCCTTCAAAAGTGTCTTTTTTCTCTGTACTGTGTTTACCTATATATTTCAGCACAAATTGGTTGCATAAGCATAGTTAAATTCAGTTTCATGTTGAAAAATTCAAGTTAATCTTAGAAGACTTCTTTCTGGTACAGGAAGCAGTATCTGGGGCTGGGTTGATACTTCACCAACTTGAGTTTCCTGAGTTTTGTATACAGAAACTCTGCAAAGGTTTTTTTGCTGAAATTCTGTTTGTAAAGATCAGGTCATGTCCATGGCCTAGAGGAAAACTCACTTAAAAATAGAAGGTGCCATTCATATTTCTCCTATTCAGTAGAGAGGAATTGAGGTTGGAACAGTCGAAGTGAATGATCACCAGGATGATGTGGGAAGTGAGAGCCTGTCTTGTGAGACAATATAGTGTGCAGCAGAATAACAAATCAGGATATGGATAAGCACCCTGGGGCTTTGCCCCAAGAAGAGAGAACAGCCATTTACCTTAAAGGACCAGCCACTGCTTATGCCAGGGAACACTTTTTATTTCATTAATCCATCTCATGAGTACATGAAAGGCTCAATCAATCAATCACACCTGTGCAGAGCTATATTATTGATTAAGCCTTGCTTTTAGTATTGAACTTGGCCTGAAGAAACCCAACCTCTTAATAAAACTTAGCCACACCCCCAAAATAAAACAACCTCCCCTTATTCCCTGGGTTTATTGTTTTAAACCAGTGTTGAATTGCACACATGAAAATCACACATAGCTTGCTGCTTGGCTTGTTAAAAGCCTGAGTTAATCCAGGCCTCCACTTGTGCCTGAAATGCCCTGTTTAACATCCAGAGAGGAAAAGGCTGTGCAAAGCTCATTAATGCCTGTGCAATCAGGGAAATGTGAGCAGTGATACTGGGGGCCACTGCAAGAGCTCAGCAAGCACAGTGAACACAGCAGTGCCTGCAGACACTGGAGAAAACAAACCCTCCTGGAGACGTCTGGGCATTTCCAAGAAGGAACTTTGCAAGAAACTCTTGAAAATGTCTGTATTGATCAGCATACTATAAGGACAGAAAGATTTGGACTGAAATCATGCATAGAGACACTACTTGCTCTGGGCTGGGGAAGATACTGTAGGATGAAGACAAGGATTCTGTGAAACTGGGGGAAAAGCCTCATCAGGGAGACCTTTCTGCACCAGACTGGAGATGGAAGAACCTGGCCAGAGGCCACTGAATAGCAGAAAGAAAAAAAATGTGATACCTTGTTCTCAAGGAATTTTGATGATTTGCTCTTCCCCAAGCCACCTTGCTGTGAAATTATGGTAACAACAGAGTAGCTTCTTTTCACATTGAGAAAACAGAAAGAGTTGGCTGAAAAACGCACTTTTTTTCCCTGTGGCCAGACTTGCCTCAAACAAATCCCAAAATGTTTCTGACAGCTGTTCAATGGCATTCACGTGAAAGAAAAATGATCACCTTCATTATGACTTGCAAAACAGAAATGAAGCTGCATGAGGAATATTTAAAAATACATTAAAAATGCAAATATTTTTTAAACTGTGCATTAAACTCAGTTTTAATTCTCATATGTACTTTTTGTATACCACTAGTATCAATACAGAAGATTCCTTCCTCTCAAGAATCAAGTTGAAAGTAAAATGAATACCTGCTTTCAGGTAATTCTACAGTTAATATAGTGCTAAAGATAAGTCATTTCAACTGCTATAACAACTTCTAGATGAACTTTCCCCTTCTCCCAGCAGTGGTTAAAAATTATAGGAGCTATTTTAAATGTTCTTCAAACTCAATTATATGGAAATGTTTAGCCATCTCTCTGCAAAATAGTTACGTCCATATTGTTCAGCTGTAAATAAACAAGTATTTTCTTGCTATTAGAAATCAAAATTTCCCTCAGTTTAAGAGTGCCCAGTATCTATTTTTAAGTTCAGTGGGGGTCAGAAGGAAATAAGGACAATGTAGAAACATTTTTGTGGTCGAATACTGTATATATTTTTACCAGAGATCAAAAATTAGAAGAAATCAATCTAGTATATATTGAATTATAAAACATAAGGATATGCTGTTGTGTCAATTGAGGCAAATAACTAATATTTTAATTATGTGGTGATAAATGCAATTTGTATCAATACAGAACATGGAAAAGCAAAAAATGAAATCAGATTTAATTCAGTCATTACACCAGCTCTCAAACACCTGACTTTTTCTTTTTTCTTTCAGGAAAAGTATTACTTTAATCTGAATCTATTACTCTTTCTTTGAAAAGAAGGGAAATTTTACCTAATAATACCTAAGCATTAAGTAATTTGACAGAGTCTTAGGTGTGGGTTATTCATTTGAGGGACCATTTTCTCAGAGCTTCAACAAACTATATTTGCTCATGCATCTGGAAAAAATCTGATACTCTATCATTAAATTCTGTTTCTCATACTGCTATAGCGTTCCTGGAAATTATTATGTGAATTCCTACCTCAAGTCCAGTAACAGATAAGTTTTCTGTGTGACAGCAGCTCTGCATAATCCAGAGAAATTTACCCAGCCCTGATTCAGTAAAGCTAAGCTCCAAATTAACATTGATTTTATTAACATTGCATGTCTGAAGCACATTAAAAGAGATGTGTTTCTTAATTAGCTCATGGAAGGCATCTGACTTATCTGTCTCTCACGACAAGGAACTGGCCTTGATATTTATTCCTTTTAGTCTGATATTTCTCTGAGTTAAGAATTTCAGCAACAGTTCCTACGCAGTGATTTCCTACAATTATTTCATAAGAAACTGATACTAATCCAATTGAAGTCAAGGGAATTATTTCAACAGACTCCCACTGACATTTATCCATGCCCTAAATTCCTAATAACCAAAGGAGGAGTCATTGTGCAGCACTGTAGAAATAGATTTGAAGAGTAAAATAAGATGCTTTCAGCATTTATTATAGTAACAATTTGGCTCTGGCTTTCCTTAGTGGATTAGTTTAAACACTAAAAGTACTGTCATCAAATTGCCTTGAAACATGAGGGTACTGCCTCATGAAGAACCGAAAACATACTGCAGGTAAGACTTCCTTTCCTCCGACCATTCTCATAAGTCTTGCTCATAAATGCAGATTCCTATCAATTATGTCTATATTATAAGCACACAGCCTAATTTAGATAAGCAACGTAAAGTTGTATTTTGTTCAGAAAGAGATCACTACAGCAGCTAGGCCATGCTAGTAACTCTAACACTAATACACTGTGCCTGAGAGGTGCAAAGAAAGTCTAAGTGATTATCACGGACTGCTTAATCCTACAAATGGTTCAGAAAGAACACAAAAACACAAGATACATTCCAAGATTTGGTGATTGAGCAAGATAGACAATGTTTTAATAATACATCTGTATTTTTAGGATACTTG
Source organism: Grallaria varia (assembly GCA_013396735.1). Classification (NCBI taxonomy): domain Eukaryota; kingdom Metazoa; phylum Chordata; class Aves; order Passeriformes; family Formicariidae; genus Grallaria; species Grallaria varia. The sequence goes on along the minus strand of VWZG01009783.1, from coordinate 57,670 downwards.
CCAACCTACTCACAATGCCTTTGTATTAAGAATACCATTTTCTTGCAGGTAATCTGACTAGAATAAGCAACCTTTCGGATGGGATTACTTGTAAACCTGATGAAAGGAATGCACAAGCCACATGAAACACCAGTGCCCTACAAAACCCAGTCCCTCTTCTGAGGTAGATTAAAAGCCTCAGCAGCTGAGGGCTGCCAAGGAGCAGGGCAGATGCAGTAGGAAACTGTTTAACTCTCAGGGCACAACTGGACAGGCTCACACGTGGCAGTGACCCATGAAGAATCAAATGCAGAAGAAGCAGGGTGTTCTGTTCTGAGCACAGGTAGGTGTGGATAGGGAAAACAAAGTTCATCCTGAGAGGGTGAAAAGAGAAGAAAATTTATCCCCCCCTCTTAACTCTGGTTCAAAAGGGAAAGCTCTGAAGTCTAGGCTTGTGCTACCTCAGTGTGTGCTGCTTTTACCTATAACCAAACCCAGAAGCTGAAGAATAAAAACACCATCATCATCAAATAAACAGTCTAGAGCTGTCCTTCAGAGATCATTTAGTCCATCCCTATGCAGAAAGGTGGGAACAACTGCTCCCAAGAGGGGTTTGCCTCATCTCCTCTTCCAGGTTTCCAGGGAGCCAGCCAACTTGAGGTAGATTACTTCAGTGCTCATGCATCCCTGCTGAAAAACCTAATCTCACACTTCATGGAGAATAGAACTGGTTTTTATTCCAGGAAAACCATTCCAATTTGCATGTTAGATGTTTGCGTGAATTATTGGCTAGAGGCTGCTGTAACAAAATTACAAAACTAGTAGGTGTGGATCAAGCAGAAGTTCCCAAATTATTGCCGGAGGGAAACGATATGGCCCAAACAGAAACAAAAGAGTGCATGGGGAATTCAGAGCATGGCCATGGGAAATGGGAACAGGCCTAGTCTCAAACACCAGACGAGAAAGTCTGGCTTTTCACACCTCAGGAAATGGTGTCCAGTGCACAGAAATAGCTACAAAGAAAAATGGCTATCAATTTGCATGATGGAGATAACTTCGACAAAATTACGATAATGTCCTTTCTATGCTTTCAGAGCTCAGTGCTCTATCAACTTTACCAGTGAAAGTTACTTAAAATGCAAACATGTTCCTCCCAGCCTTCCCAGATCAGTAGACCTGAATAAAAATTCATCCAGTCCCGGAGCTGAAAAATGAGCAAAGATTTTAATGGGCCCTTCAAATGAAACAGCTGCATATGCATCCTCATGTAAAGAATCACCTTGAAGTAATGATCAAACACTCATAAAGCTATAGAATAATTCCCCACAAAAGGTTTTGTTGTTTTTGATTAAAGTGTAAAACATTAGCAATGTGAGGTGAAAAAATGTTCTCCAAAAAGAAAACATTATTGTCTTAAGTTAATTACAAAAGATACAAAATATTGGCACAGATTTCAGAAGATACCCTTCATCTGTGCACTATTTGCACTGCAGATTCTGCCAAGGTAGAGAAAGAACAGACAGAAAACAAGAGGAAACTGCCTTATCAAAAGAACAGAGGAGACGTCCCTGGACTTCTAAAGCACTTTGCTAGAACCCAGAGAGACAGTAGCACAGAGAGATAATGTCACATCCACATAAACAGTCACAAAACAAGGGGCCTTTTATCACCAGCCTCTGCAAAAAAAATATAGATAAGATAAAGTTGAAACAATCCTCTGCCCAGGAAAAATTATTTAGACTGACTGAATTTTTCAAATAATCTGACTTGCAAATTGCCTAGAAAAAATTCAAGATGAAGTTTCAATTCCTAAATTAAATCCCACAGAACCGGTGTCTGATATTGGGCTGGTCTTCTCATTTGCATTCAGTTCTCCTGCTACAATGAAGTAGAAGAGATAAAAAAACAAAGCCAAGAACAGAAATTGGTTTCAGTAGCAATTCTGCTGAGGATTTTATTTTCTTTCCTATTCCCTCCTGAAATAACATAATGTATGTGACATATGTAGAATTATTGTTGAGGCATTTCGGTCTGAATGGATTTGGCTGGTTTAAGAAGGGGAGTATCAAATTCAGTAAAGAGTAGCAGACTCCATTAAGAAAAAGCAAGATCCTGCCACCTCCATGGGCAAAGGCTGTACTCCAAAAACGTGTCCACAGTTGGAAAGCACATCTGTTATATTTAAGAAAGTTAGGCATTATTTTTTCTGGTTTTGTAAAGGGTGGGACAGTACAAGTAAGCAAACAGCCTGACAATTCTTTGTTCCACATAGCATCAGTGGATCATTCCCTGCCTGTGGTCTGCATGTGACCGGTTCATTATCAGGAACACTGTGGGTTTAAACTTCAGACTTTTCCGGTTATCACTGAACCCATGATCCCCTTCTGGGGTTTGATTTGCTAAGTAGAATCTCCACAGCAGAGTTGTTGTATGAACAGTCATAGATTTAAAAACCTGTTTTCAAGACCCTGTTCCAACGTTTACTCAACTATGTCCGCTTCCATGGACAGACATCCCTGGTCACCCACACAGCTGAACCAGGATATTTACCAAAAGCTAATGCAGAAATGAGTTAGTGCAGTCAAAAGCACAGCAATGGTCTAATTCAAGCAAATATTCATTGAACAAATGCGCAGGATTGACCATGTCATATAAGGCCCTGATCATGCATGATTAAAGGTAATGAGATCTTTGTCATTGACTTTCAATGAGTATTGGAATGAGCCCCATGACAGCAGCTATCAGAAAGGGCAGCTGCTTAAAATTTTTATTGCTCTTTTACTTGAGAGCTATCAGAATAAAACATTCATTATAGACATAGGCATATAGGGATGCAAACGTGCCCACACATAAAGTTTACGTTTTTCTGAGGCTTTTGTACCTGCAAACATCTACAGATGCAACAGATCTGGGCAGCACTGCCAGAAATTCACTTTAACAACTAGTCAGCCTCAAGGACAGGAGTTTTGGTGCTGGCAATCTCACAGACTTGGATTAAGCCCCTTCCTGTGCATCCACTCAGGATCCCTGGAAGCTGTCTGACTATCCTTTTAGTTCAGCATACCTGTGGATTTGCCTGTTCTTAATAGCAAGAAATCTGAACATAAGAGATCTAGACCAAACAAGACTTTCTGCCGATTACTTTTGTCGGCAACTACTTTAATCTGGGCCATGCATTGAGGTTTAGACCTGGATTCTCAACTGTGCAACAGTAAAAAGGAGTAATCCGACTGCTGAAAGGTTTTGGCTCTTCCAGGAGACTCTTCTCACGAGGCAGGGGGGAACAGCTGGGTTCCCAATTCAGCAGTCCCTCGAGAAAAGTGAATCGTTTGGAGCTTATTTGCAAGAGAAGCTGGAAACCCGGTGTTACGGTTTACTAAGGGAAACTTCTGTTAAAGGCCAATACACACAGTGTTTGTGGAAGTAAGTAGGTGAGGAAAGAAGTGGAGGGACAAGACATAAGTTTGAGGAAAAGTCCCACTCACTTTCTTAAGGTGTCTAGAACACATATAACCATCTTGTTCATTACCCATTATCAAATCTTGCCAAGAAATTAATTTGCAACCTTCTGTTATGAAGCCAGAAAAAAAAGATGTATAAAGAATCCAACGTTCATCATGTTTACATTTTCAGAAAGGTCCTCAATTTAAGGGGTTTAAATAATTTTTTTTTATTTTTGAGGTTCATAACACAACCAATAAATCTCTAAAGGATTTGGACCTCATCTTGCACACTGTATGTTTTTGTTGGAGTCAGATGGCTAAGCAGAATAGCTCTGGTTTTGCTAAAATTACGTATGTGCATGAAATCCCAAACCAAATCTATGCCTGTAAATAGACAGTAAACAAAAACCTGCAAAATTAATTCCCACAGCATGAGCAGAAATTGCATAACAGCAACCAGAATATCCTGCCCCATTTCAAGAGCCATGAGCATGGCTGGCCAATCCCTTTTGAATGATAACTTCTGAGTCCAAAGAGGTGTTTGTGGTTACCCCTACACCAAAGGTTCCTGTGGTTATCCCTACACCAACGCTGCACATATACGCTGCACACACACACCCCACGAGTGGAATTGCAAGCACTGCAGCTTCACTAAGAGGCGGATAATGCTTAACAAGAACTCAGGTTGCCGATTTAAAGAGTGAAAAACGCATCCATTTCCACTACTCTGTGAAACATAGAGATGACGGGAAATAGAGAGGTTGGCTCAAGTTTAAAATGCCCACCTGGTGCAGAGCAAGGCCTGAGATGGTGTCCCTAAAAGGCAGTGACAAAGGGAGAAGGGTCATTAAAGAAGACATAGGAGCAAGATAAACTATCGAAACTGCAACAACAGAAATAAATTGCAGCACAGTCAGAGAGGTATGAGGGAGGGAAAAGCAACTAATGTGGATACAAGGAGATGACAGCAGGTGCAGTGTGCTGTGTGTGGCTGTTCAGGAATCAATTAGCTCCACACGTGTTTGCCCAGCCCCTCTCAGGCACTCCCTCGCTGTGGAGGCACGAGTGTCCTTTGCAGCCTGTACCTGCCTACCCCCAACATGAAAAATTGTACTGTAATGCCACTGTCAGCTGAGAAGCTCCACAGCAAAGAGACACATTTAACCCAAAGTTTGTACTAAACCGCTATCATTCTTTGAATAATGACATCAATACAAAGGATTTTTGTAGTAGGTAAAATATAATATAGATAATGAGCTGCAAAATCAGGTATTTTGATTTCCAGCTTCAATATTTTTCTCTTCCATCTGGAATTTTGTAACAGGAAACCTAGATCAGAATATATAACTACGTTTTCACATCAAAGAAATATTTCAGAATATTTTTTTTAAATGAGTTGTTCAGTAAGAAAATAAGTTAATGGTCATCTTTAAAATTTTTATAGCAATTGAGACATTAGTCATAAACAAAGATTTGCTTGGGGAGAGAAATAAAATTGTATTTCTCTGTGAGTTTTATTTCTCAAGGCAACTTTATGAAACCACAGAAGAGTCTGAAGTTTAAGAGTAAGGAATAAGAAAAAATATTTTAAAAAAAATTCAAAATTGAGAAATTGCTTCTTCTCGGAGATTCTGCTTTATCAAGTTGTTAAAAGGTTCTCCCAGTGACCTCGCAGCTAATGTTCAAAACAGAAAAATTAGTTTCTTAGCCTCTAGATATTTCTGACAGCTCACCAGCTGCCACCCCCACATCCTCTTCACCCTCCCAGGCCTTTTGGGAAGATTTTATAAGTTATCAGCCTACCCTCTAGAAAGAGAAAATATGTTATCAGTGCTAGGAATGCCCCTTCTTAGGAGTCTTTTAGGATTGTGGCTCCACACCTTAATGGGGTTAACCTCATTTTCAGTGAAAAAAACATCTTTCAGTTACAATGCACTTTGCTGGGATTTCTTCCAAGCACTTTCATTCTCTTTTTTGTGTCTTTTGTTTCATTTGCTGCAGCAAAGACTGTGTTGAAGCCTCACTCTCTTTCACAGAAGAATTTCAAAGGTTTTATCCTAAACTGTCATGAAACTGAATTCTGACATTTTTAATGTGTCCAGCTCCTCTACAAACACCCTTCTGAGCTTGGTTTTACTGTGTTACCCATGCTCTAAGCATGAGATGCCTCACAGCAAATAAACCAATGGCTTCTCATCAGGGTTAAATCAAACTGAAACGCACAGAACAAGGCTTTGAAGATAACAGGACCACCAGGATAAAATGGTAAGTTCTTGTCACATGTAACAAATCATAGTTAAAACTGTTTCATAGACTGATTTGCAACCCCACCGTTAATGGATATATTGTAATTCATTTAAGTGAGTTATACTTTGGGGCATTAGTTACCGGGAAAGTAGAACGTCAGCTGTAAATAGTAACCAAATGAAATAATTGTTCCAATTGGACTTTTACTAGAAAGTAACCAGATAAGATTGAATACTTGTTGCTTTATAAGTGAGATGGGCATTCAAAGATGAATATTTGCAATATTTGAATATTGCTGTGTGATACCTACAAACATGATATATACTTGTTATGATTCTTTTCTTAAATTACAGTATTTTATCATTTAATTGTACCACAGTGACTTCTTACATGTTGGTCAAGAACTTCTCTTGTGCAACCTTTACCCTGATAATTCGTATGGTTTCATTTCTCAAAGAAAGGTTTACAGACAACATTCAGAAATGCATACGTTGCGCCAAATATCTTCTATCCACAAATCAGCTGGGAGCACCTCAGTTCTGGGGAATATTCTGAACGACACGTGCAGGAAACAACGAAATCACAACTTCAGGCAAAGCTGTGATGCAGATTTGAGTGGAGTGAAACAAAACGGCACAGGTTTGACTGGGGCAGACACACACATAACACATACTGAGAGAGAGACTGCAGCAAGTACAGGCTCCCATCTTATGGAACCAAACACCTCTGGAGAAGGGTATCATGGACTGCTCAGAACAAGAACTACCTTGGAAGTGACACGATTTGCACACTATATGCTGATTCACCAAAACCTTAAGGTAAAAGCGACACGATTTGCACACTATATGCTGATTCACCAAAACCTTAAGGTAAAAGCTCATTGTCTGAATGTTTTTGTATAATACTCCAGCAGTGATAAAAAACAAATCTAAAAATAAGCTTTGAAATACAATCAGCCGAAGATATTACTTAATTTTCAAAACCACTGTGGAAACACCAGTGCAACATCCAAGACATGAATGGTTAAAAAAATAAAAGCAAAAACCCTGATACAAACCAGGGAGGTCAAGAATCATTGCTGCAAATAACTTTTCCTTTAAAGGTCTTCAAAAAGAGTGTACAAACACATTGGCTGGGCTGCATTAATTTTAAAAACCTTTCTTTTTTGGAAAGTAGATATTTTTCATGATTTTTATATTCACTGTGTAAAATAAGGCTTTACTCCATAGGGAGTCCACATAAGTCACTACAGCAATACATTCATCTCCCCTTATTAATAACTTCCACTCAAAATCATATGACCAGAAGAGGGAACTGGAAAAGTAACATCCCTGCCAGAGCAGTCCAAACACCACATCTACTGCCAATCCAGTAGAAACGCCTTGCAAATAAACATGGCAACGCCCCATGCATTTTAGGATATTTCAAAAAATCACCTAAGATGAACTGTTGCAAAAGTTAAAGAGGAGGATGCTAAACACAACTGACCTGAAGACCAAAAAAAAAATTAATAATATAAATCAATAAATAATTAAAATTTGAAACGGTAAAAGCACGGGAAAAATAGTGTTATATTTCACACTGCTTTACAGTAGTTTGAGATTTATTTTAGGAGTTCTTGTTTCGTGATGTATTTTAAAGTTCTTTATGATGAATTTTTAACCAAGAAACACTTTTCCTATAATTTAGCCCATAGACATTTGAATCACTGACTTTCACTAGCAAATTTGCATAAAATCAGTTCACTTTTAAATTCATCTCACCTGAAGCCATAAAGCTCCATATCGGATGTATGAACCTTTCTGCTGCTTGGGGCCATGTTATAGAGGGTATAGGAACATATTCTTTCTCTGTCCAAGAGATTCAGCTGATGAAGTGGTACAGAACATGGTGCAAAAAAACTGCAAGAGAAAAACAAGACTTAACATTAATTACTGAAAAAATAAAAAGACGTAGTCTGAAAAACAGTGCAAATATGTGACAGGGAAAGACAAAAATAGATAACAAAAAGCAAGTGTCTTTCATACTGCATATTTATTTACATACTATAACAAAATATTGCCTTCCCCAATTCTCCTCAACACAGTGGAAGAGATGTTCATACTTCAACATTTTTTTTAGAGTAAGATTTCACCATGTTTGTTTCATGTTTTCTACCACATTGGCATAGGGCTATCATAATTTCAGTATATTGAGAATTTAGAAAATGTTAAAATAATATAAAAAATATTAACTTTTTAAATTTTTTAAATGCTTTTTAAAATCCATGAATCTTTAAATAATAACAGTATTTTGGCCTGAGCCAGCCCACACTTCACAAAGACAAAAACAAATACAGTGCACCTTTCTGCAATTTCTACTGCTCCGATTATTTACTCCATAGTTTAAAAAACACACGTATTTTTAAACTATCCACTGTTTAACTATTTTCAGAAGTCTCAGTGTAGAGAACTGTCTTTCAGAACTTTCTCAATACCTCTAGCTTTTTTTAAACATCTATCTAAATGACTGAGCCTAGATTATTAATCATAAATCAAGGCAATATGAATTTGACAAGGCTGCTTGTTTGAACTACTTTATCCGTCCCAATAATTCCATTAAAAGGCTCAGTTCAGCTTCCATTCCAGTCAATGAAATAACAAGTGAAGGGACTGCAGAAACTTGAGACTAAACCAGCAACTAAATATAGAAGTCAAACACCAATGTTGTGACAGCTTTCAGATCGACACCCACTGCCCTGCAAAAGTGAAGCAGAAGAGTTGACTTGCAGTGCTGTATTAATGTAACAGAACCTTACAAAACAATGGTGCATGTGCAAAGCTATTCAGAACACAGACAAGTAAGTGCCAGAGACTGGGACAGACACAGAGATAATTAAAACAATGCTATAAACCCACAAGTACCCTTCCAAAACCGTAAGAGCAGAAACAGCGAGAGTCTAGGAGGAATACAATAAGCATTGTTAGGGAAACAGCGTCCTCTGTGAACAAAAATTAAATAGACTGATGCAGTTCACCTTAGTGATTAACTAATTTGGGATATGCTGGAAGAACCCTAAGCAATGGAGTATATAGGCAGGGTAAATCAAGTGCTCTCTCACAATACAGACAAGAAGAGACTGTTAATGAAATCACAAGGCTGCATTTAGAGACATTAAAAACTGATTAACTGGTTATTTAATACAACATAAAATTAACCAGGACAATTCACTGGAGGAGAACAGTAGGAGACTACATTTCAGTGGTTGCACTCATGCGCACACAGCGTGTGTGATCTCGTGTCTGAGGAAGCCGACAGCCACTGCTGAACACAAAGAGGATTTTTCCCTCTTCCTCAAGTCTTTCATTGCTCAGTGAGCACTAATATTTAGAACAGTCCTATTGGCAGGGCCAACACTAAAAAATGGCCAGCTCACTGGCCATTTGTGTTGCAAAAAGGTATCCTGTGGTAAGTGAGCTGCAAGAGCTGGCCATGTGTCTGTTCTCAGACATAGCACACCCAAAGCAGGCAGGCTTAGCCTACTGCTCTTTCAGGAGGAAGGGCAATGATGATAACTGAAGAATGACTAAAGAGAACAGTTAAAATTGGTACTTTTCTTTAACAGCCAAAATGTGTGGACATAAAAAATTAAACCTCCTTGCCTAACACATATTAACATGACAGTAACCTTGTGCTCAGGGACCAGTTAAGATATTACTTAGGCCACAGGACCAGCTTTGTAAAATTGTGAGAACTGCATATGGAAAATTGTCCAGCTGGAGCCTAGTTAGGTCTCACAAAGATGAATGCTGCCATGGGCCAGGGATTTGCCAGCTCCGAGCTGTCAGAGAAGGGCTGCCTTCTATCCATGGTGAATACATGAACAAATCCTGACACAAAGCCAGTCTGAGGGGCACGAGTCCTGCTCCTGGGTGACTGCTCAAACCTCACAGGTATTTCTGTTTGCTGTTTCAGCAAATCCTTGGTATTTGTCAAGTTCTTCAAGAGACCTCAAGGGGGATCCACATTAAATCTCTGGAGGCTGGGAGTAGTTCGCTCCATTTGCAAAGTTAATGGAAGTTTTACGAGAAGCTGCTTTTGCAGTACCTTACAGTGAGCAAGTGCCAGGACCCTGCCTTGACCCTCTACCTCCTGCCTCTTAAAACAGCAACAGACAGTGTTTTTACTACTGCTCCTGGGTCTGATTCTTCCCGGTTTTTAAGGCAAAGCTGACACGCTACGAGGCAGCTAATGCCACAGGGTAAATCCATTTCCAGGCACTAGGTGAAGAGACTCCAGAGAGCAGTCCTACAAACCTGAGCCTGAGCCAGGAATGACACCATGTCAGCCTCAGGCAGGTAACACATGAGGAAACCACGGATCAATCATTAAATAAATATACTGCCCCAGCAAAACTGGGAGATACCTATGTCAAGACAGATATAAAATCAAAATGATGGTGGTCCCACCGGGTTTTTGAAAGAAAGAAATGTACAGTGCCACTGCTCGTCATATGGAGCTCTCCATGAAAGTTAGAAGCTGCTTTTTTAACTGAAGCTGGATTTTTCTCAATGCCCCTCAGAGCTCAGCTGAAATGCATCTAAGCTGAAGTGTCTGGCTCCATCAGGGCTTTATTTTCCTAATCTGACAGGTTAAGAAAAGCTTACACCAGGATGGAGGAACCTCACGCCAGCAAACTACACTCACATCCCACATGCTGTCCAAGAGAAAGACAGACTGAGAGATCACTGTTTTCGTTACTCTACTCACACTTGCAAGACAAGACTTTGCCAACTAATAGTGGCTTGAGCATTCAAAAATAAAATTTAAAAAAAAAATTTAAAGGTTATGGTTGTTTTTCCATATATATATTCTTTCCCCCACTCAGTACAGTGAACAAAAATGTTAACAACAGGAGTATTAAGAAGTTTCTCATCAAGCTGTGATTGCCACAAGCAATGAGAAATCATCTTCAGTCTACAGTGATTTCTTTTAGCTTAAAAGAAGCAGAACAAAGCAGGATCTCTGGTACGTGGCAGGAAATGTCAATGTGTTATTAATCCCTGGGGAACTCAGAGACCAAAATGGCTGCAGCGCCACAGAGCTCTGGGCAGGGGGAGCGGGCCCTGACAGCCACACACACCGCGTTCCACTGCTGCGTGTTCCACACAGAACATGAGCACTCTCACATAATTTATATTAAAGGACATATTCTGCACTCTTTTGCATTTTCCTGCCCTGTAGTAGCCCCTGAACTCCTGAGTCTGTCCCTGCACCTCCTGCCGGGCAGTGCTGCCATCGCTGGCACAGGTGATGATACAGACCCTCGGACCTACAGCTGCCCCTTCTGATGCTCCACTGTCAGCCCCCTGTACACCTCTTTCTCTTAGAAACAACCTTTTGCCAACAGATCTGCCTTTTCTCTCTCTACCTGTAACTATTTGTTGTCACTGCTCTTCCGCAAGGCCTCTGCCCTCCTGAACCTTCAGGGGTTACCACGGAGGCCTTTTGATTTTACCAGAGCTTTTCCCAAGGATCCTGCCACAGTGCTGGATTGCTGGGGCCCAAAACCAGCATGGAATTATTTATTCCCCCAAGAGATACAGAGCAGGCACAAAAAGGACTAAGGAAAGAAAAAAAATTACCTCACAAATGCTAATCTTTCCCCGCCGCTTCCAGAATGTGCACGAGCCGCCTTAAGGCCGCCCCACCACAGCCTCTGTGTCTGCAGCGCCTCAGCCACAGCCCGCAGCTGCCCACACGTCCACGTCGGTATTTTTAGTTTGTTTGTTTGTTTGTTTGTGTCCTGGGCTTCTATAGCTGAATTTTTTTTTGGTAGTGGGGTGAGGCTGCAGAGATGGCTTCTGTTAGAAGCTGCTAGAAGCTTCCCCTGTCCCATAGGAGCCAATGACGCTTGGCCCCAGAAGGGACATCCAGCTCCTGGCCAGGGCCGAGCCAATCAGAGATCACAGTAACGCCTCTGTGATAACATAATGAAGAATTGGAGGGTAGTTGTGCAGAAGAAATTCCAGAGAGCGAGAACATGGGATAACAAGGCAGACATCAAGGTCGCTGCAAAAGCGAGGGGGGAGGAGGCACCTCATGGAGCAGGGGAAGGACTCAGAGCTCAAACCCCTGCAC
>VWZG01009783.1:2758-45601 GCA_013396735.1 Grallaria varia | reverse complement strand
CAACCCCCATGGACAGAAGGAGGGGTGGGGGAAAGTGTGTGTGTGTGGTGTGTTTTAAGACTGCTTTTTTCCTCACTATTTAGCTTAGCTTTTATCCTGTTAGTAATAAATTTCGGTATTATCTCACTTTGAGTCTGTTTTTTGCCCATAAAGGTGGTGGGTGGATGACTCCTTTCTGTCTAGGTGCAGAAAGGGATTTAACGAGTCCACGGAATCTGGCCAGGGTTTCTCTTTGAGAGCAGAGCGCCAACCTCTCCCCCAGAGAAGGCACTGCCATCTAAGCGGCTCCTCCTGCTCTGCCTCCAGCTCTCGGCCTTCCAGTCACACAAAAACAATCGAAATCCAGGTAAATTCAACTGAATCCAGCCCTAATTAAAAAACACAATTCCTCCATTTTCATTAACGATATTATTTTCAATAATGAAAAGCTACATTATCTCTGTAATTTTAATAATTTCACTTTGGTTTGCTTTTTAGGTTCTTTGTTTCAGAATCTTTTTGTTGTTCTGGCTGCTGGTGTAAATTTTAAAGTAAAAAAAAACAACATTTAATGCTACAGGGTTCTGAAATGCAGCACTTCTGTCAGAACTAGGACATACATCTCACCAGTGACATTACACAACAAAAGCATTATTTTTCTACGCTGCCCAAATATGCTCGTTGGGTAGGGACTGTCACTCTTTGAACAAATATCTGAGTATCTTAAGGACATCTAAAACTCTGGCAATATAAAATATGCAACATACCCAAGAAAGACTTGCTTCTTATTCATTTTAATTAAAGCATTTATTCACCGCACTCAGATGGTAAGACTTGACTTTTTTACACTGATGAGCGTAAATCTTCCTTGTTTTATAAATTGTAATGGAATGCACCCAGTGATCAATAAGAAGCAGGGACCATTTTTTTCAATTTTACAGATGAATTTTAATAGTGCAGATGTTTTTACTAATATATATAATTCCTTTAATGTTCATTTTAATTTACTCTATTTTATGCATGGATTGGAACTTGCATTTCACCTTCTGTAAGTTATATGACCATTTACAGCCTTCCTTGTTCTATTTGCCACTCTTGGAAAAAATGGAGCTTTATGAATTTGAGATCAAAAGATATTGTCCCCTTGACTATTAAAATGTTTCTGAGAGTTAATGGCAATAAAAGAGAGCAAAGAATTTTAAATTAGGGCAATGCTCTCATATTTCTAAACAGCAATACTTTACCTGTAAATGTCCTTCAATTTAGCAATTTTCCTTCTGTTTCAGACTATCAAGACATAAAAGCTAGGGATGTTTCAGAGCACCATGGTAAAGGGAAAATCAACAATAAGATAAGAGCTGATACAGAAAACATGCACTAAAGAAGGGTAACAGTGGTAAGAGTTCTCAAAACAAGGTACATGGACTCTGAAGAGTCTCATAGTGTCAGATATAGTATTTCATTATCTGTCTTTTTCCTTTGAACAAAATAAAATGCTGAACCACAATTATTTGGCTTTGTTTTCACATAAATTAAATATGTGGCCTGCTATTTTTGAAACAGTTGCAGAAGCTACATTTGTGCTCAACTGAAGATGGAGGTAATTTTGCATTTCCCTGTTCCTTGCCTCTTTTCTATTTTGGGAATGTAAAACAATAAACAGTTTGATTGACTTCAAGAGTTCAAAGGCTACAGCACAGTTTTGACCTTGCCATTGCTAAAAAGGAAGGCAACATCTGCTTCATGTTCCCCCTGTGCAAACTTTATACCATCACTACTAAAAGTTGCATAAATTCCACTATTAACGATTGTACCTTATTTACACACTGGTTTCAAACACACCCTGGTGAGAGAGAAGTGGACAATGAAAAAAAGAATTCTTGTAAAGTCATTTTAAAAAAATCAAACCAGCACCATTTATGAAATATGCTCAGAACAATATCAGCAATTGCCACACTGAGAAAATGGTAAACTTCTATTTCTTTAGTTTTATCCATGACATAGACAAAAGATGCCTGTTTATTGCATCACAAGTGATTAAGAAACACCTTGTCCCCTTTGCTGAATGGAAAAATTAACAAAACTATCCCAGCCTTGAGGAAGAAATGGGACAAAAGTGTGTAAACCAGAGGAGTGCAATCTGTAAGCATAACAAATACTTTCAAAAAAATCATTCAGTAAGCTTTACCCCTGAGAAAAAGCTTCAGAACTACTGAAATAATTGGAAACTCTGCTCAAGCTTCTTTGCACCTGGACTATCTTACTCGCTCTGTGACCTTTTCCCCAGGGATGAAGACCCTTGTGCCTGCTTGCAAAATCATCCCCAAACAGATAACACAACCTAACTCCCTGGTTCTTTTGATCACTCTTCAAAACAGTGTTATCAGTAATCACCACAGTGATTCTTTGTTTGAAAAAAAAAACAAGAAGAAAACTCCCAAGAGAGGGGAAATCCATACTCAAGGCACAACTACCCTTTAGACTCTTAACAGAGAAGGCACATCTTCCCTCCTCAGTTCATCAGCAGAGCTTGTCCATTTATATGTTGCCTCTTGCTTTCTAAATCTTGGCAATGTAAATCCCCAACGTAACACAACCTCTCTGTATCAAAGGACATACAAGCTCAGCGGAGAATTATGAGTTGAATAATGAATTGCAGGGGATGCTGCTAATAAAACTTACTAACAGGTTTATCTATGAGAAGGAAGAAGTTTAAGCAATTGCAAGTCCTTGAATAAACACAGAAATACTTCTGCCCAAGCAGAGGAGCCCAGCACATTGTACTGTTTTATAAACTCATGCATTTCAATAAAATTATTAAAATATTTTTCTGCAGCTTGCATAGATCTCTTCCTACTTGTCTTCTATAGACACAGCCAAGCTTGTACATGGACTACTCATTAGATAGATAGGAACTGTAAATAAAGGCTGTAGGAGCACACCCTGGGTTTGTAGACATACTTGCCTGCATTAAAAAAATGAGAACTTTGCTACTAGAGGGTTTTCACGAGCATTTTAATACCAAATAAATACTGACAAGCAAAAATCCGATAAAATTTTCAGCTCATTATAAAAGCACAAGTGAAATACAGCAAATACAGAAAACTATTATGAAGAGGAATTTGTGATGTCCTATATTGTCTGCCACTTTCAACACTCCCAAGTGCTTTTCATCTTTCCAAGACACATTATCAGATTTCAAACTGGGATAACAGTCTTCTGAAAGGGTTTCATTTGCTGAATAATAATTCTTTCAAACATATTTAGCTGACTTTTCTCACCAGGTATCTATTAAACAAACAGGACGTTGAAAATACTCCTCTGGAAAGTAGACTAATTTTCTTTCAAAAAAGGCTCACGCGCTCTCTCAAACAATTTCTTGAAAGATAATTCTCAACATGTGGGATTAATCACAGCCCAAAGCTTTCTTTGTGATTAACTATTTCTTCCTGACTCAAAGGACACAGGCCAAAATATTTCAGTGTTGATGCTCTTCACTCACACCCTGTACTTACAGCTGTGCAGTACAGGAAAAGGAGCAGGAGCTCATCACTCCTGCTTTACATGCTGAAGGCCAAAGAATGGTATGAGGAGAGATTTTTATACCATTTGGTGATATACTTTGTTTAAGAACTGTCCCAGAATTAAATTTCTCTGCATTTATAATGTCCCAAGAATGCAATGATTTATGTGGTGCATCAGAGGCTCTTACAAGGTTTCTCACATCATAAATACAACTTATAATGCATCTCAAGCATTATATGCACCACTAACAATTTCACTTGATGAAAGCTATCCTTATGCCTTTTATCATTCAAGCATGTTAATGAGTTCCCCCAAAAGATTAGTGAGGTGTCTAATAGACCAAAAACCCATTCCAACAATTGTTTGAGTCTTTCAATGAAGCAATGTGAACTTGTGCATCTAAATGAACCTTCTCCTAATAACTCAGAAATAATCACACCCTCTTGCACTTGTGCCAGGCCATTAGAGCATTTTAACAAATTAATGAATTTATAATTTTTTGAGAAGCTGTAAGAGGACAGAAACTATCCTTTGGAAAAAATACATCTAACTTGTATGAAAGATGTTTGCACTGAATGGCTTAGGCCCTCTTTTTCCAACACAGAGGTGTAAACAAAAAGATCAACAAAAAAATCAGTGTTGTCAGCAAGAAACACCTCAAACCATTTCAACAGACTTTTCTTTGATCCTTAAGGTCTTTTGCTAATAAGGTACACAATGTCAGTGGCAACATTCATTTATTCAGAGGATTTCCTTTCAGCCAGCTATTTGGATATGACTATACACCTCAGATGGGCCAGGGAATTAACAGAGTTTACTCTACTACTCAATGGAAAATGCTTCATATCCCACCAGAAGGCCTTTCACTAAAACTTAATGAAACAAAAGCCTCACAAAAACATTTTGGGCCTAAAAAGTAGCTACACTTTCACCGACCGAGCACACAATTCAGTAGAATAGTGTACCAGAAACTGCTCCCCACGTACTTCTTTAGTCCTCACAATCACGAGGATGAGCGACACCAGCGCTCTACGCTCTTCTGCTTGAGACCTGTGGAGGTCACACATAGATGGAAAAAGAGAAACGGAGGCAATGGCAATGGCACGTGACATCCTTGCAGTGCAGGGCTGTGTCCATGCAGTGTTTTACCAACAAGAACCACCTGCCTGCTCAGTGAGCCCGCTCTGGCGACCCTCAGGCTGTACCTAAGGCAGGCACTCGCACGATTTGCAGCTCAGAGCCGGTTTGCAGAACAAAGGCTCGTTGCCCTACACAAGGCCATGCATGTGTTCCCGCTGGGACAGGAAGTTTGTCCTTCCAAGGAGGACTTCTCTGGGCCCACCTTCCTGGCCTGAGGGACTCCACAAAGTCGCTCACGCTTCTTTGTTCCTCTTCCCAGCATAAACACATGGAGTCTAGAAAACTCTTTAATAAGGAGCTGTATTTTCTAAGCTGAATTTCTGTCCTTCCACTAGTTCAGTAACTTGCCTCTCTTGCCTGAATACACTAAGGAAGATTTAAGTGAAGAAAAATATTACAGTCAATTACATGAAATTCCTAAACCTGAACTTTGTATTCGTAACTACTTGTACTCCCCACTATGAACACCATTAGCTTCTTATTTCAAATAACCAAATTGTTTTCCTAAGAATAAAAGGCTTAACTATTCCCAGAAAGAGTTCTTTTGCCCTTCTCTAGGTTGCTGTCGGACTACTCCTTTGTCTTCATACTTCCTTTATTCTATAATAGACTTTGCATTTCAAGTGCTTCAGTACTTTTTTTGTGTTCTGCTTTAAAGATCAAACTACAAATTAGTTGTATCATATAAAATGAGTTCTTGCCACAAACCCAATATTATGTTTCCTTTTCCCAGTTACATTTCTAATTCTTTAGCCTTGTAATGTGCCCAAACCATTATCTTGTATTGACATAGCTGGCAAGCTGCACAATGCAGAAAACATTCTATTACTGCACAATTTTCAATAAGCAAGCTTTGCTACATTGCATTTTACATAGTCTGCTCTAGCAAGGTCATACCTGCATTTCCAGTTATTTCTTCTATCAGTTGGTGTGATTAAATCAAAAACATAAATCACTGAGTTGTTGAGTCTTAAACTATAAATAAAGACACTAATAGGCCATTTTCTATTAATTTTCCTCCGCTATAGTGGGACTATTTGCCTGGGAGCAGATCTGAAAAATACTGTAAAGATTTTAGATTAGGTAGAAGATTTTTTTTTCTTGCTGATTCACTAATATTTTATTTCTAGATGACAACAATCCAGAAAGAGCTCATATCCAAGAAGTTCCTTTTGATTAGTTCTTTAAAACTACTCAGTAAAAGACATCCTTGCAACCCCTCTGTGGTCTGTCTCCTCTGGATCCCTGTTAGAGATTCCAAGAGTCTTATGAGAGAGGGGAACTACAACAGCCTCTTTTTATCCCATCAGACTCTTCTGAGGTATTTCACATGTGATTATTGCCATTGCTATTGGAAATCCAAAATGGGGAAACTTTCCAGTGTGTCTTGACAAAATAATAACTAATGGAATATTTTTAAAAATCACATAATAACTAATGAAATATTAAAAGAAATCAAATGAAGACCATTATTCATACCTGTACCTGAAAAGATACCTACAGGTATTGGATGCTATGGTGTGTTCTAAAATCTGGAAATCAAAAACAGGGACACAAACCAGAGCGCAACCTTCAGACAGGTCTCAGAGAATCCCCAGTGTTGCAGTGAGATTCCCTTCCAAAAGAAACAGGAGCAGCTTGCCCACTACTGACAGTGTTTTTCACTGTCCTTTATCGATGTCTTTTGTCTGCTTCACAAGCCTTCACTTGTTTGGAAATATATTTCCTTTTGTGAAACCTTACGAGGTTTGTGTTGACCCATTTCTCCCCCACTTTGTGATCCCCAGAATGGCAGCATGCCCAATTCTCCCAGTTCTGGACTTTCTGTCTCATCACCCAGGTCATTAATGACCCATTAATGACCCATTAATGTACCCAGGGGGGCACTGTCCAGCTGAGGCGTTCTCTGCCTGGTGCTTCCCGAAAGTACAACCCTGAATTTCAATGTGGTCACCTGAGAAGTCAGTAACACGCAGCCAAGAAAACTTGACAGATACAGCTCAGACTACTTTTTTAGATTTTACAGGGATGTTGAGGCATAGGCTGATATGATATATAGCAAGACTCCATTTCTCTGGGGCAGCTTTCTACTGCCTTCACCAAGAAACTATGCTTTTTATCTTCCTGAAACTCTCACTGTGCAGATTCTGCACTAGTCTAGGCAGGAGCAGTGATAACATCAGTCTTTCTTATCACATGACATTGATTCATCCCCAGTGCTCTGCAGGACACACAAACCGAATGTAAAGCATCATGAAAAATCATGCAATTTAAGAGAGTTTTATCACAATGAAAGCATTTCAGAAGGGTATTTATATCTCATTAAACAACAAACTGCTGGGGAAGATAAGCGACTTCCAGCTGCAGGAAGCAAGTCACTGCAAGAAATGTGGCTACACGGCTCGTGAAGGATTACAAAAAGGGGTCTGCCAACCAGCCTTCTTCCTAAACCAGAACACTGTTTCACCTGGGGCTATTTAAACTGCCTACAAATTAGCTGTACAAGCTTCCTTCCAACTCCAGTAATTAGATGGATTTTCTCAGGTCATCCCCTAAAATTTAAGGTAACAAATCTCCTGGAGTACTTCTCTTTCTCAAAGTGACTCCTAAAGCAGACTGAAGGGTGACAGATCCACTTTACAGTAGTTTTAAAATTCTTCTACCCTGACTAGAGAGAACTTCTAGAAAGCTTTCGCTGAAATGATAACAAAACCCCAGATTGAAGGACTCCTTTCTCTGCTAAAAGGTAGTTTCCATGTATTTTTCCTCGTGGTGGAAGCATTAGCTTGGCACAAAAACACTTTTAAGAGCACTAGAATACAGGAATTGTCCTTGCTACTTCACCTTGTTCCTTTCCCCCACTGCTCACAGAAAAACATGATAAAAACCAACCGATTCAAATGTCAGTATTGTCAAAAAGCCTATTTTTGAAATATTCTAACCTATAATTACCCAGTAATTTTTTATTTTGTTTTTTAAAGTATTTACACTTTGTGCTCTCACTGTCTTTGGTCATCTATTCTGTGAGCTCCACGATTGTTTACTACGCCCTTTAAAATGAAAACATACCTCAGTTTGTCTCAAATCAGTCACTTTCCAAGTATGTAGCCCTGGCTATAACATCTCACAAGTGCTCAAACTACCCTCAGCCAGCAGGCCTATGGAAATATTTTTTTGTTATTTTGAGACAGTTGCATGATGAGATGCAACACAATGACATGATGATGGTCACTGAAGGGGAAAATAGCGTGTCTCTTACAAAAGATGAGGTCCAGAAAGGATTTATTGCACAGGTGTTTCTGCAAGAAAGTCCAGCACATTCAGTAATGAGTTAAATAGACACTAATTTGTCTTATGCTTCTGCTGTTTTTTCCAAATGAAGCAAGGCAGGAACACCTGTCAGATTAAGGTATGAAACGAGATACAGATATTTTTCAACTGTCTGAAACTGGCAAACGTTCACTGTAACTAATGTACATACATGAACGTGACAGAAATGAGGAGACCTGGGAGGCAGAGAGCACAGAAATACCCTGAGCATTATTATCATCTGAAGACAAAGAACAACAAATCTCTTGATCAAATTCTTTGGGGCTCAGTTTGGATGTCTCGAGAACCAACATATGCAGCTTCTTCAATGCAAAGAAGTGATAAGAGAACATGTTTATGTCACTGCGTGATGTCAACAGTGATGTTGTCGAATTAAAACTGGGCTGAACTTCTCCAATCTTAAATTGATTCTTGTATGAGCTGACATTCCATTGCTTTTGGGAAGCCAAACATAATATATTTATGAATCAGACAGATGTCTTCAATATTACAGTGCTGTCAGCAATCCTGTCTTTCTGATGTTTAATATTTCATATCATAACAAGGAGTTTTTTCAGACAGCTACTCTGGTGAGAAACCTCAGAGGAGAAATCTCAGGCCACCGATGTCAATGACCACTCCTGCTGTGCTCTCAAGGAGTGCTGGTATGGCCACGTTTGTGTAATACTGGCTACAGGGTGGGAATTGGGTTAAACAGAATTTCAAAAATGCTGACTCTTGATGGAGCTGGATCAAATCTGGCTGTAAGAACACTTTCTCTCCTTCAGACTCTGGCATATACTTTGAAAGGACCATGGTATCAACACTAAACTAAAAACATGGCAAGAAGAAAAACTGTCCTGTTTTGTAAATAAATTCTGACTCAGGCTTCTCATGCAGCTGTGAATCTGATGTGTGGACCTGTCAAATGAGTTTTCCAGCACCATTCTGAGGAATGAGTTCAAGGATAGCTTACGGGCTTATGTCATGTTACGCTGCACACCCGGTGAAATGGGGGGAGGCACTGAAATAATTTCAATTCCTACTTTGTAATCCAGGGAAATTGGTAAGTATCCTTTCAGCCTTCAAACACAGCAGAAACCTTTGCAAATGTTTCATCAGCTCTGTATTGCAAATTAGTTCCTTTTAGAGCACTGCCTTCAATTTTCTAGGAACATGAAAGCCGCTTTGGTACAGTTCCTTTTGGCACACAGCATTAATTACACATTTATGCTGGCTGGCCATTTATTGTTCAATTTGTTCCTATGGCCACTCAACATGAATTCCATAACCTGATTCTAAATAACTTGCCTGAGACCAGTTCTAATTTTAGAAACTCTCTATCATTATTGTCTATTTTCTATTTATAAAAGAGTGTTTAGTAAATGCCTACAGTTATTAATGCCCTGTCTTATGTTGAACTACACTGTACCATACAGATGTTGAACTACACTGTACCATACAGATATTTTATATACACATACACAATTACGCACTACACTATACTTATTTTTCTTTTACATTTTCCCCTACAAAAATATCCCTTAAATGTTAGTTTATTTTCACATCTAGTTTTATTTACTATTGATTTAAATTCCTGAAAACTGCAGGCTTGCTAAGGAGTGCTATATGGTTATTAATAGCAACTGATATCAAAGCCACCAGGTCAAATGAATGCTGACTTAAGATAGCACTGTTTGTCACCAAGATAAAATACCTTGTTAATGTTATGCATAAAATCAATTGATTTTAATTTCCTGGCATCTGTTTCAGTTCTCCTCACTTATTAGTGACTAGCATTCATGGCTCTAAGGGAAAATTACTAAAAAAATATGTGCTTCATCTCCAGCCAAAGGTAAGTAGCAACTAAAATTTCCAGAGGTGCAATGGTTGCTAAAAAATTTTAGAGTTGGACAAATTCAGGTACAGCCCTGAAAATCCATGCGACACATGAATGGTACCGTTTGCAGGATCCCATATGCTCCAGATACACAGCATGGAGTTCCAGCCCGAACCAAAACACCAACACCCTCAAATTCTCCATCATATCCACAAACCCACAACAGATGTCCTGTTAAACTGGCTGGAATTGCAGCATCAGAGCCTGCACAAAGCAAGTAGCTCATCTTACACAAATGCGTCACCTGCAATGTCCAGGCTTCCTCTTGGCAACTCCACCTGAGCTGCTCAGAAGTCCAGTCAGAACTAACATTCTGCAATAGCCTGAAGTAGAAAAATAAATACGATGAGAATGGTAAGTATGATCTGAAATGTAGATTCCATGAGCTTCAAAAATGGGTTATTCCATTTGTCCTGGGTGCTGGGGAGCAAGAGGGCAGCTGGCAAGCACAGATGGAAAGCAGAAGACTTATTCTGCTGATTGGTGCAAAGCAGAGGCTCAAAGAAAAGAGGATGTTTTCAGCCAGTCACATGGATATGGACCAGCACCTAGGAAGCAGCTGACAGAAGACTCCAACAGCACCAGGAAGTTCCTGTGAGTCTTTAAACTGAGGAACACATTCAGATTACAAGGGGAGATTAGTGGGAAGGGCTATTCTTTTGCTGTACTCAAAGAAAAATACATCTTGATACTCACAGAAAAGAAGGACAATCTTGTGAACAGTGAATAAATACAGCAAAGTTGGATGGTAGACCAAAAGCCAGAAACATGATGTAAACCCAGAGAACTATGACCCAGCTTGGACAGGACTTCAACAAGGGGGAGATCTGGGTGGAAAAGGCAGACTTCCTTTGAAATATGCCAAAGAAATGAAGGCTCGAAGTGGATGGTACAGCAGGGCCCAGCACAGCCAGCAGTGAACAGACTGAGAGAGGCACAGGCTACCCAGTGATGTCTCTAAAGATCTGCAGTGAGTAAGGGATTTGACTCTGGGGGTAATATCCCAAAAGATATTATGAGGATTTCAGAAGTATCTTGCCTGAGCTGAAATTTTGTTTTTCTTAGGAAGATTCAAAATGTAGAAAGATAAAATTTCTATTCTGCTTTCAGAAGAGACAGAGACATGCTGTAATAAATCCTGTGCCTGATGAGGCTAACCACAGACAACTCCAAGGGTGACAGGAAGGTTTTCTGATGGCTTCTGCTCCTGGTGTCTGAGGACAAGCCTGATTCCAGAAATCAATCAGGCTAGGATGAACTACTGGCTTTCCAGATGACTAACGCTGCTGAAAAGCAATTACAAAGAGGTGAAATCCCAGTCAGCAGTGAGCTAATGAGCACTGCAGGACAGTACCCGTCTGCAGCAAGGATGGGCCAACATGACAGTACACCCTCCTTGGGAATCTCCAGAAGGTGGGCTATAAAGCCCCGGGGCCCAACAGCCCTGCAGTAAGAGCCCAGTGCTGGGGGGCCTGATGGTCACCGACAGATCGCTATCCAAGGCACCTTGTGGGGCAACAAAATGCTCCCAAATAGACCATGAGACATACAGCTGATATGCATATCAGTTTGAACGAGCTGAAGCTTTTGTGAACTCTTATGGGACACAAAACACTCAGGCTTTTCAAGATCATATTTTCCATCCCACATTTCATCATGTTTTTCATGGTTTTGATCATGACATAGGTAACGTCAGCCCTGATTTTCACAAGAAGGCCTTCGGCAAAAATCAGCTACTCTTGGAAACAAGGCGCTGGTGGAAAACAGACACGACCACACAAGAATGAGAAGATCACAAAATGTAAGCATGTGGAAGAGACTGTGACTTGCTAGAGGATCCAGCTGACCAGGCCCATCCCATCCCGAGGAGACACTGGCAGAAGGCTCTTGCCTCCCGTGAACAGAGGGAAGCTTTTAAGAGCCAGAGGACAGCAAAGGGGCCGGCTGCCCCCAGAAGAGCTGCACTCAGGAAGGCAGAGCACCACACATGGTCGCAGCTGCAGGATGGCCCCTTCCTTCAGTGGACTCCTGAACACAAAAATCAGCATGGCTGGAGACAAGGGCCTGACCTGGCCTGGAAGCAGTGGAAAATCAACTTTAAGTACCTTTCCATCTGATACGGAATAATGAACATGCACAACTGAATCTCTCCTATCACAATATGTGTAAGAAAAAGTACCTATGGTGACCCTGATTGTGTGAAGAAATGGAAAATTTCTTAATAAGTGAAACTGAAGATACTGTAAATAAGGAGCTATACTACCTATTACACTCCCTTTGTGTTTTCGTCCAGATTCTGAGCATGAGATTCTGAACCTCTGAAAGAGGACTGTTCTCTTTAATAAGAACACAGAAATATTAAGCTGAAAGAATAAACTAAGGAGGATGGCAGTGTAAACAGTGAGTGCTGGCAAGAAAGAGGAAGCACCAAGTGGCTAACATATTAAATACTAACGGGATTTTTCAAAAATAAATTACTTTTTCACTTCAATTTTAGGTTTCGATTTATTTTGAGATGTACAGGGGACTATAAAAGGTAAAGTGATTTATAAGTATATACCCAGAACAGAGAAATGAGAACATGTGATGAGTTATGGAGGTACACTTTATAAAGAGCACTATAAAGTCACGACTTTCCCATTAGGAGAGTACTGTACAATCCAATTCAAAACTCATATTTAATACAAACCTAAATTGACTGCTTGTTCCAGAGGCAAAGTTAAAGAGGGACATGGGGTTTGCTGGAGGAAGTTATTAGCTGTGATTGCCAGCCAGTAGGCCAGAAACACAGATTTGAGGAATAAGTAGGGCTTTAAAAAGGTCCTTCCAGGAAAAGGAAGAGCAGGATAACCAAGTGACAAGGAAAGGGCCAACCATTCGAATGGCTTTCCTTACACCATATGAACTGCATAGTTAGGGACATTCAACCAAAAGAAACACAGAATTAACTGGGGCTTGGGAAGGGGAATTCTGGTATTTGATTTGTTACTCAATGGAAGGCACTACTGTAAAGCGGGATAAATGTCTTATATTCAACTTATATTCAACTCATCAGTTTTATAAGTGTTGCTGTAGATTTTATATTCTTTTATCTTCCAGTAAAGACAGAACTATAACACTTTACTACTTCTCATAAGGCATATTTTTATGCAAGACATAATGATTCATTTTTGAGCCATGCAGAATTACAAATTTCAGTTTCTGGAAAAATATACAACTTGTTGTTACCATGACCAGTGTGACTATAACTACCTTATTCAAATTAATTTCTCTTCAGGAATCACTAGAATATACTGCCTGGAAGGGCCAAAACTTCCACAGCATCCCTTGCAGAAACTTGGTGTAACTCATGTGGGACTTTGATTACAGCTACTGAACCAGTCTTGGAGCACATTTAAAATACAATCATTTATCCAGGCAGAAGCAAAGCGGGCCCACCGATCCAACAATTCTCTCCCTTCCATATAGTCACAAGAAATAAAAATTGCAGGGACAGATTTGATGTTAAACCATTTCATACCATTCCAGTACATCTTGTTTAAAGTTTCATCAGCTACTGACACAAGTCAGTGTCTGATTGAAGTGAGCTTTTTTAAAGTTGGATTTAAAATGAGTACGATTCTCTCTTTCAGGAGATCAGAGAAGGCTGAGAGTACAGCTCTGTACTGGTGTCAGCTCTGACAGGCACACAAGTGTTTCCTAAGCCTAACCCCCAGTGTTAAGAGTGTAGTTTTATACTCCTCTTTGTTTCTCTGATTATTACTTTTCCAAGTATATATTTCATTTCATAAAAATACGAGGCTTTTTGAATATAATGGCTCCTTTTATATATGACAGTTTATAAATATTTTTCTCAGATTTGCTGTTTTCTCTGTAACTTTTTCCCCACAGAGTAAGAAAGATATAGTTAAAAATTGTCTACCACAATCCAGCATACTAGCTTAGAAGAAACAAACATTAAAGATTGATTTGCTATGCTGAATTAGGGAAAGGTTCCCTTTATTAAAACATTATCTCACTGCATTGTAGACAACTGATTACTGACAGCTACTCTAATAATAGAACCTCTTATTTTGCATAAACATGGAATTCGGCTGCAGGTAACATGAGCTGCTTAGTATTTTGCTTGTTGTATCCAATGTTTCAGATATGATCATCAGTCTAATAAATTATTTGGAATGAAAATAACAGCTAAAAGGAAATTACTGAAATAACTATCATGAGGGAAATCTCAGCTCACTAATTTGATATACAGAAAAACAGGCCTGCCCAGCACTCACAGTTGCAATGGAGATACATGCACACATGTTTTATGCATGTGGTAGATAATCCCCAGGAAAGAGAATCACCAGGACCGATTATAAGGGAATTTTGCAGCTGTTCTGCACTACTTGATTCAAGCATTATAGCAGTAGTTTTAGATTTATTGTTTTGGCTGGGTTTGGAGGTGAGAGAATTACTCATTTCACTAGAGAAACACCAGAATTAGAAATGAAATAGCCTCTAGAAGGTGGGATGGATACCGAACTGTAAAAGAAGAACCATATGCTAAATGCTATGGCCATGCTCTAAATTTAACATCAAGTGCTGATGAAGTATCCCCAAGTCACTCGTAAGATACCCAAAACGGCTCTCAAAATTGACAGTCAGGAGATGATGGCAGAGGCCTTCAAAGAAAGGCAGAGGATGATACCAGAGGCCCCAGGGATATAATCAGGAATGGTTCATTTCTGCCACAGAAGGAACGTGACCATAGAACTGGCTTACAGACAGTACTGGGAACAAAGAGCACTTGTAAAGAATTGTGCCTAAGGTGAAAGCGGGAACCCTCAAAGAAAGGAAAAAAGCAAAGGACCATCCAAGTTAACTTAGTGAGGAAACACCTACAGACAAAATTCTGCTCTTGCTGAAGAACCAGAGGTTGCAGGTGGCTCATGCAGCACCTTTGCTGCTCTTGAGGAAGGTGAGTGCACTGTCTGGGGGTTCGTGGGAGCCGTGGGAGGACAACCACAGCACACTGGAGAGGGGGGTGGGTACTGAGGAGCACACAACAGTTGGAATGCTTGCATTATTAGAAAATTTTCCTGAGATTGCTTTCTCTTCTTTACAATAAGTAGATCTGGATTAGTACTCATTCTTTCAATAGATTAACAGTAAATTATTTACTTTGTATATAAGGTGTGTATATTTTCCCGTGACAAAGTCTTATATGCAACAGTGTGCACAGAGCTTCTGAATATAAAGTACATCCAGTGCACAACCTCCTGCACTCCACTGGGCCTGCAATGACTGTTTGTGTTCACAGCACTGTCAGAGAGTGATTCCAGAGTGCTTGCAATGTTATCTCACACAACTCCACACCGACAAAATATTTTCAGGATACTATTATAGCATGTGAGGAGCTACAAATCCTGATGCCCATTTTCATCCCAAAAAGGAATGTTTCTCTTATGTTAAATTCTGTACTTTAACTGTACTCTTAGCTGAGCCTGGCTCATTTCTTAAGAACCAAAGAGAGCAAAATTATTTTGTATACTGTATCAGTAAACATACACCTTCAACAATTTATCTGTGTCTTCATTAATGTTTGTGATAGACCCCGAACCCTCCCCTGATTTTCTAACAAAGCCCTAAGCTAACCTTTCAACCTTAACTGCAAGACTAGTTTGTAGAATTTTAAGAATTTAAGAAAAAACATGTAAAAGCCAAAATTTCCTTTTCTTAAGCAAATTATATTACACAGTAAGAGCACTACATCATTCCTTTTTTTCTTTTTTTCTTTTTCCTAAAAAAAGTGTCCCCTGAGAAATGAAAGAAAAAAAAAGTTAAAAATTACATTAAGAAAAAATCGTGCCTCATGATCTGAAGTCAGTGTATCAGCCCATACATAATCTAATTCTCTTTTTTTAGTCTCTCTCTGACACCCTCTCACTAAAACATTAGCTAAATTTTCTTATATACTGTCTGATCTTTCATTTCTCAGATCAACTGAACCTGAGACACCTTACATTTAGACATGACTTTTTGGAATTCAGACTAAAGCCCCCAAACTAGTGGCACCGAATATAATTCAGAAAACCAGCGGCCGAGACAATAATTAAAAGCTAAAGCAGTGATTTACAATGGCTACCAGAGGAGATTTAAAACAAATCTTTGCAATCAATAAACAAAACAGGCCTTGAGAAGCAATAGCTTAGGCTGGCAATGCACACAAACCCTCAAGGCTACAAGAGGCACTAATTTAGAGCCAAATGCCACTGTCCTTATTCCCACTTGTTATTATCCTTCCTGGCAGGTCCCAGTGACAACACCAAGGTGTCTGCCTCGCTCTGGGGACCACACTGGTGCTACAACTGAAAAGTGCTACCTTGCAACAGCTTGAACTTTACAACAGATAAGAGGTTGCTAAGAAATACTTGGAGATTAAGGATGTGATAAAATTACTGTTAGAGCACTGACAAATATTTGCTTCTGAAGAGCTGTAGGTTCTGTGATGCCATCACTTCTCTGAATCCCTTTCAGCCCCTGCTCATCCACATGGTGTTTGATAACTTTCACAGTTCTCTGCATACTCAATATCCTTTGCTTAATGAACCGTCACTTCACAGTTCATTTGTCTATGTAGAAAAATACATCACTGCTGTTGGTACTGGCTCATCCCCTGAATAAATGACCATTTCTTCTCATAAGAATGGCCCTAATTCCAGAGCCAGAGCCAATGCCATTTCGTTATCAGTTATATTGCTGCTGATTCCATTCCAAGAACAGAAAGGAGAAAATTTGTCTCAATCCTTACACAATTATGACAGGTTAGAGAGAACAAGGAAGTATAAGTCCTAAATATTAACTTCTTTTTCACTATTCTCCTACTAGAAATTAAGCCAAAAGCAAAATGAAACAAAGCTTTTGAATAGTGAGGAACTTCAGATACTAATGAAGATACTAATGTCTGACTGGTAGAAGGTTGTTTACAAAGCAGGGGGAAACAATTTCTCCGAATGAATGTTGCTTCTCTTTTTCCCTAGAGCTCTTGGAGACAGGAAAAGAGAAGACTGCAGGTAGAAAATGCCATGATTCACAGGCGGTGAGCAAGAATTCCAAGAATTCCAAATAGCCTCTAACACTTCTCAGAGTAATCAGTATAATTTCCAAAGAGTAGCATAATTTCCAAAACCTGTTTGACTTGGCACCAAAAGAAAAAGCAGTTCTCTCGTATTCACTTGTCATACCTTAATATAGCTAATCTTCTTTTAAGCTTTCAAAGGGATGGTTTTCAGTATGGAGTCAACTGTGCAGGTTAAAGCCACGCCTGGGGCTTGTTTAGAATATTTTGCACACCTTTGCCAGTCTGTTTCTCTCCAGTTCCCAGCCAAGAGTAATTCCACTAACTGGGAACTGCATCCAGTAACCTATCAGAGGGACAACATTTGAACTTTAAAAACCAGTGCCCATATAAATTGGAAAAATTGAAGGTATACAGGAACCCAAGGAGGATTGCTACTAATTCTAGGACTGTGGTCGCCTTCCTGTGACAGAAGGACTTCAATACCCACAATGATGTGGCTGAAGACAGTTCTCTATAGGGCAGCAAATGATGAGATTTCCATCCATAGAATCTGAATAGTACTTTCCGGAATAAAAAACAATTACTGCCTTATTTTTATTTTAAATGTTCAGCTTCTTTCAACCATAAAAGATTAAACTGGACCATGACACGTCCAAGAGCCAAGTACATTGTTGTTGCTCCTCACATACATGAAGGTCATGAAGGGGTATGAACTGTGGGGAACTGTTAGAACACACGCAGGACACTCCTGGAATATATAAAAAAAGGAAGATGAATATTTATTAACAAGGAAACCTGAAAAATTCTAAATTGATGACTACAAGGTTAGACATGGTGATATTTTTATAATGTATCTGTCAAGATATGTCACAAACTATAGACTGGGTGCAGATTTCATGAACAGCTGCACAGCTTATGGTAGGGGATAATGATGTATAGGAACGAACATTAGTTTAATATTAAACTGATATAACTTGACTTCCTGATGTTCAACACAGTATTTTTAGTCTAAGAAATACCTTTGCTTAGTCACTGAAGCAGCAGAGCTTCAGTTACAACTCAAGCACGCCAATTTTAGCAGTATCAGGTTGTGGAACTTCTGGGTTGGCTCTTAAAGTTATAAACAACAGTTTAAACTCTCAGAGTGAGAAGCTCTTAACACTGCAATATTCACCCTGGCAGTTCTCTGCTTTTTTCAGCTGTTCACCAAGGCTATGTTCAATGGCAGCAGCGTGCCTCCATACAACATACAGTTTCCTTTTTCATCACAAATCCCCCACTTACATACCAGCACAAACCCACCATGCTCCAACTTGCAAAGACCATCCCATTGCCTGGCCAGCAAAGCAGTGATCCAAACCTTTTGACAACAGGAAGGAGAGCCAAAATAATCACAGGGCTCAAAACAAGAACTCTCCTAATCTAGAAGATGTGCCATTGTGAGCGGGAACAAATTAGACTCAGCCCATTGCTATATTTACTGCATACCCGAGCCACAACTAGAAATGACTGGAGAGGCAGCATCATCTCCCCAATGCAATAAGAAAATAAATAGGTCAAGGAGGCAGCACTTCTGCAGCAGACATTATTAGGGTTACATTGGTTCTGGAAATGGGGCATTCGGGGTCTTTTGAGCATCACGAGCGTGTTCAGTGCAAATGATGGGGATGTCAAGAAGAAGAAAGCGACATTTGAAAATATTAAAGACACATTTTAGTAATGGATCAAGTTAACTACCACTTCAGTTTTCTCTTCCTACAGTGGACTCTTCAGTCAAGCCTGACACAGCAGTCTCATTTATTTTTTTAATCCCTGCAGCACATTACTTTTTCCTACCCAAATTTGTCAGTGAACTGTCTACCATCCAATTAAAAATGAGAGTTTTCTCCTCTCAGAATTATACTCAAATCTAGGTATTGCATTTGGCCAGGAGTAGCAACTCTTGCAAGGTATTGCTCATACCTCAGACTTTGCAGCCCTCCTGCTACCAGATCTTTTGGGCTGAAGTGCCTTCCTTCCCTTAAAACTTTGTTCAAGGGCCTGGGAGCAGTTGATAAAACCAGCTATCTGCCCTAAAAAAATGTTAAACTACCCAGAATTTCTATCCCTGAGGTTCCACTCAGGCTCTGCTCCTGTTACAAATCTTACTCTCCCTTAAAGGCAAACTTGGCTGCTTTCAAAAGCCACTGCACAGCTCTGCCAGATGATCCCTGAATCCTCATTTCCTCCAGCAGCAGAAGCAGCTACAGCAGACAGAGGAGAGTGTGACCAGACACCTCCCGTGCAGCTTCCCAGCAGCTCCACCTAAAATCCTTTACTGCCAAAAATACGGCAGCTCTACTTCTAGGCAATACCCAAGGAGGGTAACACTGGACTTAATGCTGGCAGGAACTATAGCTGAAATATTGCATCTGAACCCCGAGTGACAGGAGGATTCCTCACATGTCCTTATCTGTTAATTACACTTCTAATTAGTGGCTTTTAGCACCTCCTGCTGCATTGCTCCTTCACATCCCAGGGAGGCCTCTGGGAGTAAGAAATCCGCAGCTGGAATGGGATGCTGGGGCAGTCACTTCTTCCAGGGGATCAAATGAATTGCATGGAGGAAAAAATGAAAATAAATGCAGGCTGATACTTTCCTTCAGCGCTTCGTTTTCCCGTGCCATGGGATTTATCTGCATGTCACGGGGGGATGTTTGTCCTACCAGTGCTTCCACTGCCAGTTACACCGTCCAAGAACTGACTCATACTGATCAGAGGGCATTGTTTTTATGCTCAGATGTGACAGCTTTCAAACTTCACACCATCATCAACAAATAAAGCAAACTTCTGGCTCCACCATACCCCAAGCTCCACTTCCAAAAGCAGAAACTTTTGGAAAAGACAATGAAATAAATTTCCTTTGACCCAGAAGAGCCTTGTATCTACCTTTATTACCAACCCCAACAGCAACAGTGTAAGAACATCCAGACCTGTGCAGTGTCACCCACAGCCCCAGCAAAGGTGAATTTGCATAAACAACACCAATATATTGTCTCTATTTTACTGACAACCCTTCTGCCAATTGACAGAACGATAATTTAGAATAACATAATTCCCAATAAACAATATTACAGAAGAAAGTAAAAAAAACCTTCCCATTGTCCTGAAAGAACTGATAATAACAAAATGAGATATTAAGTACAAATTTTCTTACTAGAATACTAGAATAGATGTGACTGAATCTAAAGGAGTATTTCACTTTGAATGAAGTACTCTAAAATTTATGCAAGCCTAAAGAAAGCAAAGAACTCCCACAACTGAACATCTAGCACATGGAAAGGATTTGAAATTATATTGCTGAAAGAGCCGTAAAAAGAAACAAACATAAATGTAGCCTGTCTTGTCTTTCTTTGCAAAATGGTGGAACATAACTTTGTTCTTACTGATAATATTTTACTCATTTGTACTCATTTAGGGTCAAAATGACATATCCCTACTCAATACTAAATTGACGTTATTCTTAAAAACAATAGCAAGGGTGTCAAGGAATCATTTTTATCAGCCTGGCAGCAGGTTTTAATTTTTAAAGTCCAAAATATCTTGTGAGCCTACTCTATTAGAGGGGTGATTCTGAGTCTGTTCGGCAGCCTGACATATTCCAGAGACAGAACTGGAGTAAATTCCTCAGCTGACACAAGTACAATGAAACGCATGGAGTTTCAGGGATTTACAACAAGGGAGAGTTTCATCCAGACAGTTACATGACTTGCCTACAGAAATAAGCTCAGTCACCAGTGGAGATGATACAGATCTCCCAACTCCCTGGCTCAGCTCCCTTTGTCCCCAGTGAGCTCCTCTGAGAGGTTTGGGCTCAGCAGAGGCACATTGTTCTCCATGTGGGGCCATCGTTGCATCCTCATGGTCCCAAACGTGCAGCCCCAAATGGCACAACCTCACAGCCCTGTTTGCAAAGTTCTTCCACCTTCAGAAAAAACTCTCCTGTATCTGGCAACGTTCAAGGGTAGCGAATGGCAGAAATGCCAAAAGCCAGTCTGGGGCTTGATACGAGACCAAAGAACAAGATGCGGGACGAAGTCGGAGGGATTGGGCCAGCTCCACTGTCACCACGGCTGCTGTCACGAGGACAATCGGCCAGGAGGGGTGTTTGTCACCACGGCAGGATTTCACAGCACACAGCCTGCTGATTCACAGACCCGGCTCTGCAATGTGCATCTCACAGACAATGTAAAACGCACCACAAGAATAAAACAAAACATTTTCAAAAGTGCTCCATTAAAGAGGAATTGGAGGAGATTAATGGATTCTTTTTGGATATTTACAACTAGAAAAGAGTTTGAAATTTTATTATTAGATGAAAATTATATTTTAGATTTGTACTTCATGTTTTGGCAGAGGTTGTTCATAACATATAAGACTCAATAATACTTCTAAATTTTATTGTTACTATATTCTTGGTTTTATCATTACTATAAAGAACAGAAATATATTCATCTTTAATATTTTCTTTTTTAAAAAAATCAATAGTGTTTTTTAGTCCTGGTTGAGCTTTTCTGCATCACAATACCTCATGTTGTAGTGAAATGATCTGGAATTTCAAACAATTAAGCATTATAAAGACCCAGTATGCTCATTAGAGGAGCAGATGTTTTCAATAAATTTGTGTTAGCCTGAAATTATTTTTTGACAGATATGAGTATGCACTTTGCTGTTTGGCCAATCCACAAGAGTTTGATTTCAGCAGGACTTTTTCCTAATGACTTGCGTCCTCAGGTTTCACTTTGTGATATCTCATTTTTATTTTTAAAGTGAAAGACAGTACTTCTTTCCCTAGATAAAACCAGTCTGGTCTACTGTTTCCTGTTATAAACTCTTCTGCTTAGTGATTTAGTACCACATGTACATCCCACACCCAAATTATCAGAAGATTTTAAAAAGTTGTAATCACTTTCAAATATAAAATGAAGGCAAATTTTTTTCCTAGGTAAAAAATTCCAATAGCTGTAATTATGAGCCACTCAAACACCACTGTAATCTAGGAAAAAAAGCTTGAAAAATAGAAGGCCAATACTTGGGTTCCTGAAATCTGTGAGTCTTTTAACCAAGCTCCAAGCTTTTATTCTTATTTTTTGCTTGTTTCTTTGGTAGAAATTTGCCTGGACAGAGCAGAAGGAGAACCAACTGGACGTTTCCTGCTGGCGCAGAGATAACCAGGCTCTGCTGCTCAGAAGATAAAAGGCAAATCAGGGCCACAGAGAAAGGCAGAAGGAACAGGAAAGGAATTTATTCCTGGAAAAGATCCTGCTGCTGGTGATGGGATGGGATGAGTGAAGCAGTGACTGCTCCAGTCCTTATTCCCCCATGATTTCAGAAGTTGTCATTCTGAGGACAGGAATGTCCACGGTGCGTTCACAAGGATGGCCAAGCCATCCTCAGGAGGAGTCCTGCAGTGCTGCCTGGAGGACCCTGCTGCCAGCAGGAGCTCAGGGCTTTCCAGCTCCGGGCAACACTCGGCATCACTTCCCTTTCACAACATCCCACAACGATCCAACAAAACACTTGGAAGGGTTTGGTCCTTTCCTTCGCACCTGGCCATTCAGAGCAGGGGTCTAATTTTCAGAACCGACTGACATTGTAATTTCCATGAAAGTCATTAGGAACACTCCGCACTTCCAAACATCAGCCACCCTTTAGCATACCAAGAAAACGTCTCTGCATCCAAACCCATGGAAACCAGCTGCAGCTGCTACTCAGTGCTGAAGAAGCCTAAAGTCCCAAGTGGCTTTCTGGCTCCGGAGTGTTGCCGAGGCTCCTCCAGCCCTGCCCCTGGGCAGTGCACAGGCACCCAGCCCCCTGCACCCCCCAGCTCCCCCTGGCATTCCGAAATCAAACCGCCCCTGCCCAAGGGGAGTCTCTCACCAGGGCAGTGCAGGGTTGCTCTGGAGATGAGAACGGAACAGCAGCACCAACTTCTCTCCCTGAGAATGGAAGACAAAAGACGAGGACCACCAATATTTTGTGTAAGAAGGAGAGAAGCTCCATAGCCTTTGCCTTCCTAGCCTTGTGTAGCTGTCAAGCTGCTGCAGGGCAAGATTTTGCATATAAACCAATGCTTCAGGGTGATTTCCCCCAATAATTATGGCTTGTATCCAAATCCCATTTACCTCCTCCCCAAAGAGACAAGAACAAAAGACAGTATTTGGATATCGGGGGAACGCAAAGATAACAACTTTGGCATTCAAATAAATGAAGATATGCTGATAAAAGGATTTGCAGAGCAAATTAACCTGCGTGCAACCTCCACACCAGCAGAACTGTTCTGCTACCAGTACCTGATAACACCACCCCAGGGAATCCCCTGCTCATGGAGTCACTGTTGTTTGCTTCAGGGAATGGAGTCAAAATTTGCCAGTTGCTCTGGGCAACTGGGTGTAGAGAGATTACTTCTCTGTCCTAATTTGATGATGGGAATTTCTTAAGAAGCAAAATTAGTTTTTACATTTTTCATTATTTTTATTGCCAATTTCCTAATGAATTACAATGAACTAGAACTCTGCTGAAAGCCAACTCTCACAGAATAAGGGCGAGGAAAAAAAAAAAAAGGCTCAGTAAAATCTGATTTTCCTCATCATTGGCTCTTTCATATCCCAATAATCCATTTTTGGGACAGATTCTAATCTCAGGCGCAGTGTGGGCATCCCGGCATACCTAAGAAAAATCTGTTCCTGTGCATCATGCATGATATTAGAATCTGGCCCTTCCACTGGAGATGGAACATTTGCATAAAGTTCTTATGACTTTTTATAATAGCCATATTTTCTAATATTTGCAACTGTGCACATTTTAGCCTGGAACGCCTTTCACTCCACAGATGGCAATTATGAAAAGCCCTCCCATTTGGCAACCACAAAAATAAATTGGTCTGAGACTCCAAATGTACAAATTCTCTGCAGAGCTCTGCCCTCTGAACACAGTCCCTTTCCTGAGAACTTGGGTCTTGCCTCAGTCCTTGCCCCTGCAGTGAAGTCAACTGGCAATGTCAGAAAGCAACTCAGACCTAAGAGCTGTCAATTATTGTGGTTTTAGCCTCAAGGTTAAGAGTGAATGAACTTTCTGACTGTATTCAGAAAACCCTCTAGGCATACATTTAACTTTATATACCAAATTAGCCCCAGGGAGATCAGTCATATCTCTAATTACTTGGACAGATCATTACCATTTTGTTCAGATTTTTCTTTTTTTCCCCCCACAGTCAAGTCAGTACGTGAGGCATAATCTGTCCTGCAGCCAGTGGACCTTCTGACCCCTGGCTCTGAGCTGCTGTTCCACGAGTGCTGGTGGGTGGGTAAGCTTTGCCCATTGCTGCTTGCCCTGGGGGCTGGCAGGAGGGGGCTGCAGGCAAACACACACAGAGTGTCTCAGGACGGTGGGTGCTCTTCACCAGCGTATTTCCTTACACATCTTTAAACCAATTTTTAATGGCACAGTTAATTTTTTCTTCAGAAAGACATAATCTGTTGTTTGCCAATTTATTCTCTTAAATAGTTAGCTTCATTTCAGCCTCAAACCCCAATTACTTTGTTTTCCAAGGGCTGTTCAATCTAACCCCTAAGTACATGCTATTTTTTTATTAAATCCAAGTAGAAAACACTCATTCCCTCTCACTTTTTCCAATTATCCATTAATTCCTTACTCACAGAGTTTCCCTAAAGCAGCCCTCCACTCTGACATCAGCGTGCTCTTAGCTGCAGAGGCTCTGGAAATATGGCATGGCCTTTCTTCTTTTCCATGCATCCAAGATCAGTGCAACTTTTTGCATCATTTTATGGCCGTACAATTTAGAAATGTTAAGCACTAGATAAATGTA
The DNA here is from genome assembly GCA_013396735.1 of Grallaria varia. Lineage (NCBI taxonomy): Eukaryota > Metazoa > Chordata > Aves > Passeriformes > Formicariidae > Grallaria > Grallaria varia. Next base: position 20,815 of record VWZG01009783.1, on the reverse strand, counting down.
CATTATTATTTTGCCCCTCTGTGATGTTCGCAGCACTTTCATTTTGATTTTTCACCTGCTATTGACTAAACTGTCATCCTATACTGGCCTTAAGATTTACACTTCTCTTTGCATAATAGTTTTCAGAGCTTCAGATCTAGCTCCACAACCCCTTCGATTTTAACTCTGAATCCACCTGCAGGTTTTAGGGTGCTTTCTGTGTTTTTAATAATACAGTAAGTGCTTTACTTTTTTCATCTGCTGCACTTGCTTCCCAAGTTTCTCTGAGAGAGCAAATACAAATCATTCTAACAAGGGCATTAATATTCAGGTGTATTTTCTTGACTTATCTTTCAAATCTGTTGTCCAAGTACGTAATATTTATTTGAGAAAAGTATACAGAGGAAAGGCTGAGTCCCAAACCTGCACTGGGGTAAATCTGCACAATTACTTGGAAGCAGTGACATCCTGCTGATTGCAATTAAATCTGCAGCAGGTGATGGTTAGGCCAAAACATGTTAACACATCAGCACACACCTGTATAAAGAGAAAAAAGCTAAAGCCTTCTCTAGTTTTTTCAGGAGATACCTGAATGCTCCAAATAACCATCAGCAAATCACCACCATCTCTTGTATTTATCCTCCTACCATAAGGACTCCTGACTTTAGGAATGCCTCATTTGCATTCATCCCAAATGGAAAAGGCTCTCCACACTGACCTTTTGTATGGCAGTATCCCTGTCCTACTGACTCAACATCCCCTCACACCTTCACAGCACCTCCAGCCTTGCTCGAGGCTTTTTCCAATGGCTCTTCTCATCAAGGACAGTGAAAGCCTTCAAATCTCAAACAGAACTCATTTGCCTCAGTAAATCAGGACATGGTATTTGGTCTAAATCACATCCTGTGAAATCCCAGTGACTTTAGTAAATCAAGCCATGACATTGCTCACAAGTTTCTCACTACCAACTTTTCCCCACTAAATGCAACACTTTTTCTCGGATATTATCTGTCTTTTCTTGAAGAATATTCATCAGGTGTTCAGTTCCTCTAGCACCTTAGTATTTTTCCTCTGAAAATACAGCTTTTCTGTTCTTAACAATGATATCGCAACTCACTGTTTCCCAAAACCCTTCTCAACTTCTATCCCCTTGTTTCTACAATAATTTTTGTGCTATTGAAAGCTAACAGCTTTGTTTGCCACCCTGCCTTCTTGTGCTGCTACACATCAGAGCCTTCTCATATACAGTATATATCTAAACCACTTTGCTCATTACAGAAACAATAATTAAGGGCAGTTTGTTCATTTTCAAGTAAACAAAAAATCCAAACAAGGTTATAAAAATTCAGCTGAGGGATTCATCTGACTATGTCCATCCATCTCAGCCCAGCTTCCCTGAAACAAAATAATTTATAACCAGTGAATGTTGCAAAAAAAATAGGCCTACCCTATACCCCAGACCCCAAATACCACCTTGTAATGGCTGTGCTTTAAGTACTGCACCAGTTGACCATAAGAGAGTGCTCAGTCAGAATGGCATTCCCTGTGTCCCGGAGGTTTTCCATGCACCCAGGCAGCGGCTCTTGGTTCATACACAGGGGGACAATTTAAATCAGGAGCCTTTGCAGTCATGCCTATGGCTGGTGGCAGCAGCCTAGAGCTGTACAGAGAAAGATGCATTTTACAGCATCACTGCAAGCAATGCTCTCAATCAGACTGTAAGCACTCACTGAGGGGGACCAGATTTTACTCTGGTCCCAAGTGACAGTGAAGGAACAACACAGTGTGGACTGTACGTAGAGTGGCTGAGTAGTGCAAATAACGTTGAAAAATGTTGTTCTAATGTTCTGCTTTAAATGTCTTCTGAAAGAGTGAAGATCTTCTGTCTAGACAAAAACCTCTAATTTTTCTGTCTGGGCAGAAAACCGAATCAAATAGCAGTGAAGATTACAAAATAGAAAAGAGGAGGAAAGGAAGGAAAGCCAAGAGGGGTAGCATATTTACTTCTTCTCAAGTCTGGGAAAAATTTAAAAATAAAAACCTTTCTAAACACATTCAGAACACTGGAAGCACAGAAAACTCAAATCCTATTTTAACCACAAGGCAACATCCATGTTTGTGTTCATCACTACCTGTATGGTTGAACAAAAATCAGACTGCACCCTGGAGTATCCAGCTTTCTACCCATGATCCCCCCCACTCCCCCAAAAAAGAAACTCTTTCAGGACAAGTTCATTGTACTCCTGAAAACTGCAAGTCCATTAGCCTGTTTCTCCAAGAGAAACATTTTATTCAATATTCTGCATTTCATTCACCTATTTGTAATAAGGAGTGAGGNCCCCGTATCTCCATGGACTTATTGTTCAGGTTTTTTTGGTTATATAGTTATCTGTTCTGTTCTGGTGGTTCACATATACATATATGCATATATAACTATATTTAGTGGTTAAGAACTGTTATCTCTCCTTCTACATTTTTCCTTCAAAATTAAAATTTTGTTCTAAATTTAAAAGAGGCGTGATCTTTTCTTGAGAAAGGTATTCAAAATTGTTTTGGTTTTGCCCTAAACTAAGACAGTATTTAATGTGATGAATGACAAAAAAGCAATTCTTGTCAAGTGACCCACTGCAATTGTCCCAGCAATGCTGGCAGTGCTGTGTTTGCACAGCTTGCTCTGCTCTGACACCAGGTAGGATGCTGTCGGAAGTCATTCACATCATGGGCTGTTCCATTAGGATCCCTCAGCAGACTCTTATGGCTGCAATATCTTTTGGGAACGTATAAAATAAAGGTTCCTAAAATGGTCCTGTCATTGTGCATTTATCAGCTGAAGTTGCCAGGACTATGCATGGATATGGCACGATCCTAATTCTGCCGAAAGGGCTTGGGCTGTGTTTGTAGGTCGCCGCTCATTTCATCTACCAGCAGAAGGAGTAGTGCCAGTGAAGTGCATGGTATAAATAAGGTGAGGAGGTCAGCTTTCTCCAGGGTGCTGTGGTGAAACGGACTGTAAAGCACCACTGCCGTGTGCAGGAGCGAGAAGAAAGGATATTATAATAGGCACGCTCAGTACAAGGCACAACCTGAATTTTAAACACAGGCTGATGATTTGATTTCTCCACTGGAATTCAGGATAACCGCAACTTACCACACACGTGGCAGAACAATGGCTACAGCTTTTTTTCCTGTCCTGTAAAGAGTAAATAAGTTCTTAAAAAGTCTCCCTCCAGAAGCCAAGAAAATGAAAGCATTTCTATAACGCAGCAGTCTCAGAATTGAGAATTGCTGAGCAGTTCACACGGTGAGGGTGGCACCAGCTCGAGTCCCAGCATCTCCACTTCTCCATTCTGCAGTTGTGTGATGCCCTGTCAGTGAATTTTTGTCCCAGAGCAGGTATCAGACACCATCTGCTAGTGCAGCCTGACACTGTGTTAGTGGTTCTGTGTGAACAGGGGACTTTCCCTCTCGCCTGTGCCTCCATTAACACACAACTGTGTAATTTTCTTTTCCCGTGAAGATTTCAGTGCCTGTGCAAAAGCCACAACAGCAAATGTACAATACCCAGGGCAGTCAGGATGTGGGAGAAAGGACTAAGGACATTTTTCTGACTAATTCAGATGATAGATTTCAATCCTCTGCTTTTTTGGAGAATACTGCCGTGCCAGCTAGTTCCCCTGTTCTAAAGGACCACAGGGAAAGGCCATCTACACCCAATTCCGATAGTGCCCTTAAATTCCATGTCAGAAGCTTTGCCTCCCGCAAACTCTTGAAGAAGAAATACTTGATCCTAAGCAAATAGTTCCAGTATGTTGGATAGTATTTTCTGTGCTAAAAAAATTTTGGAAAAATTCCCAAACTATTTGAGATTATTTCTGAGTTTAATAGATTGATGGCATTGAAAAAAAAAAAGAGCACTACACTACATACAAAACACATTATAAAGTGCTTTAAAGCGAAAGGACAAGGACAGCCCCCTGTCTAACAATTAAGTCCTTATTTTACTAGAGTTAAGCTATTTTGTATGCAGTGTAACAAAATTCTTCATGGTCCTTCCAAGACAGATCTGTGCCTAATAGTTATGGGTCAGATAACCAGCAATATGTGGCCAATACCTTAATCATTTGTCCTTTAGAAACTCTGCTACAAAACTGGAGTATTTGTTTCCTCACTGGGTGGGAGGAGATCATTTTGCTCAAAACTTCAGTCTTTGTTCCCTCCCCACTACAGAGTACACTCTCTCCCGGCTTTCCCAAGATTTCTCTGGCTGGCTGAGCTGGCAAGAGCCCAGCTACTGTATCAGAACATTGAGAAGATAGAAATGATGGTCATTAGACGGGAGGGGTGCTCCAAAAGCACTTCCATGACATCTCCATCTGTGTAGGACACCTGCAAGATGATTAGGATGAGTTGGAGTTTTGGACTCCAGCTGGACTCATTGAGGCTACTGGATGTCCAAACAGGAAGATCTGTACAAACAAAAAATCCACTCAACATCTCAATAGCTGCATTTGCCTCAACCACCTGGTCATGGTAAACCATCTCTTTGTGAGCTCCAGCCCCAAAGTCGACAGATTAATACTTGGGAACGAAGCCACAGTTGACTGAAGTAGTCCAATTATGATGAGAAGCAGCAGCCCATCTGCTCACTAACCGAGGCCATGGAAACACACCACTTTGCATCCCTCACTGCCTCCCAGGGAAATCAATATCTCTGTCCCCACAGTCAGAGCCTTGCAATCTGCTGGCGTGTCTGGGAAAGAAAAGAGCACAAGCAATGGCAGCCAGCTCGCTGCAGTATTTCCACCAAACTGAAATGTGTTGCGTGGAGAAGGATAATCCTTCCATTTCCAACCCAGACCAAAGTGTCTGTGCTGTGCTAGAGCAGCACTGCTCCCACCAGAGGCACAGCAGCCTGGGTGAGGGCATCAGCTGGTTAGCCAAACTGTACAGCCTGCCAAGTACAGGTCCTCCAGCTTTCCACAGCTCAGCAGATGCAAGACAGAAAGCACTATGGTTGTTCTATACAGACAGCCTTCTAAATCCAGGTCTCCAGAGGAACCTGAACTGTAACGGGTTCACAGGCCACTGGTCTTCAGAGAAAGAGAATGCAAAAATCTACACTGCAAAATGAAAAAGAGAAATATGGCCATAAGAGAGTTGGGGCAGTTCAGAATGGCACTGCTTCCCTCATCAGCCAAATGCTGCAGGTATGTCAATGGCCACAGCACACACACAGCTCTGATTTCAGCCTGCATACACCAGCAGAGATTGGGGTTTTCAGCCACTGCTGTAATGTATTGATGGTTTACTGATAGCACAGCTCTTCTGTAGCACAGCCCATGATCTCTGACAATGATGGTTCAGGGGAAGAATGCAAAACCACTGCAAGCTTATTTCATCTTTCCTCTAGCAAGCCATTCAAACTACCCGAGCCAGACGTGGTACCTTTATATTTTACAGCCTCTTACAGGATTTTCTTTAATGACCATGCCTTTGCAATGCTGTATTTAATCCAGCTACAGTTTTGGTATCCACAACATTTTTGAGCAGCAAGTCAACTTAATTACGGGACAAAAGACCATTGCTTTTTGGTTTTAAAATCCACTTCCAAATATTATCCCCATTTACTAATCCTTCTCTGCTCACCATCTATTTTCTACTTATTATTTTACAGGCTCACTATTTCATACCACTTATCTCTCCTCGAAGATGAAGACTTCTTGTCTACTTTGTTATTCTTTGTATGGAGCAGCCTCAAATCTGCAAACAGCCTTGTATGGTTCCTCATCTATCTTTCTGAGAGGGGATAGATTGCAGAATTGTATCTGACAGTCCAGACGTAGACCCAGAGCACCAGACTGATAGTCACACAATTATCCAAAATAGCCCAGAGGTAATAACCACTAGTTCAGGGCCCCTTGTGTTACACGTACAGATTAGGACTGGTTTCTCCAACATACAGTGATTTGCATTATCAACACTGAGTTTCGTTTATCATTTAATCCCTGAATCACTCATCATTTTTGAGATCCCAGTGCACCTTTTGACAGCCACTTCTATTTTTACTACCCCAAATAATCCCATATATTCATAACTCTCCTGTTACACTTTTCTAAGACTCCTTAAGAATAGGTGATGGGATTTCCCCAGGACTTGCTAGCGGTCTTTCTCCACAGTGAAAATTAACTATTCATTCCATTTTTTGTTTTATATATTTTATCAACCTACAAGTCATGTCTTCCTTTTATCCTTTGACTTTTTTGTTCTCCTAAGAGGTCTCAGGGAAAGACCTCACTTGAACGTTTTGGAAATCCAAACACAGCTCTATACCTTACGGCATTTTGGCATTTTCTAAACATTTGTGGATTTAGACACCTATTTTGTCAAAGAGGAACATGATTCCTTAGCATGACATATTTACCTACAATGTCAATTAAGACCTGATGGGATGCTAGAACAGAGAATAATTTATTTCCTTGAAGACTCACAGAGAAATCCTTCTTTAGGAAAGATCAGTTTTCCTTTCTTCTTTTTTCCTCCCTCACAACAAATACCCTTTAAACCTTCCCACAATATGAAAGACAATATAGAAGTTAAATGGGAGCCATAGCTTCTGGGAACTCTCCAAGCCATAGTTCCTTTCACAAGGAAGGAAAGTTAAACAATAATACAGAAAAATGTGAGAAAAAAACCCAAACACAAAACCTCAAACTCTCTGAAACAACAAAGTATTTTCCACTTAAAAAGCAAGGAAGACAGACTGTGTGCAACCTTGAGAGAAAGCAAAAAACCTGCCGGAGCCAAATATACAAGATATGGCAGTCTGCCAAGGAATCAGAGCTGGACAGCACCACAAGATGGAAATACTATCTAAAACACTCCCATGGCCAATATGGACTGGTTTCTAGACACAGATAAGAGAGCTACAGTATTAACTCTGGCAACACTTCCCTGCTTTGTCATGCCAACAGTATAATGGAAAATGGAACACTGATTGATGGAACTGCACATGACTTGCCATGAGATATTAACTGTATTACTTACAGAATCTTGACTGGGTTCTTAGTAGCTCTGCTTTGCAACCAGCTAGTGTTTCATTTTTAACCACTTTAGAACTGTAGTGTGCAGATGGAAAGGGCTCTTACAGCCCTGCTTTGCAGTGTTTTGTGCCTCAGAGACTGCAGTGCCATGGCACAAGGTGCATCCAGGGCACTGCCAACAGACCAATGAAACACCCATGCAGTGAACTCCACCTTTGGCTTTAACTGTGTAAATGCTGAGAACACGAAATACACATCCCACTCTCCATGGCAATCCAGGGGGCAGGCAGATTTGATTGAGCTGGGCTGTAAGTGTGTCCACAGCCAGGGCCAGGTAAAATGTAGCAAGTCCTTACTCTGCTACCGTGAGTGGTGTCCCCAAGTGTCCCTTGGAATTACAGGACAGCACTTTCACTGGGCAAAACTTGCAGTGGCTCTGGCACTCGCTGCCAAGGTTGTGAAAGGCAGCAAGTAATTGCTGCTGAAATGCACAGGTCCCAAGAAGAGTGCTGAGAAACAGAGCTGCTTAAAGCCCCTGATTCTGTGCAGCCTCACTGCTGTTACCCAAGATTACCAAGTGAGTTGGCAGATCCCAACACATTTTTGATATTAAAATGATAGGAAACTACTTAAATATCGGTACATTCATTATGGAAACCTCTTTTTGGCATTTGTCTCCAATTAACGCTTGTGCTTTAGCACAATCAGTTTTCCTCGTTCTATTCAAACATTATGGCTGTGTGAACGACCAGACAGGATTATGGAATTGTTGGCTCACATTCCCTGCAACGGGTATTTGCGAGGAGGCTGTCGATTGGAAATATTTGGAAATCTATCAGGCGTTCAAGAACCTTTCCAAAGGACATCTGTGCACAAGAGGCAATCCGAGCGGGTGGGTTCGGTGGCAGGGGGGCCGTGGGCAGCCTGTGCTGCATGGCCAGGACGTGGCGCAGCTGCACGGTGCCAGCGCCAGGGAACCCACACCGGGTGACAACTGCGAACCCAAAGCCAAACCATGAGGGGGCATCACAGTCAGCTGGGTATCCAGACAGGGGTAATTTGCTCCCAGAAGCCAAAGGGCTGAATTGCAAGGCCTGTTACTAAAGAACGTTTGCATAGTGAAACCAAAGGCTCTCCTGGCACAGACACAGCCAAAATCGCAGCCGTGTCTATCACCCAGGCGGTTTGCTTTAGAAATGAATCCCATACATTTTCAAACAGCTGCACATGACTTCACTTTGCAAATCTATTACGGTAAATAAAGCATGAACACTGCCTGTCTACTCATCTAGTTGGACTTCATTTTTTTAAGCTGTCTGCTGGCTTTATTTGTATTGCTGCATTTGACTGCCAACACAAGGGAATTGTTCTCATTAATTGGGTGGGTCACAAACACTTCCCTGGGGAATGACAGAAGGCTCAGTTCAAGCTTTCTGATCCATTTTCGCCAGCGTTCCTCTGCGATGACCAGCAGCATCCTTTAAACTGCAATCCCTTGGGAGCTGCCCCTGGGAATGGGGAGTTTCCACAGCAGTGCCTGGAGCAGCTCTGACACCCTCCGGTCCATGGACACAGACCCTGCCCCAGCCCATGAACGTGGGAGCAGAGCCAAGCTCCTACTGCAACAACGGGATCATTTTCCCAAATATGCTGCTGCTGACGGTGGTGAAAACTCCTTGCTCCTTCAGCCACAGTAAATTAACTTTTAATTAACTAGAGCACTAGATAAATCTTTTGACCTGAGCATTTAGGTTTTTTTTCTTACACACTTGGGCTGTGCTCAAAATGTGACAGGACAGGGAATGCTGTCTGTAAGGTTGTGAACAGCCACAACTGGGAAAAAACACCAACAAACAGAGAGAAAACAAAGCTATTTTAAGATTGTTGTTCCTTTCTTTCTCTTTTTTTTTTTTTGTGACTTTTGAAAAATTATTTTTCATTCTTAGCTTGCAAAAAAAAAACCTCAAACATGACCCTAAACAGTTTGAAGAGTTTTGACTATCAGGCAACAGACAATGAAATCCAGCCACGCAAATTTTAAAGCTATTTTTGCACCATGGTAAAGTTCAGCTATTTCTAACACGTGTTTAAAACAGACCAAGTACTGCAATTTGAAAATGTGCGATTACTGCAATGAAAAGCAAAGCTAAAACCCAAGAAATACTCGTAGGACATGTTACGGGGCCTCTGTGCAGCCATTTTCATACACAATTGTTATTTCTCATAAGACAAAAATTCTATGCTCACAATTTAGGTCACAAATTATAATTTCTGTGAAAGCAGGCATTACTCTGAAATGCCTAAAGAAAGAGTAAGTTAAGTTAAAAAAAAGATAAATAGGAAATCAGACTGATTTGTATATCTAACACAGCCGTTCCTCTCAGACTTGAAACACCCAAGGGGAACAGAGGTACTACTTTCAAATATACATTGCAGAGATAGTATTTTAGGACCACTTACACAACTGTACGTGCACCGGCCTGCTGCCCAATGTTTAACGAAAATTAAAAAGGCAAACACAAAACCCCCGTGTGGCCATCAACAGGTTGGTCCAAACAAGCAAAGGATGACTGCATGAACACAGAGGCCACGTTTGCAAAAGCTCATTAACATCAAATTAAAGCGAGGAATATGAGAAGGTCTGTACTCGCCTCAGACAGCAACAAAAGAGAGGGTTTACCACCAAATGGTACTTTAAGCAAATCAGACTGGTTTCTTTCCACTCAAACTCCTCCTGAACCAACCACCAGGCTGTTCTGAGGATGGTTTTGGTCAACTGAGTGACAGAAATTACTTTTAGTGGGACAGTGACAGATTGCGAGCAGCAGATGTTCAACTTTGCGTATTAAAACAGGTATCCCTGTAAGCTGTTTCCTGACATCTTTCTATGACATCCACTCAGGCAAACACAAGGCCACACAGGTGGCAAAGCTCACCAGTGATCCCAAACTGAACTACCTTCTGCATGATTTTAGTATTGCTCATCGAGACCAAAGTCACTGATTCTGAAAATAGAAAGCTGATGCTTTCTGTCTGACAGCTGCAAACCCCGTGTTCTGGACAATGACTTCTGGACCTTGGAATTAATCCCTCTTCCACACTTGGTTTAATTCCAGGAGAGCCACCTTCAATACAAACATACTGAAATGCAAGCAACAACCACCATTTAACACACTGATGTGCTGTTGTGCCACGTCAGGTTGTTATAGCCAGAATTGCACAGCTTATGCGATCCAAAGGGTTGCAGAAACACCACAACATACTTAAGAGTAGCCATAGGAGAGCCATTTGCTGAGGTGCCCTTCTAGGGAAAAGGCAAATTACTGGTGTGGAAGTTTGACCCTGGGCAAACCCAAAACAAAGCAACACCGCACAGAACTTCCAGCACCAGCACAGGCCTCCCACCACAAAGCCCCCCCCAAAGGGGAGAAAAACAGCAAAAAAGCCAAGGGGAAGGAGAGAAAACTTAAAAGCCTCAGACCGTGAGGGGGACAGATATATGTATGTATATTTACAGAGGAGGAAAAGGGAACTTAGTACTATATGCACACTACACAAATACCAGGCAAATACAGGGAAAGAGGGGTAACTCAAATGGTACTATATAGGTATTATATATACACCCAAGGAAAACAGATAAGGCACTGCATTACTCAAACACAGAAGTGACCAGCCCCGAGCTGCGAACCTTCCCCCCACCTGCCTGACGAGAGACTGACCCGGCCACAGGAAAAGAGACTGCACCAAAGAGGCTGACCGAAGGAAGCCTCCAAAGACACTGTGACCCAGCTCTTCCTCCCTCACCCTTATATCCCATGTGATGTGAGATAGTAGGGAATATCTGATTTGTCAATGTATGTCACCTGAGTTGTTTCCCAGGAAGGCCTAAAAAACAACAAACCTAGCCAAAGCCTAAAATTTAAAACTACCACAACTGGAGACACAAGGAATGTCAAGAATATATTAAGCACATCAGTGTGTGTGGAGAGGTCTGCCCAGGATCCTTCAGTCCTGATTCTGACACAGGAATTACCAATGCTTCCTGGCAAATGAATCTATCAGATACATTATTTTAGCCTGCCAAACAACCCCTAGAAATAGTGGGGAAAAAAGCTCACTGTCATGGTCAGTGTGAGCTCCAATATGGAAAAAAGGCACTGACAGAACAGATTGGGAAAGGCAGCCCACCCAACCAGGAAGCTAAAAATTCCAGAGATGTGAAGAAGGTGATGCACTGCTCAACAGAGGCAGCAACCAGCAGCTCCCTGGGGAGCTGTGAGTGTGACAGCACAAAGCAGACCCTTCCCAGTGTGTGTGTCAGCACAAAGAAGACCCTTCCCAGTGGCCAACGCTTAAAGGGCAGCAGCCCCCATTGAGTACAATGGTCCTGAACTCCAGCTGGAGATGAGGTCCATAAGAAATCCCCCTCACCAGAGGTAAACCCACTCCTGAGTCATGAACCTCAGTTACAGGTTGCAGCGCTGGGTAATTCACCTCCCAGGAACACAGCCAAGGTTTGTGCAAAGTTGCTGAAACAGAGAAGAGGAGGAATGCTGATGGGTGCAGAAAAGCTCACTGGGGAAGTTAAAAGAATTTATATAAAGGATAGGATGGAAGCTGGAAATAATCAAATCGGGAAGAGCAAAGAAAAGCAACAGTTCTACATAAAGGAAACAGTTCTACAGAGGGGAAAAAAATAAAAGCAACCCATCCATGTTTTTCTGCAGACATCTAAGCAATAAGATAGGGAACCTGACTGCCTGCCTGACTTGCTGGCCTACACATTTTTAACTGACAATATCAAACATAGGCATAATAAGCACTAGGATGGAAAAAAACAATCAGAGCCCCTGGAACATAAAATCAAAGCGTATATAAAAGATGGAGTAGGCTGTACCAAACAGTAAACAGAGTCATGTATTAAAGAGTAGTTTAAAACTAATTGGCCAAGCCCTCCAGACAGTTTACTGAGATGTGATATTCTGGGAAAGGAGAAGAAAATTATTACCATTATCTTTCAACTATGCAACAACACGGTGATGGGAAAACTTCACTTATACCTAGTGGAGAGCATAAACATACTTGGTACATTGTCAGGAATCAGTATTTCATGGGCAGCCAGGAAACTCAGAGAGGAGGATGCAACTCTTGGCTTTGTTGGAAGCACTGCACTAAATCAGATTTTCCTTTTCTGTTTCTTATTGTTTTGTTTCTATCATTTTCTTGCTCGTATTTTTGGTGGAGGAGACTGGAAAGTTTCCTATTCTGGAATGTCTTTCTATGAGACAGCCTATCTCAAATACAAATTGATGACAGAAGAAACCCAAATGCTTTTCTGATGAGCAAATGAGCAGTAACAAACCACCAGAACCACACGACTACTTCTTATAGCATAAAGAAACCAAAGACTTAACTATCAACAGTGCTATTTAATTTTTGGCTATAATTCGCTTTGATACCAAAGGTGTTCTGGGCAAACACAGACCAGAAAGCCAAGCAAATCAGTGGAAACTGTTTAAAAGTATAGAATAAGTGCTTTCATAGAAAAATATGCTTATTGGCAAAGAGAGAAAGAGATACTATGAAGAAAGTCTTGCCTCATTATCTATCAAAATATTTTCTAGAGGCATCAGTAGGTATACTAACAACAAAAATACAGGCTATACTTATATACTCAAAGGCATCTGACAAATCCCTCGCCAAAAGATCGTAAAGAAACAGCTGGTATAGAGCAAGAAAGTCTTCAAAAAGATAAGGAAATGTTAAAAAAAACAGTAAAGAGAAGTACATCTTTAAAGAACAAGGAGGTGGTGAAGATGACAGATGTGATTTAATAAGGAAAACACATAAGCAGGGAAACAGAGGGGTGGCATGACTTGTTTTTACCATCCCCAGACAGAGGGACCTCTGACCATTGAAATTTCATGAGAAATTATCTGAAACAGCAGGGTGTGTTCCTCATACAACACAAGAGATTTTCGATTATGAAAATAATAGGAAGAAAAATCCTAAATCTGTATTTTATATAAAAACATTAAAAGATTTTAAATATTGAAATTGAAAAATATATATATTCCCCTCTGACTTTTCCTTGAAACACTCTCTATATGTGAGAACAAAATACAAAAAAATATTTTCATACATTCTGGGAACCAGTACAGTGGGATCTCTCTACTGCTATTTGTAGAAGTATCCTAGGATTTCAGATCATTTATTTTTACCATGCTCTTTGACCCTCAAAATGTTATTAAATTTTAAGAAAATATGCTTTCTGAGAATGAAAAGCAGACGTGTTTCAGTCAATATTTCACATAACGTGTGAAATTTGGTTGCCTGAAGCTCTGCTCGTGCAAGTCCATCGGTTGGTCCAACCCACCCACCAAACACAAAGCTGCAGAAAGACAAACAGAGGAGCTCCTGAACTCTGATGGGTTTTCTCTGTAGGACTACTCAGAATATAACAATGAACAATAAATAAAACTGTATCTGTTCCAAAGAGATTTTCATGCAGTTGTCCCAGTGCAAAACTGTTCTGTCTCTGGATGAAATGACAACAGAATTATAAATAAAAACAAAAACCCAAAACAAACCCCGAACTCCCCCCCTCCCTAAAAAAAAGAAAAAGAAAAATAGCCATCAAGAACTTCTGTATTAGTATAAAAGAAATCAATAATAAAGTATCTGGTCTACAAAATAATACAAGAAACTGAATTTACAGGGGTTTTGTCCACTACACACTTCAGGCCCAGCAACATTAGCAGATTAGACACAACACATTCCCATTTGAAATGGCATAAAACCATGTGCCTGCTCCTTCTTGCTATTCATATCATCTCTGTTTTTATTGATGTACAATAAAAATCAAGTACATATTATTTTAATTTGGCAGTATCTGAGAAGATACTTACTGATCATATCAACAAGACCAACCAAATAAAACAAAAAACAGAAGTAATTTTAAGAAATATAAGGTATGATCCTCAGATTAATAAAGCAGTTTGTTCTATCTCATTTCCTCCTTCAAATTTTGAACATAGCAAGGTAATTATGAGAAGGATTGTAACAAAGTACTTAGAAAATAATGTGATTATTTTTAGTGGAAACAAATCTTTATAAAAATCCTCGAGGCTACAGAGAGGCCCCAGGAGATGTGAGCGGAGCTGTTAGGAGGCCTTAACTAGAGTGTCAATTTATTTACGTCCAGCTGTTCTTATTGAACAATGCTTAAAAAGGAAAATTGCCTACACGGCATTGACGGGGTATGTCAGTCAATCCCCTTCCCTCGCAGGAAGCCGGCAGTCGGCTGGCCATGAACCAGCCCATCCAAGGCATCCCCAGCACAGCAGGGATGGGAACTGGGAACAGGGGGGTTTCTGTGGCCAACAGGCTACGGGAGCAGCCCCGTGTGTTGCCTAAAATGTGGAAAAAAAACTTTTGAAGCAATTTAATTGAGGTGAAGCAGAGAGGAGTTCTTTACTGAAAAGTCTATTGGCACGTGTGCAGCATAGGGGTGATTCCTGTTTTTATAACGCTACTTAATTATCATAACTAAAGGTTACATCCGGCCCAGGGACCACCCACCTTGGTGCCACCTCCAGAACCTCCCTCGGGTCTGCCCCTTGGCACACCTTCCTAGAATTACTTCTTCACCATGGTCTTCTTCATGTCACACTCCCCTGGTTGGAGGTTTTCCAAACTTCACGGGTCTTCTATCTTGTTTTGACTACAATGTGTATTGTTGTTCTAGTCCTGGTATGTGAGTCCTAAATAAAATGTTCTAGTCACTATCTTATCCTTAGCTCAGATGCTCAGGAATGCAGCACAGAGGGAGAAACTGCTGGTTGCTGCTTCAAATAGGAGAAGCTATACAGCTACATAAAATATACAAAAATATATACATATCTACAAATACATAAAGTCTTAAGGCAACATTTGGAGCAGTGACAGCCCTGGGAGATGCCCGTGGAGCAGGGGGACAGGATGCACCTCAGGGTAGCCCTGCCAGGGAGAAAGAGGAATTCTCCAGCTGGGCTAAAACAACGAAACACTGCAAAGGCAGCGGGTACCACCCAGGCAAGGAGATGAGGGCAGGTCCTGCGAGGGTCTCACCTACTGACTGAGTGCAGCAGTTGGAACCTGAAGCAGAGGGTGACCTGACTGCTGCCCTGAGGTGGCTGGGGAGGTGAGTACCCAGGAGCCATGACCACAGCTCTGCTTCTTCAGGAGCTTTGGCTCAGCATCCTTTGTACCCTAGTCCTTCACTGATTTCAGAACTGGTTTGGTTTTCAAATAATTGGATATTAGATAGAAATTCTTTACAGTGAGAGTAATCGGGCATTGGAATGGCCTGCCCAGAAAGGTGGTGGATTCACCGTCCCTGGAGGTTTTAAACTGAGATTAGTCGTGGCAATGAGTGCCATGATCTAGTAAACTGACTGAAGTTGGACCATGGGTTGGAGTTGATCTTGGAGGTCTGTTCCAAGCCAATCAATTCTATGATTCTACAATTCTATGATAATCCTTACTTCTGTGACATCCTATTTGGAAACTGGGGTTTAGAGTGGGGTTTGCCCTGCTGTGCAATTCCTCCAGCCTGGTAAAACTCTGCATCAGTTGCAGCTGGGCAGAGGTTTCATTCATATGCAACTTACACTGACAGTAAATTATCCTGCAGGACAAAACTAGGGAACCTCCCAATACACTTTTTCCTCAATATATTATTGTACCAGGTGCCTCAAATAACACACCTAGTTGCATATTGGCCGTTCAGGAGCCTGGCTGCTGTAATCCCCTCCAAGGCTGCTTTATCACAGGCAAAAAAGTCTTGCAGCACACTATCCACAGCACTACACAGCTAGCAACAGGGACAGTGTGTGGAAGTTTGACCCTGAGCAAAACCAAAACAAAACAACACCGTGCAGAACTTTCCAGCACCAGCACAGGCCTCCCCACCAAAGCACCCCCCAAAGGGGAGAAAAACAGCGAAAAAGCCAAGGGGAAGGAGAGAAAACTTAAAAGCCTCAGACCATGAGGGGGACAGATATATATATATATTTATTTACAGAGGAGGAAAAGGGAACTTAGTACTATATGCACACTACACAAATACCAGGCAAATACAGGGAAAGAGAGGTAACACAAATGGTACTATATATACACCCAAGGAAAACAGATAAGGCACTGCATTATCCAAATAGTGAAGTGACCAGCCCCAAGCTGCAAACCTTCCCCCCAACCACCTGCCCGACGAGAGACTGACCCAGCCACAGGAGAAGAGACTGCACCAAAGAGCCTGACTGAAGGAAGCCTCCAAAGACAGTGTGTCAGCTCTTCCTCCCTCTCCCTTATATCCCATGTGAAGTGAGATAGTAGGGAATACCTCTCATTTGTCAATGTATGACACCTGACTTGTTTCCCAGGAAGGCCTAAAAAAAACCAAACCTAGCCAAAGCCTAAAATTTAAAACTACCACACAGTGGTAGGACAATGTCTTCTCACTGAAATACTGGGTTTCTGTTGATTTAGAACATTTTGTATGACAATTCAGTCTCACTGGACAGGCTAATGAATTTAAGCTACTCATAATGCCATTTGAATCTGAGCTCTGAATGTAGGACTTGAAATCTCTCCCTTAAGCTTGTCCAGACCTGGAACATCTGTTCAAGGCACTCTTGCTTTCAAAGAGTTATTATAAAAAAAACCCAACAATGTGGATGGTGCGTTCAGTGACAGCAATGGAGCTCTTCATGTGAGTTCTGCAGCATTAGACTTTCTTTTTCCTTTTTTTTAATTTTTCAAATGATTCTCTTATGAGGAAGAAGTGCCTTAGAGAGAAGCATTTGAAGATCCCAACTGCTACAGCCTTAGTAAAGCTTAATTCAGTGCAATGCAGTTAACACTGCTGGCATTAACAAAGAAAAATGCATGGCTGCAGCTAGATGTGCCGTTTGGGAACTGCCTGCTCTAAAAGAAAAGGTTCAGCCTGGTAAAATAAAAAGGCTGATCTCAGAGGCCCTAAAAGAGATAGAGACACAATCCAGAGGGAGTTATGAGTTAATGAAAGTTCTGACAGTTTTTATGAGACTGCCTGAAAAATCAGATTCTTTGTCAAATACGTCTCTGTTCCCAGCCATATCCTACTGGAAGAATTTACTGAAGCTTAAGAATTTCTCTAAAGAATTAGCAAGAAATAATGACAGCTGGGATAGCACTACAACCTGGGCTTTTCCAAATGAAAACATTGAATATGAAGAAATGCTTTTTCTCACACAAGGCTATAAAAGCCGTGGAACCCCCCAATCTAGAGGTGTTTAACAACTGGTAATGGATGGTAGCAACAGTAGCAACCAAAGTAGAAAATACATCAGGATATTAATGGATTAACTCTTACATCATCTCAGACAAAAAGAGGGGCACATGTACGAAGTAGGTGTGCTTTGATCTGAGGATTAAGGGAGGGAGTTCATAGCTATGCAAATCAAACTACGCCACAGGAGCAGTACAATTTATGCACTCTACAGCAACAGCAGTGACAGCCACATCAATGGTAGATTTTTAGTTAGGGCATCTGAACTACTTCTATTGCTCTCAGGAAAACTCTGCAAGTCTTTAAATCACCTGTCCATTAACCCTGCCTTCACTGTGTGTCACACAAATAGCATCACTGAGCAGAACTTTTTCACCCAGAGCTCTTAGCACTCCTCTGCAATTTCCATTTCACAGACAGCAGGAAGAGAGAACTGACTTGTTTATAGAATCAGCTCCACTGAATTCCGCCTTCAAAAACCCTTTCCATGCACTGCCTGGCTGAGCACAGAGTCAGGATGCAGCTGGGCCTGACCGGAGAGGACCGTGCCATTTCCCGAGGGCAGGGAGACGATGGGGTCCCTCCTGCAGCCCCGATGGGGTCCCTCCTGTTGCCCTGATGGGGTCATTCCTGCAGCCACGATGGACTCCCTCCTGCTGCCCCATGGGGTCCCTCCTGCAGCCCCAATGGGGTTATTCCTGCTGCTCCAATGGGGTCCCTCCTGCTGTCCTT
>VWZG01009782.1:24854-36840 GCA_013396735.1 Grallaria varia | reverse complement strand
GGTAGGGGGCGGGCTCGCGGTGACGGGCGCTCTCCGCAGTTGACGTGCTGCTGAAGGCCGTGGGCGACACTCCCATCATGAAGACCAAGAAGTGGGCGGTGGAGCGGACCCGCACCATCCAGGGCCTCGTGGACTTCATCAAGAAGTTCCTGAAGCTGATGGCCTCCGAACAGCTGGTACGAGCGGGCACCGGGCGGGAGCTGTCATACCCTGCGAGGACGCTGCTGGAATGCCGGACGCAGCTTCCAGCAGGATACTTGCAGCAGGCGCACCAGGAGAACTGTCCCAAGCAGTCACCGGAGCGTAGCACTGAGAGGAGCTGTAAGCCGTGCAGCCCCAGTGTGCTCAGCTGCGACCTTTGGGCTTTTTGTAGTATCCCCGTTTCTCTGTGTGATGCAGCCAGGCAGAGCTGTGCACACGCTGGGCAGCACTGCGTCCCAGGGAAACATTCTCAGGCACACTGTACCTGCGGGAGGTGGGAACACAGGTGGAGTATTTGGGAAAAAGGCCAAAGTGTTTGGGATTGGCTTTCTGAATGGGTGTTTGTTTCCTTCAGAACTCACATGTCAAACAGTTTAATCACTGTCACAGGACTCATTTAGCTGTTAAAATGGGTAGCTGGGAAGTTTTCCCAGTTGGGCAACAAATTGCCAATATGGTTTATGGGTTCCTTCACGTGGAGCCTTTCGCATTGGAAGAGCTGGAAATGCAATTGCACTACTTTTATTGTTTTGCAGTAAACTTCAAAGTTGTAATTTAAGATATGAAGTTAAAGCTAGACTTATTAAAATAGTCAACTAAAGTGTAAATGAAATCATTCTGTTCTTGGTCTGCAGGATCTTATGTAACCATATAGCTGTAAAAGATTTCACTAGCCTTCTCTTTCTCCTGGAGATTGTGGTGGATTTCCTCTTCTAAGGCTTAGTATCTGAAGGAAGAGTGATAGTTCAGGTATTACATGTTCATGGAGATTTTCAACAGGTGGATTCAGTAATTGTGATCTCATTGTCTTGGGAAAAAAAAATAGGAGCACATAGCCTTCCAGTGTGGTTTCAGGAACAAAGCCCTAGGAATTTTTTAGCTGTTATTTGGGAATAGCATGTGATGCCCCACTACCTATTGCTACTTCACACTGCAGATCCCAAGGCCCTCTTTGACACTGTGACGTCACTACTATAAGTGCAAATGCATTTGGAGCGGGAAGTGAGAAGGAGGACTTGAAAAAAGAACAAAATAATTCTGGTTTCTCTGGCGGCTATTCTAAATGAGCAAATCTGGAATAGTGTGGATGGTTTGGATACTTGAAATAAGCAAGAACTAAACCAGGGAGTTCACTTTGTGCTGCTGTATGCAGACTAATAGGTCAGCTTGCAGGAGAGGAAGTCAGCACACTTACTTTGGCTTGGTCTGGTTGGCCAGACAGAAGTGACTCCTCGAAGTTGCATTGCCCCTCCATGCTGAAGTGAGGATATTATTTGGTAGTATTCTGATGTGTGCTATAAAGATTATAAAAAAACAACTAGCTGCAGAATGTTGCTTCTGTGTTCCCTATGAGATCTGTGTGAGATCTCCATCTCTTCTCTCTTGTTTTCTTGCAGTTCATATATGTAAACCAGTCTTTTGCTCCATCTCCAGACCAAGAAGTTGGGACCCTTTATGAGGTGATTTTCATCTTAAACCTTTCCAAATGTGCCCTTAGCAGTAATAGTTTACATTTAATGTAGTGTAGCTGATATTCACAGATTTGTATGAATGTGATCTAAAGAGATGTTACTCCATACAGTCTCTGGAAATGCATTCCTTCACGTACAGCATGTTGTCATGCCTCCCGTTATGACGGAGAACTGTCTTATCAGTGACAATATTCCATGACACATTTACCTGATGGGAAGGGGTTCATTTGCTTTGCTTCATGTATATAATTCATGAATAAATGTAACAGCCTATGTTTCTGCTTTTTCTTGCAGTGCTTTGGAAGTGATGGCAAGCTAGTACTGCATTATTGCAAAACTCAGGCATGGGGATGAATGACAGGCAATACTGTTGTTTAAGTGTTCTCTTCAAAAATGGAAAAAGGACTGACATTCTTAAGCTCAACTTGTAAACACAGAGCAAGAAGGACTTTTGCATTTCTGCTTGTTCCTGTATGATTCACGTGAATAGCATAAGCAAAGAGGCTGTCTGATCACATGGCTTTTTTCTGATGTACATCCGAGGTGCAGAAAAAACACTTGCATCTGTAGAGCCAGCTCTCTTGCTGCTGACTTCTTAGCTTCTGTATCTGAAGGGAAGCTATTTCATTTGTTTGGAGGACTGGTTGGACTGCTCTGTCTGAAGATAAAAGTTACTTTTTATTAAAAGGAATGTCTGTTGTACGCATAGCCTGGGATTCAGTTTATTTCTGTCATGTGTATCTGCTACATACATTCTATTCCCTGTGAAAGTCTTCACCTTGAATATGCATTGTCTTGTGTCACTTTGAGACAGTATTTTGATTTTTTTTTTCCCTCATGATGTGTGGGTATTGATATATGGTCTAACTACTTCACTCTGTGCCTGCATTGTGTTGGTAGTGCTCATTTACATGGCACAGCATAATGATAGGCCTCAAAATACTTTCCTCCCACACAAACTGTGTAGTGATTTATTGAAGGCTAAACACTTCAGCAGTTGTCAAGAAATACCTTCTGGCACTGTTTAATGACTTGCATCTTTATTTGAACGATGTAACTAGATGTTGCATGTTCAGTTCATGAAGACATATACATGAGGTGCCAAAAGCCTACTCTAGATATTCTCTTTTTGGCTGCTGTAATTTTTCATGTTTCATCAGCTGTGTGGTCCACTATTGAAATAGAATGCACTTTACATCCTTTTGCTAAATCATAACAATGAGGCTTTGTTTGGAGTTTCTTCCATCATGGTACTTTGACTAGGGTACTGACCTTTGCTTTTATTTGTTGGAGGGTTTGGGTATGAGGGGTGGGGGTTTTGTGAGTTTATTTTACGTGTCTCTGTTACAGTCTCTAATATTTGTTTAAGCTGAACTAAATTAAATGTTAGTTGTTTGCTTGCAGAATGTTCTTATTCTGGATGACATTTTTGGTCCCTGTCGTAATCCAGTTCTTCAGCACATACAGACAAAACAGCCTGTTCTAGTTTTTAAAGGAAGTTTGTACCAACGTCTTGAACCGTTCACTGGTATTTCGTACATAACTGGCTCTAATGTGGGTCTACAACCTGTGTATCAGATTTTTTTCTACCCTTAGAGGACTTACGGAAAACTAATACTCAACTTACTGATGCTGCAGTTTGCATGCAGCTTGCGTATATGCCACAGACACACAGGCATGTACCCTAAATTCTTGTTGTGTGAATAGTTTGATATGTTTTACCATGCTTTACATGGAAAACCTGGGTTCACTGGGTTAAGATAACAAGGCAGAATTGGTTGTAAACTTAAAACTTCAAATAATCCACACTTTTGCCTGTCAAGACCCCAGATCTCATGAATCTCCATCTATTTAAGAGAACTATTGCAGAGGTAAGCACTCTTGATTCTGTCTTGTGGAGGAAATTTCCTGCTCAGGTACTGCAAGGTCAGCACAATCTTGCCAGCCACTAGAGGGTACACAAGGACAAAAGTATTTGCATAGTTGTTCCTAGACTTTTTGTTTCAATCTTTTTCACAGAATGTCCACTTGCTGGCCTTACAAATATAAGTAGTCTGTTCTCCTGTGTGACTGTATGTTTACCTAAGATAAGCTACTAGTCTGGTTCTCTTTGAAGAATGTTCTATTGGTGCCTTTCACCTCACTTGATCTTAACAAATGGAACTACTGATAAACTGCAAATGTGCTTTTCAGAAGTGATGCAAGTAGGTTGGTTTGTGTGTGTGTGTATTTGATTGGTTGGTTTGTGTGTATTTGCAGGGGTTGTGTTTTGGTTTGGTTTTAAAATAGTAACATTAAGGAAGAGAAGAACTATAGGTCATTGTATCATGCTAGCTTATGGTAGAAGGTTGTCATTTATGTTGAATCTATAGATAACTTTTATCCTCTGAAGTTGAATAAAGAAAAATTTGTTGCCTCAATTCCTTGAAATTCCAGTAATGTAAAAGCAAAAATAATGGTTTGGATTTCTTTTATTCTTCACATACATTTTTGGACTTGGATAACTTACCCATAAAGATGTGAATTATATAAGATTCATCTTATTCCTTGAATAATAGTGTCCTGGGTTTCTGTAGCTGAATTTTTGGTAGTGGGGGGGAGGCTGCAGAGGTGGCTTCTGTTAGAAGCTGCTAGAAGCTTCCCCTGTCCCATAGGAGCCAATGACACTTGGCCCCAGGAGGGACATCCGGCTCCTGGCCAGGGCCAAGCCAATTAGAGATCACAGTAACGCCTCTGTGATAACATATTTAAGAATCGGAGGATTGTTGCGCAGAAGAAATTCCAGAGAGTGAGAACATGGAATAACAAGGCAGACATCATCGTCGCTGCAGAAGCAGGAGGAGGAGGCACCTCATGGAGCAGGGAAAGGACTCGGAGCTAAAACCCCTGTAGCCCATGGAGGACCATTGCAGCACAGAGACCCCCCTGCAGCCCATGGAGGAGCCCGTGCTGGAGCTGTGGATGCTTGAAAGGAGGCTGTGTCCCTGTGGGAGGCTCAGGATGGAGCAAAGTCCTGCAGGAGACCTGTGGACCCATGGAGAGGCAGACCCACACTGGAGCAGGTTTTACCCGAGTGAGAGTTGTGGCCTTATGGGGGGACTCACATCGATACATCTTGTCCATGGAGGACTGTACCGCTAGGGAGCAGTGACCCTTGGGCAGCAGATGTGCAAGAACTGCTGCCCGAGGGATGGACTCACGTTGAAGAAGTCTATTAAAGACTGTCTCCCATGGGAGGGACCCCACAGAGCAGGGGATGGACTCAGCTGTGGTTCCCCGTAAACCGTGGTGAACACTGTGGTGAAGCAGGATGTCCCTCTGCAACCCACGGAGGCCCATCAAGGTGCAGAGACTCAACTTCTACTGCACCCCATGGAGGAGTGACCCCGAGGGGTGGGGAAACTCACATTGCAAGCGGCAGCAACTGCAACAGACTGCAACCCCCCATGGACAGAAGGAGGGGTGGGGGGAAAGTGTGTGTGTGTGTGTGTGTGCTTTAAGACTGTTTTATTTCTCACTGTTTAGCTTAGCTTTTGTCCTGTTTGTAATAAATTTTAGGTATTATGTCACTTTGAGTCTGTTTTTGCCTGTAAAGGTGGTAAGTGGATGAATCTCTCCTAGTCCTTATCTGTTACCACTCTCACTTCTGCCTAGATGCAGAAGGATTTAATGGGTGCCTGGAATCCAGCCAGGGTCAACCCACTACAAATAGTTTGGGGGTTTTTTGCTCCAGCATTTTTCTGGTCTTAATTTTCCTCCCAACACCAACTACTTATTTCTTTCTCCCTAGTTTACAGAGACTACTCACCTGATCGGCTCTTGCTTTCTGTTTCCTCAATGCTCTGAGTGGCTGCCTTTATTCTGTTGCCTTTAACTGTTGCCAGTTTCAGTTCTAGTGATTTCCCTCATCTAACTTCTCTACCTCCTTTACAGACTCAGTCCTCCTTTTTGCCACTCTTCCCTATAGTTTTGTACCTTCCTGCATCAGAGAGGTAGTCAGTGCTAGTTTGTCTCTGGTAGCTCTTCAAGGACCATAGGGTCTCTGTCTGGTGTTGGGGCGTGACTGTTCGAAGTGACAGAAACATTTCCTTGTTCATAATTTTAAATAACAGACTAGACTGAGAACATATCAAGTAGATTGTGTCAAGTGAACAAATAAGTGATTCTCAGTAAGTTGGTTGTAGAATTTGCAAAAGACAAAGGTTGCAAAATACATGTTAAATTTCATACTTTAAAAGTGATGGTTATAGCATCTAAAATCACAGATGATCCTGAAATGCTTATCTCTTTAAAAAGAATATTTCCAGTAAATTGGAAACATCAGATGCTCAGATAGGACATGAACTGTATTCGGTATGTCTTGAGCAAAAGCGGTGACTGTATCATTTAAGTGACTTCAGTTGCTATTTGAAAGTAAGGACTGACTCTTGGACAAGTCCATCAGAGTTGTACAAGACAAAAAAAAAAATTGTAGATTTACATAAGAGTTTTGTGTTCCACCCAAAGATGCTGCAGTACTGAACTGCCAGTATTTGTAATGTAATTTGATTCACTTGATTTTATGTGACTGAATTAACAGAAAGGGCAAACTGAAAAAATTCACTAAGTAGGCTAATTTTTAAAGACCGAGAAGTAAAGATAAGTATTGCAAAAGAAAATAATTACACTGTTTTTAGAGAAGACTTAGTACTATACAGCATCCTGATACTAAAAAATAGTGCAATGCAATATTCAGTTTCAAGTTAATAATCACTAGGTACAAACCCTTTAAACTGGGAGGCACTATTTATATGTAGTATTGTAGTGGTTTGGAGAGTATGATTAATTATAAATTTGTAATTTGTAGCTTGAACTAATCTTAAAAGCACATGGAAAATGTGAAGGAGCCAAATGAAACTAAAGTTACCACAGCAGTGAAATGATAAACTACATAGTTGTGCCACCTATGTACGTACTGAGCAAATGTCATCTTTACTTTTAAGTCTTCAAAAACTACTGCTAAGATTTTAACAGATGTGTCTGTGTTAATTTTCCCTGCAGCATGATCTTGAATGTACTGATCTACAGTAAATTGAAGGGAGAGGGTTGGAAATTCACACATCCGTTCTCAAACTCCTTCTCAACTCCAAAGCAGCTTTTGTTTACTCATTGTTACTGTTCATGTTTGGTTTGCAAATTAAATCCTGTCCTTTTTTGCACAAGTTTTTGGCTTATGTTCTTAATTACCCGGAAGTCTCAGTTACTCTTCAGGATATTGTACAAAGGTTATTTACTACATACTCATATTGGAGATTAGAAAAAAAAAGGTGCGAAAATGCTTTTAACTCTGGCATTTTCATGATGATTATGACTATTACAGGGTCTTATAAAATGCAATGTGCATTAAAAAACAAGGAGTGTTTTCAGCCTAGTTTTGTATTGGACTCAGAGAAGAAAAACATTTGATTAGAAAACATGTAAAATGTTTCTGTTATGCAGAGACTGTCCTTTAGCTTTGCTAGCCCCATGCTTAATATGCTTCCAAGGCTAACTATTATAAGAATCAACATATTTTTCTTGTCCCTGCTTTGCTCTTGCTTCTATAGTCACAATGCCATGGGATGTCAGGTGCATCTTACTGTATTTTAGCCATAAGTCTTTTAATTTGATGCTAAAATATCTAGAGAGACAACAACTCATTTAGAGATTGTTTCACCCTAAAACGGGTGGTTAAGAAAGGTTGAATAAATCATCTAAGGAGACTAAGGAGAGACCAAAATAAGTACGTTAAAGGCTTAACATTAAGCCTGTCACACTACATCTATGTCACTAGACTTGGTAGTGCCAGGAGATTTTCTGGGACACTGTAGCTCAGTCATCTGTACAGTTAGTTGTTAGAAGAGTTGCTGGCACAGATTTTGGCCTGTGCACAGTTCAGGAGCTGGCAAGGTACCATTTCTGGTGGGCACTTGGGACGTGATCAGCCTGCTATGGAGCTTAAAAGGTAAATAGTGGGGATGCAAACTGTGCTTTGCAAGCTGGTCTCTGCCAGGAATCAGTCCCTGGGATACTTGTTGCCAGGTACAGAGTCCCAGTTTCAGGTGATATTTGATCCCTGGTCCACACATTGGGAAGAGTAAAACTGGGAAGAAAACCAGTTGTCAGTCTTCAAACTTCAGAAGAAATCTAGGAACGGTTTCCCTCCACGTAGTCATCTCTAAACAGGTCTTCAGTGGTACACTCTAAATGCCTACCAATAGTTACATTCAACATTTTTTGTTTAGGACAGAGATTATAGAAGGTGATGAAGTACTACCTATACCTCTCAATTAACTCATTCTTTTCTCCATTAAAAGTAGATGATGAAGTTTATTTAGTAAAATTTAAAAAAGATTTAAAAAAGGGCAAGACTCTCAGAGTTCTTGCTGTGTATCTTCCTGTGGAACAATTCCACATGCAAATTATTTATATTTGTATGTATATTAGACTTGAGACAATATAATTGCATTGAGGGCCTAACCTTAAAAAAACTGGTTGGAGTTACATGTTTCAATTGCAAAAATCAGTATATGACATTAAAGCAGACAAATACGTATTTCCTTCAAACTCAGTTTGGTAACAGAATAACCCTAGCAACTCTTGGGAGTTAAAACATGTTAAGAGCTCTTCAGCGCTGAAACAGGAAACCTCAAAGGAAAAAAGGGCTCCAAAAAAACCTTACGCAGTAGATATTGCCAATGCACTGAAGGCTAGTCAGCACTTAGCTTTCTCATATAAACATCCCAAATAAAAAGAAACAGCAATTTATTTTCAAGTGGTTTTCTCACAGAGAGAAATGTCAGTATTTTATATTTTATTTATAGCACTTGCATGGTGCACTAATGTCCCACAAAAAGTGAATCAAACTAATTTCTTCCAAGAGTCCTTTGTGCTCTGTGTGGTTTAATGCCTCACAGCTCTTCACTGCATTGTTTGGTTTGTTTGGGGTTTTTAATTTTTTATTTCAGCAGTGCACATGCCACTTAGTAGTACGGCATGACTTTGTATGTGGTGTCCCTGTTTCAGGCATGGATTATTGCCTGTTTTTATATAATGATAGTTCACTGCATGATATTTGATACAATTTGTTCTCAAGCTTTTTTATTTAGAATTGTTGTGCATGCAGCAGCTTCTCATGCAAGATCTGTTAGGTACTGAGTGACAGATCTCACTTTCCAGGTTATATGACTGAGGAACAGCTGCACTGCTACACTGAATCATGACCACATAGAGTCATGTAGCCCCAAAACTTGCACCACAGCTGCAGATCCAGATTTTCTCTTTAAAAAAGCCTCTCTACACACATAAAGAAATTTAGATTTTAGAGACTTAATAAAGGGGTGATTTGGTAAAGGGGTGAAAGTCATTCCATCTGGAAAAGGAGATGTAAATACACATTATTGGGTCAAAATGATATTCTCTTGCTAGACTAACAGACAAAAAAAACCCAAACAGCATAGTTGCTTGCTACAAGAGTCTGGTCATTCCATCACCTTAGATCCCACCTTCAACTAGACCACTACTTTTATTTGGAATTACAAGATGTATGATAAAGTCTTCAGTCACAAGCTACATATTTGGGCCCAATATATGGTGCAAAGTTTTTAATGCTAGTGGTCATTGATTCCATCAATCTTAATTGAAGATTTTTACTCAATAAAGCATGAGAAAAACCAGGTGAGCTGCCCCCCAACAGGATATGATGTGCCAATATGTGCTCGGGTGCTTCACCTGGTAAGCCCCTCCTAGGGTTAGATGTCATGTCCAATTATTGCTTGATCTGCTTACACCTGTCTTCTGAGTAACAGTGGGGTGGTTTGGCATTCATCCATAAAGCAAGGGGTTTGTGGTTAAAGCCCAGACTCCCATTTTCCAAGACAAAGTTTTAACAGAACAGTCAAGAAATACCTGCAGTAGTTAATTTCTACAGGGGTAACAGTATATGATTTCCTGCAATAAAAGTGCATAAAATCTTGCACACACTTTTAGAATGCGAAAACAATTTCCATGTCATGTGGATTACAATGCTCTTCCTATTTTAAATTTTCAGTGACAGTTAAAGCTGCTGTATGTGCTCAGATCCTTGTGCCCTTTCTGTCAATGGGGTATTAGCAAAAACAAAAGCTGAAGGAAAAATGGTTATTGTTCGTAGTGGTGTTCATGAAGTCAAGTAATCAACTATAGAAGTTTTGAGTATCGACAAGTTTTGTTGAATGATTCAAAATTAAAAACTAAACACTTTTGAGTAGGAGCAAATAAAAGTATAACAATTTCTGCTACCACTAGAGAAATCTGAAGTTTGATAATCAAGGGCAAAACTGACAAATTGGTACAGCACTACAGGTGAACTACAATAAACAGCAGCAGTTTGGAACTGCAATAAGTAGATTCAGCCTGATCCCTTAGTTGTAAAATAGGAAGATATAAAATGTCCTTTTGCTTTTACTAGTGGTATTTGACAGCATTACTAATGATCCCATCAACATTGTGGTGAAGGAATTGAAGTACTGAGGTTTCAGGTATTAACAGCAGATGCATAATTTTTTCCCCCCGGACTTAAATACTAGGGAGATAGCACCAAACACATAGGTGTACAAATAAGTGGAGAAATGTTATACTGCTGGAAAATAATTTGCATCAGATCCTGAGAAAATCAGAATAAGACCAAAAAAAATTTGAAAACTTACCACACTATTCATTTCACAACCTGTTTTTGTGGTCCTTAAAACTTACTCTTGTAAGAAATTTTATTCCTTCTGGGTAGTGCTTCTAAAAACCACTAAAACACTTTGAATTCTGCCTTTGAAATGAATTAGATAGGATGTTTCACACTAATTCTAGATCTTTGCAACCTACAGCAGTTTCAATGGTGCCATATGAGACTACTCAAGCAAGTACAGAAAAAAGGTGCTACTTGCCGATACAATCTTTTGACACCAACAACCATTAGCTAAAATAGACCTGAGGAAAATTTCATTAAGAAATAAGGCACTCAACTGTGAGTGAACAAGTTACCAAGCGAGGTGATGTGTTTCTTCATTACCTGCATTTGTTCCAGGAAGACTGGAATGTTTTCTCTTTTAACGGCACACTGGCTGCTGAAAGCAGTACCAGGGTTTCCTGGTTCTGTTTCAGAGATTTGGGATAGCCTTAGGTTCTCTCAGACCTCTAAAAATCTTCTTGAATTTGTCACAGTTCTCTTTCTCTCTCTCTCACGCACACCCCTGCACCACCACCACCCCCCCCACACCCCTCCCCAACTTGTTTAAAAAGTACTTTTCTGTGTGCCTGGAATGGTTTTGGAGTGACGGCTGACAATGTACCTATTTATTCATATTTCACTCCAGTGTGCTAGATCCCAGCCCCATTTAAAACTGGGAAAGTATTCCTGACTGCAGCGAAGCCAGAAATTCATCCAGCCTCTCAAGTTGTATCTACTGGACTAATGGTGCTTCTTTTTGTCACACCCACTCGATGTACAAGTCAGGGTAAGGGGAGGGAAAACAGGTGCACAAGAAATCCTTCAATGTAACTGTCTCTAAGGGAAATCACAAGCTGCTGGTGTAGTGAGCAGCTCTAAGCCTCAACTACATCAGCCCACACCACCAAGCTGCTTACTTACAGTTCTGCAGTCATCAGACAGACTTAGAGCTGAACAGTTTGTTGTTTTAACAGAAAGAAAAGATGGATTTTCTTAAAAGACAGTTCTGTGGTGTTTAGTGAATTCTGTTGCCAGAATTCATTACTAATAAACATTCTATTAAATGGAAAGGGAGATGGCTGGCTTGTTCTGCCGCCAGTGTATAGGTTTGACAGTGAGGAATGTGAGGACCTTCTGCTGTCTTAGTACGGCCTCTTTTGTCCCACTCACTGTGTTTCTTTCTAGCTGTCATGGTCATGCCAGCCCTATATGGAGTTGCAGATTGCCCTGACTTTCAAGAAACAGCATATTCAGCGGGCAGGCTGACTGTGGGAAACCTCCAGCAGCAATATTCTGTGTGCTTTAAATAGCTGTGTGTCTTGTTTTGCTTTTCGATAGAGCTTCTAGAGGTATTTTCCAAATCAACCTGTAAGTCGCGGAGGCAGCGGCAGGCCGCGCTTCGCAAGCCGCGGACCTTGTCGAGGGGGGATGAAGACGCGTGCACAGAGGCCTGGCAGGGAGCGGCAGAGATGCTTCCCCCGCGGCAGCGACAGCCACTGCTGCTCCTCCCGCGGCGGGGACAGCGCAGCGCCAGGCGCCCGCCGCCCGGGTCCGGGCGCTGCGAGCAGGCTCTGCAGCCGCCGCCGCTGCCCCC
>VWZG01009782.1:0-24439 GCA_013396735.1 Grallaria varia | reverse complement strand
TCCGGCCGCCGGATGCTCCCGAGGGAGACAGAAGCGGGCCGAGTCAACCAAAATAGAAGAATGCACACATAAATAAAGCAGGAGGAAAATGCTCGAGGGAAGCGTGTGGGCTGCGCGGGTTTTGTGCGGCGTGCCGGGGCGGGGGCGCAGAGTGACCCCGGTGCGGAGCCCGCGGTGCGTGTCCTGCCCTGCCGCGGGCTGCGCGCCGGCACCCGGCTGCGGTCCCGTCCTTCCGCGGCGTACGGCACCNCTCGCCAGGAGGAAGGAAAATACCTGTTGGGGTTTTAACTCCCTCCTGGTTTATTCCTGTCGTTGTTGGCTTCTCTGTCTTAAACTTCAAGATAAATATGTTTTATTCGAGTTCTTCCTTCAAAAAACCCCCCCCACAAAACGCAACCCCAAACCAAACCAACCAACCAAGAACCAAACCCAAAAACTTTCTCTTTTAACTCTGCTATTATGAAAGCGTCATTCTAGCTTGACTTTTCTTTAGCCCCTTTTCACCTCACTTTGACCATCCTCCATTCAGGACAAATCATGAGATTTGTAGCAGAACATAGGAAACTAAGCATCAGGAAAACAAAGTGTGTTAACATTAGAAGTATGCATGGCAACCTTTTATTTTTTTATTTTTGGCGGGCCAGACTTTCTGTACAGAAATAACAGCACTTGAAAAGTTTGGTTGGTCAAATGCTAGCATTGAGTGCTTATGTTCTGACTTTATAGGAAAAGTATGTCTACCTGATACATGCACAGATTGTGACTGCAGTGAGAGGCACCATGTAGATATACACATTATGCTTTGGAAGTAGTTTATGAGCATCCTCTCTTGATTCAAATAGAGGGTGTCTATGGGGATGCCAATTTGAAGGCATTCAATTGACATCCGTGCACTGTCTATGTGCCCTTGATTGCATAGTTCAGGAGAGACTTGGAGTGTTCCATCATGAGCATAAGTATTTCTTTACTTGTAAAGTGCAAATAGTCATGACTACAGATAAAATTAAATTTGAAGGTTTTGTAACCCAATGAGTTACTTGTACCCTAACATCTAGAAGAGTCTGCCCTGCAACAGAAGAGCTACACCATGGAAAGTAATGTATAGAGCAAGATCCCAGTTCTTTCTCTAGTGACCTTTCTAACAGAACAGGATTAGCAGCAGTTCAGGGGAGGCTTGTAGGAGAGTAAAAGGAAACAAACATAAGATGTTATTTTTAAAGAAATTTTTCCCTGCTAAACTGTTTTAGAAATAGATGCTGGCAAAGGTTCCCTCACAGGTGCTTTATGCACAAAAAATACTATAATACAAGACATGGAACATTCAGGAACAGACTGAGAGGACCGTGTACAGGAAGCCTGACATCTTCATTCTTTGTTTTTTTGGCTTTGTACAAAAGAGTGCTGTGTAACAGAAGGAAAGCCAAGAATATTGGAAAAGGAGCTGCAGAAGAATGTAACTGTATTTTTCTTGTTTCATTGCAGTCCTCTGTTTCTAATTATAAGACAGCTGCTGAAGTGACTTCATTCAATAACTATTTTGATTTGATCCTGTCTACTATTCTAGTCTCAGACTCACAGTTCCCAAACTCCAATCAACTATGTAATGCAAAAGAAACATGAGTCTAAAATATTAGATAGTGTTTCTTTCTCCTTCCTGAAGAACTCTTACAACAACAAGAAAAAAAAGTTACAAATACAATTTCATTTTTCCCCCCAAGTAAATCTTGGATTTCAAAGGAAAAAAAAAAAAAGAAAAAGGATTTTTATATGTCACAACCTTCTTTCATAACTATATTTGTATAATTTTGTCTTTTATAGGCATATCAGTACATTAAAGAGCAAACACTTTGTATTTCAGATATACAAGAAATCTTGTAGACAATGGAAATGGGAAGTTCAACTTGATGATCTTGTGCTGGGGTGAAGGGCATGGCAGGTTTGTATCCAAAGCCTATGGTTTTAGCAAATATATAAATCCACTATGTCTTTTGCTGTCATACAAAACAGAGAAAAGTAATCAGCCCTATGGGAGCTATCAGCAGGTTTCTGGAAACTAAGAAGTATCGAGCTCCTACTGGTATAGCAGTCCTGAATATTTGCTGTAACTTCTGCAAGTTTGTACCTCATGGCCATTTTTAAAGCATTCTTTTTAAAATGTTCTGGTTTTCTACCAAAGCTAAGCTTCCCTTCTGTCAGAGGAAGTTTTTAGTCACAGAGATACAGTGATTGATAAGACCCTGTTCATCCTGTCCTATACAACAGACCTATGTAACTCAGTTGCAGAAGCAGGACTAGGTACAGTTTAAATAATCTTTGTTCTCTCAGGGTATTTAAATCTGCTTCTGTGACAAGAAGAGAAAAATAGAGTTGGGTTAGGACTGCAGACTGTGGAGATGAAGCCCCTTTTCAGGAGTATTTAGCTTTCTTTAGGTTCTCATCCCTCAAAATGGACCACACTGCTGATGTTGCCTCCTGAATTGTGTACACAATTTGTAAACTTGGTTGTGTAGTCCTACACAACATGAGGCCAGATCTGTCTCTTGGAGGGCCTTTCATGAAGTGTTGGATGAAGTAAAACAGGAAATAACAAAATTTACATGTTTTGACTGAATATTCTTACCTCTAAATAGAAAAGCTAAGAAAATACTGGAAAAAGTTTTTTGTTTGTTGCAATTGAACATTTACAGTATTATTTAGGGGATGCCATAACGTCATACTCAGAGGGATATAGGAAGCAAGCGTACCACCTCTACTCCTCCCAGGCTATTCCCACAAAGCCTGTAATTTGTCGCACTGTGGTTGAGTTGGATGAGAATTTGCTAGAACTAGACTGAGACCACAAGTTATTTTTGCTTCCTACATGAAGAGGATCCAATTTTCTCCTGATTTGTGGAAGGATCATGACAACATGGCATTTGTGAATTATTCTGTGCCTGAAGCATCTCAGTTTGTAAGAAATCCCGATGTTTGTTTACCAAAAACAGTAATGTACAAGTACAAAGTTTTTGATTGAAACTCATTCCAAGCAAATCAAATTCCCCCTTCTCCCTCATCCCTGATGAGTGACAAGCTCTCCCTTTGTCACAATCCCATTGACTTCTGTAACAGTCCAGTATTAAAAAACAAAAACAAAAAAACCCAGCCAAAACCAAAGTACATAGGCAGCCCATATGTAGTCTCCAAATGTAGCAATTAAAACACACTTCAGAGCAAGAAGAGAGATCAATAAAGCAAACAAATCAAACCAGATCCCGTTGGTTTTTCATGCCTTGCAGGAAGATAAAGAACTTAGTGTAGCTGGTTGTACTTAATACTATCAGAGTGAGAAGTAGAGTGTTTTTTCTTCAGCAATGCCTGTGCACTCCAGCGGTAAAGGGACTATAGAAATTACACAGAATTAGCTAAGTTCTACATGCTTGGGAAGTGAGCATGATGGATTTGCAAATATCAGGTATGCTTGCAAGTTTATACTAGCCTCTGCCTGGGATCATGGTTGAAGCATCATTTTGGACCACAAGAGTTTCCATGTTCTGAAGAAATTTTCAGTTCTACTCCTTCCTTCAGATTTTCTTTGTATTTCTCTGTGTCAAAGTCATAGGTTAATCAATACTTGACTCTTCTCCAAATCCCACTCTTTGTGAGCTGATCTCAATACATTTCTAAAGTAGCAGTTTTAAGTGGGCATACATGACCCCTGTACAGTGGAATTTCATTCTAAGCTTCTGCCCATATACAGTGTGCTATGTCATCTGTCCTGTTTGTTGTACTGAAATTAAACATGTACATCACACTGAATTTGGTTATTCTTTTTACATATATAGCAGCATCCATGATCATACTGACTCACACTGCTTTATGAAGATCCTCCAGGGAAATCTAAAGGAGACTCTGTTTGAATGGCCTGAGAAAAAAGGGAATGGTGAAATGATTAAGAAATCAGAACGAGTTTTGAGGGAAAATCAATGTGCCTACATTAATGGTAAGCTATTAAGCTTGTTTTGACTACTCCCTACCATGAGACTTATTGCTAACAGAAGAATTCATCTGTTTCTAGTCTCCTACCTTTAACAGTATAATAATTCATGCACAGTTTAAGAATGTGACTCTCTAGATTCTGCACAAAACTGTATTTAGATTCAGTAAAACAAACAACCACTACAAAATGTCCTTTCAACTCACCTTTAAGACACTGTAGTAATTGCCTGATTCTTTAATATGCTGGATATCTCCTCTATGCCAAGCAGCCTTTCAGCTTGTTTACAAACAATTACAAAATTGTTTGTAAACATAGACCTTGAATAGTATTTTGTAAGAAATAAGAGAACCAAAGTCTAGGTAGTTTAATCACCTTGCTTTGTTTTGAAAGAAACAATCCTTTTGCTCAGTCATGGAAAATTTTTGTCAAAAATGTAAAAGCTGTCTATGAAATAAATTGATCAGACAGGAGCAGAGGCTCCAATTCTCAGTGCTACTTCTTGTCCAAATCAACAAAAGACTGTAGTGCTGAAATGCAGTGTCAGCAGAATTGAAATTCCCAATCTACAAAAAAAAAGCATTGAGAATGACAAGGACTCTACCGGTAAGGTCCCTAAGAACCTCAATCCATGCCATCACGTGCATCTGTAGCTATTACCACTCTGTGTTACGCTGGAGGTCATCCTGGAGTAATCCCCTGGGTGTAAGGTATTCTGGTGTTATGAAAGACATTGCAAATCTGCTGAACAGCAATGAGTTAAACAGAACAAAGCTGAAGCATCAGACAAGGGGGTCATCTGCCTTTTATGTAATGGGTTAAACGCTGGAAGACACACATCCTACGGCTAAGCTTGGGAACTTCCCAGTTGGAGTAAGCCTCATGTTGGATTATCGAGTTAGCCAGGGTGAGGGCTTTGGGGAAGAAAGAGTAGTGTTCTGCAGCCCTCAGTTGAAGGTATGCCACATTAAGTGAAAACACAAAATCTTTATGGCAGGAAAGGACAGAAGAATCTTGATGCATCTGCTGATGTTCCCATGTCAGGGATGTGGGTTCTCAGACTCAGGTTTTCCTACCTATGCAGTTCTTTTCAATGCAAACAACTGCACACTGTGTGCACCTGATCCAAAGTTTCCTTGGTTGTTTTAAACAAATTTGGTATTCAGTTCTCTGAGGCAGTTTGGATCTCTGCCATGTTTTGTAACAGATGTTTTGGTTTAAAAGTAATGTGTCAAACAAGCAGAAACAAAACACTGACAGTGTGTTGATTGCTATAACTACATCAGTAGTAAGTGCCTTCACGATTCTGTTGCATGCTTTTTTGTTGCTCTTGAACTTAAAAGTTAGAAACCACTACACTCTGTTTATTTGAGTTCTCTAATGATGAGCACAGATTTAGGACTTTCCCCCCTGCTGCTACATCATTTATTTAGATAAATGTATGTTAACAACACTTTGGGCTTACCTTACAAATTTATCAGAGTTCAGAGTGTACTCATGACTCTCAGAGTATCATACTTATATTGCACAATACAGGTCCAGGTATTATATAAAAATTCAAGTACAAAAGCCTGAGTTGTCTTTACTTAAATTCAAAGCCTCTTTTAAGTAACTCAAAAACTCCACTTCAGTGTAGAATTGTTGTGGTTTATTTTGTGGATGTGATTCTTTATACTTTACATTTTTTTGTGTAATTTCTACTCCACCTGTGCAGAGTGAACACACGACATACAGTGCCTTGTTTTACTACATCTTCAGTTATGCTTACTATTCAGTTATGATTGGAAGTATGCTAATTGCTACTAATCTGTCACCTTATTCAAAAGAACAAACAAATTAAAAGCTTGTTCTCCAAACTGGGAGGATTAATTAGGAAACAGATGCCTGCAGTAGAAGACAACTATGTCTCAGTCCATAAGTCCATGCCCCAAATGCATGTAGCTGACTTTTACTGTGACTGATATCCCTGTTACTTAGGTAAGAATTAGCAATACAAAAGCTTTTTTCCCCCATAAAATGTCTTCCTAATATTTAGAAACACAAATCATGCTGCTTCAGAAGCATCTGCAGCAACAGCTCTCCTAGGAGAGTAGATGAACTAGAAGTGCCTTGGGACTGAGACCTGGAAAATTACTAACCGTATGGTCTTCCTTAATTTTCTTGGGATTTCTATTGGCCTTTATCCTCCAGTGGATAATCAAGAAGTTGCATAAAGTTGCATGAGGTGATAACTCATTTGGAATTACCAGTGTATTTAGAAATCTGTGCGAGAGAACAGCAGTCAGTTTTCCTATTGTTTTCCTTATTTGTTGCCCATAAAAGTGCGGGCATACTTAATTGCTCATGAGTTTCAGTTTGGAAAGCATTTTTCCATACAACTGAGATCTCAGTACATCTTCTGCTAACACAATTTCTTCTTCCATGCCCTTGCTGGTGTAGACTCCATTGGCCTGCACCGTGTGGAGAACATAAGCCACACAGAGACTGCTGTTAGCCTGCATTTGTACAGCCCACCCTTTGACAGCTGTAACACCTTTGATCAGAGGACTGGACACAAGCACAAAGTCACGATGACCTTCTACAGCCAGTTTGGGGAAAGGACTCTCTGCGTAAGTACAAGATAATACACTCCTCACCCAGACCCGGGCTCTAAGCTCCTATAGTACAGTGCCAAGGGCTGCCCTCCCACCTGCACAGGGCAGGGGGCCAGTGCCCCAGGACAGGCAAGAGGTCCAGCAGCTCTGGGAGCAGCATAAACCTATTTCCAAGTATAGCTTTATTTGTTAGTCTGCATTTCCCTTGTGTCCTCTGCTTTGTAGCTTGCGTCCCCTTCATCACCAGGTAAGTTCTGAGCAGAGAGGAGAATTAATGAGAAGTTTGCTACTAGCTAAGCATCTTCAGGCAGCAAATGATGGTAAATGTAACATACTGATGATCTGGATGAAGGGATTGAGTCCACTGTCAGCAAATTTGCAGATGACACCAAGATGGGGGGAGTGTTGACCTGGTGGAGGGTAGGAGGGCTCTGCAGAGAGACCTGGATAGGCTGGATAGGTGAGCTGACTCCAGTGGGATGAGGTTCAACAAGACCAAGTGCTGAGTCCTGTACTTCGACCACAACAACCTCATGCAGCGCTACAGACTGGGGACAGAGCAGCTGGAGAGCAGCCAGGCAGAAAGGGACCTGGGGGCGCTGAGTGACAGGAATCTGAACTGGTCCAGCAGTGTGCCCAGGTGGCCAACAAGGCCAGTGGCATCCTGGCCTGGATCAGGAATGGTGTGGACGGCAGGACCAGGGAAGTGATTCTTTCCCTATACTCAGCAGTACTGTGTCCAGTTCTGGGTGCCTCAGTTTAGGAGGGATATTGAGGTGCTGGAGCAGGTCCAGAGAAGGGCAATGAGGCTGCTGAAGGGACTGGAGCATGAGTCCTATGTGGAGTGGCTGAGGGAGCTTGAAGTGTTTAGCCTGGAGAGGAGGAGGCTTAGAGGAGACCTTATCACTCTCCACAGCTCCCTGACAGGAGGCTGTATCCAGGTGGGAGTCAGTCTCCTTTCCCAGGCAGCCAGCTGTAGGACAAGAGGGCATGGGCTTAAGCTGTGCCAGGGGAGGTTTAGGTTTGACATTAGGAAGAAATTCTTTACAGAGAGAGTGATCAGACATTGGAATGGGCTGCCCAGGGAGGTGGAGGAGTCGCCATCCCTGGAGGTATTTAAGAAGAGATTGGATGTGGCACTTACTGCCATGGTCTGGTTGACAAGGTGATGTTGGCTTATAGGTTGGACTCAGTGATCTCAGAGGTCTCTTCCAACCTAGTTGATTCTGTGGTTCTGTGTTTTGGACAGCTTCAGTCAGGTGTAACATTTCCTGCTTATACTGTTCTGCCAAAGGTGAAGCATCACATTTCAAGTCGGAGGTTTTAAACCTTGTAGTTTATTGTAAAAAATTCTTCAATAAATTTAATTCTTTAAACTCACAACTTTCACATAGTAAAACTTTAAAATAGTAAAATTTGCTCTGAAACTGAGAGGAGGCTGGTTTTTATCTGGATTCTTAAGCAATGGCATGGAATTTTGTGTGGATAGGAAAGAAATCTTAAAATCATTTTTGGAGTGATCAACATAGGACATCTGGGAGAAGTTAACAGGGTTCCTTTCAGCACTATTCCACTGTGAAAAATGCTCAGTTCTCAATGCTGGGAAAAATAACTATGCGTGCATAAAGAGCTGATTCTTGATGTTCAGCCACAGAGGTTCAAAGACTGTTTGATTTTGCTAGATACCAAATGCATTCATCTTCTATTGAAGCCAGAAATTTAGTGCTCAGGAGTTTCCTAGAGTGAATCATTAGTAAGATCCAGTTAAAGTTTTATTTTTTTAACAAGTACCATACAAATTATTTCTTCGAAGCCTGTCACATTAGCAAACAGCTGAAACACAAATTTTGACCTTCCAGAGTTTAAAAGGTCTTTGAGAAAGTAAACTTGAATTTATAATTCAGATTTCAAATGGTATATAATGTGGAAAAATGTTGGACAAAATTCATGCAAGGATTTAGTATTTGTTTGCTTTCTGCTGTTTTAAGTCTTTATTGAATATGAAGTATACAAGCTAGTAAGTGAGACTAGATGTTTTGACTTGGACTGTTTTCCTACCCTTATCTGTAACCACCTGGCACTGTTTGTACCTTTTGTGGGAAACTGGATCTGGCTTACAGGAAAGAGGTAAATACTAATCATTGGGTCTCTTTCATGAATTCCTGTAAATGGAATTCCAGTAAGGGAGAAAGTGGTAGCAAGTCTGGACCATCCAGCTGCCTGAAATGACTTCATTCTACAAAACCCTTCTGGTGTCAGTGATTTGGTTTCTGGAAAACTGACTGGAAAAGCAGACTTTCTAATGCTTCCCAGATCACAAAAGGACACAGGAAGACAGGAAGCTATAAATTTAAAATATCAAGAGAGTAATATAATGTATATATGTGTATCTTTTGTGAGTGAGAAAATCTGCCTAACTAAAGCGCATTCATTGCTTCCTCTTTGTCTTAATTATTTTGCAGGTAAAACACAAAGGTAAATGCCTAATGACTTTTGGCCATGATTACATCTTGATTAACTAGCTCTCCAGTAAATACATAATAAGCTATATAGGCCTAATAATAAAAACTGTATGTGTTTCAAAGGACTTGTCCATGAAAGTAGCTGCACAGTTCCGGTACAAACCATGAGAACACGGATAGGAAAGTTCACTGAGGGACAACTGATTTTGTCTTCCATGTCACAGCGCATCAGTTCCTGCTGCCAGGAATTTTGCTGGAGAAGGCAGTATCTTTGCAGCCTGTCTTCCAAGCTCTCCAGCAGAGCAGTTTCTGTCAAAATGAAGTAGAGCAGACTATCAGGGAGAGAGCATAGCCTGGAGGAGGAAGCACTCCTCAGCAGTCCCTTCTGTCATGGGTTACTCATGGTCACACAGAGCCAATGGACTGGCTGATTCTGTCAGGCACATAATGCCTTCCACCAAACTCTGCCAGGGAGCACTGAAAACAAATGCTGTATGTATTTTAAAGTGCTGAGCTACTCTAGAGACAAAGGTCCATGATGAAACTGGGAAATAGGTGGTGACTGTCTCTTTCCCTAAAAGAACAACCTCTCCTTTTTCATTTTAGGCAACAGCAGTGCCACAGGAGAACAACTGAGAAGCACCACCATGTGTTTGCTTAAGACCTACTGAATGTTTAACCAGGGAGAGAAGACTTGCATGGCTAAGGTCGACAGCCAGATATATTTTGATACCTTGTACACTGGAGTACACTAGGGCATCTTCCAGGCCACCTGCAGTTTCCTCGAGCAAATGCTGATTATGGGACACTAAGCTCATTAGTGCCATAAACTTCTTCAGAGGTTTGATGTTTTTCCTTAGGCTCCTGTCAGAATTAAGTAGTTTGTTTTCTAATTCTACCCTCTTTTTAACTCCACTTTTGATATCACACTGAGAATATCAGAAATAGGATTTTTAAATATCATCTGACACTTCTCAATAGACCTATGGGTATGTATTCTCTCAATGTAATTAGTAACTATATAAACTTCTAAGCTTCCAGTCATTTGTACCTATGTACACTAGATACAACTAACAGCAGCATTTTTTTTTATTAAGTCTTTTAGGTTTTAATGCTCTAGGCCATCTTGATAGTTTTGTGCATTCTTTTTTTTATTTTTTACAACTTATTTTGTCAGATCTCATTTTAAATAGGAGCTGAGCAATGCTTCAGGCACAATGATTTTCAAAATTGATTGCTCAGAGACTTGGCTCTTAACAAGACTAATCATACTTAATTCAGCTAATGTCCAGTTCCCAAAGTATCCCGTATAGTTAATGAAGAAGAAAACTGAAATAAAACTGGATTTGTGCACAGATTTCAGAGTTTGCAGCATTTTTCTTCTGGTGTCTAAATATTTATCACACTTTACCAAAATCCACATTCCTTATGAACATCTAAATCTTTTCCAAGCAAAACACAATTAGAAAAGACTTTAAAAAGCTGGAACTATTTCAAACATGCAAGGAATCCTGATTCCAATTAAGTTGGTGAGAGTTCTGCCATGGAGTTTGCTGGTGCTTAATTTTATCCTTCAGATTTAGTCAGAAGGAAAGAACCATCTAGAAAGGCATTAGCTCTAATTAAACATATCAAAATCATCAGAACTGCCTGCACTGATGCTATCCCATTCATTTAATGCAGCTAATAGCATATCACAAGTAGAGAATGTGTAGAAATTCTCCAAGTCTTATAGGTGACTGCTGGTTACTCAGGCCACAGTTTAAATTTTAGAAGTATTGGCTTTAGTTGAGTCACATATTTCCCTCTGCATTGAAAAGCTCTGGAAATGTTTACTTTATGAGACCCCATTTCCAAGAAGGCTGTGTCAAATTTTCAAAAAATGTTTGAGCAGTGTAACTGTTTTGGGATGAACCCTTGCCTTGCTGTGAGAGTGTCACAGCATCAGAGATGAGCTGAGAGTGGCAGTCCAGTGCCCTGCTCATGCCAGATCACTTGCAGCAAGTTGCTCAGGACTACGTCCAGTTGGGTTTTGAGTATCTACAAGGATCAAGGCACTGCAGCCTTTCTTGGCAAACTCTTCAAGTGTTTTACCACCCTCATAGTAAAGAGGCTGTATGTTTAGACAAAACATCTTACATTTCAGTTTGCACCCACTGTCTCTTTTCTCCTCACCCTTCTCACAGAAAATTACCAGTTTCATTTAACTAATTTCAAATACAGCATATTCAACAGGCTTTCGCTTACTAGCAAAAATTACAGAACAACCCAATAGTTTGTAGACCACGTGTTCAGTCAGGTCAGGGGAATGGAAGGATCAGAGAGACAGCCAAGAAGCACACAGTGATGACAGCAGCTAGGTATCCTGAGATCCACAGACACAGAATCCCAGGCAGTACTCCAGCTAGCAAGTAAGAGAGAGGAAACTAGGCAGAAATTATGACAACAGTTTACCAAAGTTGTCCCAAACACTAGTAAACACGGTATCATACATTGCAAAGCATAATGCAGGAATTTCAGTGTTTCAGAAGAAGGAACTAACCAGGTATTTATGTTCTCCATACCAGAAACATGTGGACATTAGCCTGCCCAGCATTAAGTGTACAAATACAGGAAAACTCAAGAGAAATGGTTCCAGAGTCCTTAGAACACATATCACAGCCACTACCTTTGCTACTCACTAAGTACTAGTTATGTACCTAGTGCTGTGAACAGCACAGCTATAAAGCTAATACCTACCAAAAGCAATATTTAATCAACAAATGTCAGATGATATAATGAGAAATAGAATCAGCTTTTCACTTACACAAATATGTTCATTTAACTTGTGCTGGTTGAAAACACAGAAACCAGTAATGACAAAGTAGTATTTGCACACTGTTATGCCTGAACAGCCAAGGTATTAAACCTTCTAGCATATGAATGTACTTAAGCTTTAGAGTAGTCTTAAGTGGCCATCTGATGAGGTAGAAATATGCTATAACAATCAACTTCCATTAGGCAATGAACAGATGTCTAGCATTTCATATGCTTTCATCTGGGAAGGTGCTATTGAGGAGTGTCACTGTAAATTGAGGAGAGTTTAATATTTAGCTGTGTTAAGATCCTTAAGTCATAAGAGATACCACCTCAAACCATTCAGGGTGGTAACAGCAGAAGAAACTCAGTTTAAATAAAATTTGGTGCACTAAGCAAGACATAGGGAGGCAAAGTGCCAGAAGTGGAGTGAAGTGCAATATTTACATGAATTCAGCAAATTGAAAGAGCTTGGTGGTTTTGTTTTTGTTTTGGAGAGTCATTATTAGAAATTTTGCAAGCAGACAAATTGTTTATCAAAGACGTATTTTACATGAGAAGGCTCTGTTGCAAAGAGTCCCTTGGAAGACATAGGCCACATGCAAGGGAAAAGATGACAATTTTTCAGGAAGAATGGCTGTGACAAGGACTAGATTCACAGAAGTTTTAGACATGCTCTGGGACCATTTCACATACCTATAACCAGCAAGTGAGCAGCTCCTTTTCTCCATGTGCTAAAATGGGGGATCTCTAAAGTGTCTAACAAGAATGGTTGCTCAGAGAGGGTCCTTTGCTGTGTAAACACGGTTTCTTAATGTTCTTCCAGATAACTGAGCCTGGAGTTACTTTGTGTCTAACTTAATACAAAGTCTTGCATACACAAATCAGTTCAGTATGTTAGTTAAACCTGGGTGACAGCAGAGTCTCATGGTGGATTGTTCCTCGGCAGACATTGTTGATGTATAGACGAACAAAGCACAATAAAAATCCACACTATATGTAACACTTCTTCCATTACAATTTGGGTTTTTTTTATAAACCACAAAGATACAAGGTGCCCTATTCACTGGCTAATCCTTGCAGCTATTTTTTCACGCTCCTCTCATGACCAAGAGAAAGCTGTGTTGCAAGAACGGCGCCTCCCCGAGGGTAAAAGAGGTAACCTGCTACAGTAACTCTGTTTGCAGAGACAAGCGAAACAAATCAAACAGAAGGTCAGCGCTTTTCAACCATACTATATGCTCAGCTCTTGCCAGTTTTGCTCATGAAAGACTTTGCTGTTCTTGAATGTCATGGCCTTATGTTCCGTGAATGGAGAGTAGCTCCATCCCCTCTGTCTCGCACAGGCAGCAAAACCACCACGGATCATCTGTGCAGATCTTAATGACTATTCCTGACACTTGTAGCTGCTATGGAGCTTCATTCAATAATTTTATTTTAAATCTTCAAAACCTGTGGGTATTTAAGTCTACATGGTATTTCTTCAGGGATGAATGGCCCCCAAAAT
Source organism: Grallaria varia (assembly GCA_013396735.1). Classification (NCBI taxonomy): domain Eukaryota; kingdom Metazoa; phylum Chordata; class Aves; order Passeriformes; family Formicariidae; genus Grallaria; species Grallaria varia. The sequence goes on along the minus strand of VWZG01009782.1, from coordinate 11,107 downwards.
AGGGATAGACAAACTCTTGTGACCTAGTTGATCTTTTGTGCATACCACACAAGAAACATTTGAAGCTTTTTTGAATGAGTAATGAAAAATTTTATGCCTTTCCCAGATCTGTTTCCTCTCTGCTTTTACTCTCCATTTGACTAAAAACCTTCGGTACAGACAGGTGAGTGCATTATTTTCTCTTAAAGCTTAACTTCTTGACGTCTAAAGTGTACTTCCTTTTTGTCTCATTGCAGGCTAAGAGGAACACATAATATTAAAATCAACTCTATTTGCACTTCACTTCCCAGTAAGAAAAAAATCTTTTCTGAACAATCAATATAAAATGTATGTGCTGGTCACTGACTCCTGCTCAGGTTTATTTTTCCTGCTTATTTTACTCTTTCAGGCCCCTGTGCTCTCTCCCAGGTTTAGTTTAGCTAATTGGTTGGCCTATGGCCAGTGATGGTACAGAACATTTTTAAAACATGATGATAACACGTGAATTAATGTATTTCTTAGGAGATGAAAATTCAATAACCTGCTTCTTTAATTCATAGAAATTTGAGAAATGACATAAGAGGACTGTGTGGCACATGCTACTCTCTTCTGGCCAGTTCCCCGGAGATTCACATGGATCACAAAGCTAGCATGAGAAAAACATATTCCCTGACCAGAAAGCAAAACTTCTCCTGCAAAAGACAGCTACATCCTCTTCTCTTCTCCCAGTCAGAATTCAGATTCAGACCTTCTGTGGGTGTTCATTTTTGTTTGTTTGTTTTTTAACTCACAATGTGAATGCAAAGTATTTGATTTTCTTTGTAAGTCACTTGCAAGTCAAGCTCTGAGAGCCACAGCCAGAAAAATAACCCTCCTCTCCCCAGCTGAAAAAGATGTCCTTGCAACGCATCACCTGTTTGCAATGAGCACCCTGATCAATTAAGATTGCTGAAACATGCTTCTTCTTTTGTTTCAACCTGCAGGCAGATATAGAGCTTTGCCATCAAGCGAATTGCAAAATAGCTGTGTGAGTGCTTGGAGCCAGGAGCAGAGACCTCCTTTTGATCACTCACTTGGTGGACGGCCCTGAAGGTGCATCTCCCAAGCATTAGAACAGGTGACTGAGGAGCAGAAACAGCTCTGGACATTAAAGAACTACTCTGTCAATGCTGAGGGCCTGTTTCTACTGCAAAGATTAAGTTCATCTGAGGTCTGGTTGTATGTGGTTATGGAAGGTATGATTTGAACCATTCACTGAAACATAGAAAAAGCCTACTGGATGGCACTCAGACCTGCGGTATATAGATATTACCCTGTTATAGCTAGGGCTCTTAATGTGCCTTGGGTTGCTGGTATGAAAATATTTACCAAGCATACTCACAGGGAGAAAACCAGCATTTCTAAAAGCTCGCTTCAAGGGAAATGTGCACAATAGTCCTGTTTAAACTCAGAGGCTGGAGGAAATCTTATCTTTTTGGGCTAGATCTTTATCCAATATAGGCTGGAATAGAAATGTTGTTAACCGACTTGCAATGTTTTACATGGATTGAAACAGCCTTTACGAGGACTGAGTGCTTAATTCTGCTTACTTTTATAACCTGACACCTCAAGCTGTGTCCCTCCCCGAAAATGGTTACTTATGAATGAAAAGGTACTGCTTGAGAAAAGCTTTAACAGCCCGTGTTTCATGTTCTCCAAGAGTATTCAGAATTGGAGCCTCCAGACAATAGGTAAGTGTGAGAGGAAAAGCTTCATCATCTATCATTGTTTCAGTTAAAACAAATAGCATGCCTCTCTGCTTTTGCACTTGCCTTCGTTGCTTCATTGCAATGTAAACACAGATTAAAGAGGTCCTTTAATTTGTTGTACCTATTTTGGGGGTCTGATATCTTGCAAAAATAAAAACCTTGGGTTAAAGTTTATACTCTGAATTCTGGCCCCTGTTCTCTTGGCATAAAGCACTTGGGAAAAAAAAAAAGCTTAAGTCATCTTAAGTTTAAGACTCTCAAACTTGGCATTTTTGTTGTCACAGTGGTTAAGGCATTTTGCAAAACAATGCACTATTCCAATTGTAAAAATTCTTAAACCAGGCAGGAAAAGAACACCAGGTTCTCTAAGAAACTGAATTGCATAAAGTACAAAAATGTAAATTATTGTTGCCTTTTTATATGCAACGTGATACCATTCACTCTATTCCTCTATGACTCACGGAAGCATACTATAAGTATTAGAGTGTGAATTAGAGAGAATTAGACTGCAAATCATGAAATTAGCTAAATTTTGCATCTGAGCTCCTAAAAATATTCATTCCTACTGTATTAAGTCTATGGCAGGTGAGTAATATCAAGTTCTTTAATTATGAGGGAATTGAGGCACAGAGAAATTCATGATTCTGTCAGACAGGGCAGATAGGTCTACAAAATGTTTGAAAGCCCATGCTAGTTTCCCATTCATTTAGTTAATCTGTATTTCTGTAGCTGCCTAAAAAAACATTATCGTCCATGGAGAGCTAAAATGTAAGGAGAGTAGATGCTCTCATAGAGCATGTATATCCTCTGTGAAGACAGGCTGAGAGTTAGGTCTGTTCAGCCTGGAAAAGAGAAGACTGCATAGAGACCTCATAGCAGCCTTCCAGTATCTGAAAGGGCCTACAGGAAAGAAGGAGGGACTCTTCATCAGGAACTGTCCTGATAGGACAAGGGGGAACACCTTCAAACTGAGAGTAGGTTCAGATGTTAGAAAGAAATTCTTTACTGTGAGGGTGGTGAGACACTGGCACAAGTTGGCCAAAGAAGCTGTGGATGCCCCAGCCCTGGCACTGCTTAAGGCCAGGTTGGACAGAGCAATTTGTTTTAGTGGGAGGTGTCCTTGATCATGGCAGGGAGGTTGGAAAGAGAGGATATTTAGGGACCCTTCCAACCCAGGCAATTCTATGATTCTGAGATGTATCATTCAGTTACCTTGCACTTCTATTTTAAGGCTAAATGGTTGAACTGAGACCTAGAAATATCAAATGAGCCTTTAAAGGAGAAGCCCACTCCCAAAAGAAATAACATCAGATATTTTGTAGCAGTCTTTGACTCTGAAGTCACAACCATAACATCCAATAAAAGCATCTTGCATAATCAAAGTCCCAAACTTGTGCAGGTCTTTTCCACAGAGTTGAGAATTACAGAAAACAAGCGGAAAATTCTTTCCATAGACTCATACTAAAATAAAGGTGGGGTTTTGGAAACCAGTTAGTTCTAAGCAAAACAAGACCGAATGTCTTGCTTTTGGAGTTCCTTTATTTGCACCTGCCGAACAGCCAGCAAGAGGTTGAAGATGCTTCTGAGCCACTGCAGTCTGTGGCTTTGCATATTAAGGCACACTGAAATTAGCGCCAGATTTGTTAAGTACAGAGCAGTAAATCACCAGAGTTCATGAGGAGCTACACAGACTTTCAGCTGTTCTTGGTGCAAGGTATAAAGTGTGCCAGTAAGGTCACACTCAACAAACAGCGAAGCAGCAACCATTTCAACTGTCTCCATCATCATTCTCCTCCATCACATTTAGGATGGGAAGAAAGAAAATGTTTTGTGTAATCACCGACTTGGAACTAATAGTGGTTGCTTTGGCCTTCTACACAGATATTCTGATCTTGTTGTTGAATAAATATAGTGGCTTGAAAGCAGCTCCCTGACACTTATGAAGAGCATCAGCACATTATCTAGCACACAGGTATTCCCACATACTATGACATGCTCTGGGCTCATGGAAATGATTCTCTCTATTTAAACAAGAGAATTAAAATAACCCTGCATGAGGAACCATGCGCCAAAGAAGGAAAGAGGATGACCTTGGATCAAGCAGTCCTACTGTCAGTAACCATAAGATTCTAAGACCAGAGTTGTCTACACCAACCAGGTCTCAAATGAATATTTTATAGAACTCTTCAATCAGCTCACAGCTTTGGTTCCTAAGAGCCCATAAGATCTCCACATGCAATATTCCCTTGAGGACTCTGGTGAAAGCACACCCTTAGAAAAGATCTGGAATCATTGACTGGTGAAAGGGCAATGATTTAGCAGTTTAAAGCAGTGCTGATTTCTCAGTGTTATTACTACTTGTTATTGTGATGCAGATAGCTTATACCAAATACTAAGAGTGCTGAGGAGAGATTTATTTTTGTTTAATAAGTACATGAAGTTTCTATTAGGGGCCAAAGTCCAGGGCCTTGCCTGTTAGGGTGGGGATGTCATGGATTATAGGAGCCAGTATGGCCATCCTATTTGTATGAACCATGGGTATATCTGAACTAGTTCTTTTTTGCTGATTGATAAAGATCTGTAGCAGCACATTCATTGAAGCACTGTCCTGGGGTGCACACTGGCCTCTTGAATGTTTTTAGGATGCTGTAGCATTGTTGATGTTTCTCCAAAGCACAGAGTCTTTACTGGCTACCTGTGTGTTGACACAGGATATCACAAAGCCAGATGACTTCTCAGGTCACTCCTCATGTTACCACTGTCTCTTCCAGCTATGTCAGTATTTTCCATGGACTCATCCTTTGGCATCACATTTCAAGATGAGGCACAAGGGAGGTAATTAACTTACAGACAATCATGATGTGAGGGTTGTGTCTTCATGATAGAGTGGGTCTTATAACTCATTTTTATAATTCATAAGTTAATAAGAGTAATGCCCAGAGACCAATACAAAAGGAAACATTCATTCTACAAGAGTTATTAGACCAGCTAGTACAATTAAGAAAGACGGACAAGTTTCAGGCACATACAACCTCTTCCTGCATGGAGATAATGAGCACAGAGGATTTAATATCAGAAGAAATTTATGTCTAAGATGGCAACCCACTGGTTTGCAGGAAAATTCTTGATGGAGGTGAGATTCTTTTATAGAGAGGTATTATTGTCCTGAAAAAAAACCAAAACAAAAGAAAAAAAGAAGAAAGTTGGATTGATAGAAAATTTGCAAAGTAGAAAATGTTGATGTTCAGAAAAGCTTTTCTGACAAGTGCTTTTGTAATAAATCTTGAGGTGTACTATTGATACCCACAGAAGTAGAACTGGATTCAGTGGTGTTGACATCTCTCTGTCCTAGTAATGGTGAGCTTTTGAGGTTGTGCATTTGGAAAGGGCAGCACCAATGCAGTAATATTCTTTATATCTCTTAGATCCCCTTCAGCACAGGCAGCTGTAATTTATAAATTCCTGCAAATTCTCATGAGTCTAACAGGAGACAGACTGTTCTTCCAAGAGGTGCCTAGCACCAGAACTGTGTGGGCTATCTGGGATCCAAGACTCCGTGATGATTTTTGCGATATTCTGGCTCCAATCCCCTTGTTTTCTTTACTTTCCAATTACTTTTCATTGCAGGGCACAATGTTAGTTCATCTCACAGGAATTTGTTTACTGTTTTCCACTATTTCAAGCCTCTTTCCTGGTTATTTTTCAACTTGGAAATTACCTTTTTCCACATACGGACATTGTTTTCCCCCTACAGTTCTGATTGGATACTATTTTTTCCCACTTTTTGCCTTACTCCAGTAAGTAGCATTGCTACACACTAAAGAACACTAGTTGGCCTGCAGTTGTATTTTTCAGTATGGCTGAAGGTCTTCTCAAGTTGAGGCTGTCTTCTCTACTGGATGCTCACCAGTAATAACACACAGGAATAAATGCAGGGAAAATAAGCCAGAGAGTTTAAAGTGCACTCTTAATGTGGTTTTATTTCCTCCTTTTCACCCCTCTTTTCTTCTTGTTTTCACTTCTTTTTGTTCCTGTCTTTCTATGCTATTTTCTGTCTCCCTCACCCCCACCTCCTCCATCATGGGCTGCAGCCAGGAGAAGGAATTTGATTTTGTGGTGAAGCTCTAACAACGCAACAGTGGGACATTTAAAAGGATAGGCAAAGCAACATATTCAGTATGGAAGCTCTATAGATGTATAGATTTTCCTCCACTCTTCTAACACAGTATTTTCAAACATCTTCAATCCATATCTTTTTTTGAGTGCTTAAACCTGGTAAACAAATGTACCAAATTGACAGAATTATCTGTCTTGCATCTGTCTTGCTTCTCTCTCCTAATCAGTCGTGCTTATATCAAGGCTAACAAACATCTGCGTATTAGAGGGTTCTGTTTCCTTACTGACCTCACGTTTGCAAGCATTAAATCCAATTCCTTCCTTTAAGTCGAAGAGTTAGGATGTGAAGATTACAGTTAGGGCATTGAAAGAGAAGGATATTGAGATAACAAAGAAGTTGTCACTTCATGATGAAAAGTCACCATAATCTGGAGGACCTCTTCTTGGGAGTCCTTTTAATTCTTAAGACCAAAATCTCAAGTCTTATATTGCCAAGTGAAACAAGAAGAAGGAATTCAAGAGCCAGATTTGTTGTCTGTGCAAAGAAAATGCTCAGCGCCTTCTGGAGGAGCCCTGGTAAACATGCTGTGCCATGTTGATGATGTATCATCACATTACTGTGAGCATGATGGAGTACACAAGTGGAACCGTGCCCTGTATTGCCACAGCTCAAGGTTAAATGTAACATAAATCTTAGCAGTCAATACGAAAGGCTCTGCTGGTACATTGCACAGTAGCTGCTGAAAGACATGACATTACAATCACAATTGGCTCCTATTCTAAGAGTGGTTTGCTTAAGATCTGAGTCCTTCTCTACTTCAGTAATAAAATATTTTAAATCCTAATGCCATTTAAAATAGAGAACACATTATGTCACACTATAATACACAATCTTCACTTTCACTTGGGAAGACAGAAATTAAAAAACTGTTTCATAACATGTATACACTTCAGATTTATTTAACACTTGCCCTGGCTCTGCTAATTTTCTACTTTCTAAATTTGATTTACTTTCTAAATATATAAACTCAGCTAAACTGACTAGTCACAGAAAAGCAAATTGGGAGAGCTCTAAAGGGTAACTTTTCCTATTCTAAGAATACAAATCAAATAGTGCATCCCAAATGGATCAGAAAGATGCTTTGGAAAAAGTTTTTTTTAAAAATAAAGATAATTACAGTGAGAGATGTGCCAGTTTAGGACAGATTGTCATATGCAACCAACTGTATCTGTGTGTAGATAAACCAACCAATTCTCAACAACCATATGTGAATCTGTGTGTACAGACTGTATGTGGGACATGGGAATTACTTGTTCAAGAACTGAATTTAAAATAGCAATTCATGTGTCTGTCTGCTTTCATAGTATGCACAGAAGTGCAATCAGAGCTTGAGCAACTGCCCTGTGTGCTCCTGCTGGAAGAATGAGAATTGCCCTCTACATTATACCCTGCAGTGGCTAAGAGCAGAGAGCCTAGGGGTTTAACTCATGCTGTATGTCAGAGCCTGCACTTCATACAGTCGTATTTCCAAGTACAGCTAAGACAGAGCATAGAATGAAAACTGTGATATTCTGGGAGGAGAAGACTCGTTACAGTCTGATATCATGGTGGGCACAGAGGAAGTAGACAGTGCAAAGCTAATTCAAGGCAATAGGCATCTCAAAAAGGAAAATACTCCTCCCTTCAGTGGAAAAAAGGGCTGGAGAATGTTTCTTACTTTTTCTCTTGGATCCAACTGGAAGTGTTTAGTTCTCAGCAGCATTCATCAGATTGCTTGCTGTTCTCTAAACCTGTGCACTGTAGTTGAAGTGGTATGTTTAGCTTAAGTCCATCCATCAGTTTCTTCTCCTTTTGCAGGTTTAATGTCTGGTTTCTCAGCACATCTCTTATTCCTTCAGAAGTACTTTCTTGTGCTTAGAACATTTAAGTTGTGCTTTGACAAATGTCTGAAGTTTCTTACATTTTGCACAGCAAGTCATTGATTTGGCGTCCACTGACCCTCATTTCCTGGTCTGTCACTAATTTAAAGTTCTGTATCTTTGCTTAAACATGAAATGCATTAGTCAGTGATATGATAGCTTGAGTTCTGCTTTATGACACTTAGGTGGAGCTGATGAAATCACATGGTTATATTGACTTGAGCTCAAGTTGGGGTTCAGTTCTGACCTTCGACATACACAGAATTCCTGCTGATTACAATGGAAGTTAGGCATATATAGCCAAGGCTCAGCATTTGGCCTTTGGTCAGAATGTGTATTAGGTTTCTTTTTCTCTAGATACAGAGGTTATGTCAAAAACATTGTCTATTTGAAACTTATTTTCTTCTGCTTGTCTAAAGTAAGGTGTCTGTTCCCACCATCTGACCCCAACCTGAAGTCACAAAGCTAACCTCTAACTTTGCCAGCTGCAGCTCTCCCAGCTTGTCAGTACTTTTGCATCAGTGATGAGGACTTCACCTCATCAGGTCACATCACCTTGTTGACACAAAGATATGCCTTTGCAATGCAGCCCAGGGATGACACAGGTGACACTCTGTTTCACAAGCAGAAGTATTACGTCAGCTCTTACTGGAAATTCCCACTAGCCGGGCACCTCATGAAAAACAGTGGTTTAGCTGTTTAGGTGGTAGTTAGGTATGTTTATACAGGAACTGTTAGACTAATTTAGCAATAATATGTTTAAAGCTACCATCTTGCACAATGGAAAAAAAAGCTGAAAACAGATAGAAGTAATGCTAGTTTGAATGGGCTCAACAGAGCTGCCCAAAATTTTTTAGCCCTTACTTTAGTCATTCCAACAGAGTGCACAAAAAGTTGAAGGTAAGACAGAGTTTTCTCCCCTGATTCCAGCCAGACACAACATGGAATTTCCTGTAGTGGGAGCTTACAGTGTCTGAAGATAAAACCAGAAAAATTTCTGGGGAAAAGGAAGAATTACTATACAGTTGCTGAGACAAAAGCACTTGCTTAGGCAAAGAAAGAAGATTGCCTTGCTGAAAGCTATGAAAGATGGAGGTATTCTGAGGACCTTCCCTTGCCACTCCTGGACAAAACACTACAGTATTTTTCCACTCACGTTTTGCAACTTGGGGTAGCATTTGGCATTGTGCATGGTAAAGTGAAAAATACACATAATAACAAACAAAATAGTTCTGGTCAGTTTGTGGTTCATGTATACCCTATGTATGTCTATGTCTCCCATAATGCAAGCGAAAATAGCTTTCCAGAAGGATAATCTAGATCAACTTTTTAAGTAGTTCTAGAAGCAGAATTGGAACAGACATGAGAAAGAAGGGAATTGCATTTACTGGCATAAGGAGACTAGGAGGGTTCGGATGAAGTGCTAAGACAGCCTTGCTCACCTGACCACAGCTATTGCTGTGCTGAAAGCACCACAGAATAAGTCTATGTAAACTACTCTAAAGCTTGTGGCACAGCCCACATTGTGCTGATAGAACAGGTGTGCATTTCTGAAGCCATTTTGTGCAGTTTTCTATGAATTTTAAGGCTCTTGTACTGAATTTGGTAGTGTGCTTCTGATGTGAGAATAGTCCTTTCATGTAGCAACCTGGAAACTAAGCTTTGGAATAGCCTGAATTCCAAAAAACATTTGGGAAAATTGTAACTGAAAGAATGTTGATGTTTATATATAAGTATTTAGATACATATGTACAAGACATAGATGTATACAAAGCAGAAAGTAAGGATTGTATGGTATGATCATTCAAGGAGGTAGGGCTGGAAGAGGCTTCCTTTTATATACAGGGGAAAATTTCTAAATTCTTTAGAAGTTTTGTGGGGGTTTTTTTGTTTGTTTGTCTTGTTTTTGTTTTGTCTCAGCATACTTCATGTGCACAGGTACTACCAAGTGATGGCTGCACAGCTTCTGGCAATGTTCTCATTTTATTTTGGCAAGGTCGTTTTCCTGATTTTTCACTGAAAATATTTAAAACAGTTCTCCTTTATAAGATTTTCTGGTGTAAGTTTTTGTAAAAAAGAGTTTAAGTGTAAGACGAAACTGCTGTTTAAATCTGTGCCTTCTACTCAAAGTTCTCTTCTTCCACTCTGCTCCCAAAATCTTGTGCATAAGAAGTCTGCAAATGGTAATGAATTTTTTTTCAAGAATGAAATCAATAGTTGGAAAAATGTAGGCTTTAAGATCATGATAAACAGCTGATGGAACTGTATAAAACAACAGTTACAAGAGAAAGCTTGATGGTAGGGTTGCAAAGAAATTCATAGACATTGCTATGTCTGATGGCACAAGCATCTTTATTAAAGTAATGATAGGAAACATCTCTTTTATTAGGACAGACTGAAACACTGATGTAAGGCTTTTCTGCCAGACTGACAGTCATCTTCTTTCTAATGACTTTTGATGTTTAAAAGAATGTGAAGGGCAAGAAGATCTGTCCTGTGTTAAGTAATGGAGGAATACTTGAATAGGTGAAAATTCTTGAGACAAAAGTGACCTTCTTTCAGAATTTACACACTGAGGAGTGTGGCAAAAGCTTGGCCACATAGAGAACAAAATCTTACTCAAGTTTTTGTTAAAATGCTCTATTGGAAATGTAAATTTATAAGCATCTTGCTAACCTTTTTGCCGCTTCTCTCATCTTTTTACTGCATTTTTAAAAATAATAATCTTTATATTTCTGTTGATACAATTATTTCACACGTATTTTACATCAGAATATTTGTAAATATTAATATTTAGATAAATAATCTTGTACCAAAGAAGCAATTCAAATGCTAATGTAGATGTAGATCATTCTGGGTATATTCTTATATGGTAGAATATCAGGGCTGACTCTGCCTCACTTGCTGTTTGAGCATTCAAAAAGTCCACAGCCGATATGGAAACACTTCCAAGTGTCTTGGCCCATGTAAATGCCAAGTTGTTTCCATGTTGTCTTAGTTTAGAGTAAGCCGAAATAATTTGGAATGCCTTTCTCAAGGATTGATCAGGCCTCTTTTAAACTTAGAACAAAATCTTAATTTGAAAAAAAGTGTAGAAGGAGAGATAACAGTTCTTAACTACTAAATATGGTTATATATGCATATATGTATATGTGAACCACTAGAACAGAACAGATAACAACTATATAACCAAAAACCTCTGAACAATAAGTCCCTGGAGATACGGGGTGGGGGGTCGGCTCCTCTCATGCAGGCAGCAGGTAGCAGGCAGCGTGGTCCCTTTGTTCTTCTGGCCGGCCAGCTCTGGCCCCAGGCGGGGAGGGTGGTGAGCAAAGGGGTCCGGG
>VWZG01009781.1:60848-119006 GCA_013396735.1 Grallaria varia | reverse complement strand
TTTTTTTTTTTTTTTCTGGAATAATTCTTGCACTGTATACAGAAGGCTTTAGTGTCTTGTGTGGATTTTCCCAAGGAGTGAACCACTGATATGATTTCTCTTGTTCAGATGGAATATCTAAATAGAAGTGGATCATGTTCAAATTTACATAACATCTAATTTTCATTTATTAGTTTAGATGTCTACAGCCTAGCCTACTTCTAAAATTATTTAAGGGAGCTGTTACAAGAGGCTACTACCTTTGGTGTCTAAATTATTACGTTAATGTTTACTAGAATTTCTGAAAACTGCTTCTCAAATTAAATAATCTTGAGAGTAGGGAAACATAATACTGCAGCTGTATGGCCTCCTCTATGCATTCGAGATGTGAAAACTCAGCTGTGAAGAAACTGAATTTTCTGGTACTGTTTTTATATCCCAATGCCAGTCTAATGATCTGAGCCTTTCAGATCCTGGCCAGACATGTTCCCTGTCTTCACAGTGTGAGAATGTCTTCAAGTGTTAAAAGTATGCTGTTCCTGGCTTTTCTGTATGTGATGTCCATTACTAGTCCAGTGAAAAATTATGACTTGTAGCAGATTTTGATATCACTCCATCTCCTTTCAGATAAGCATGAGAGGCACTATAGTGGAGGGTGTCTTGGCAGCAGCATGCCATGTTGTGATAACTGCCCCATGTTGTAAAGATTATCAGATTGCATTGCTACTGCAGATTTTGAGAACTGAAAAGTCTTCATTTGACCAGCCTTGAGAGCAAGAGGATAAATGAGGAATAATAAGAGTCCCTTACTGCACCAAGCCAAGGTGTCTGACAGATGGACAGTCATATTCCTGTGAGAGAAAACTTTGTCCCTGCTCCTTGCTGCTAATGCATGACAAGAGTGCATGGAAAAGAAGGAAGAAACAGCTCATTCTTGCAGTCAGTAATCTGATTTACGCTAAGATGAAGCAGATTACTAGTTAATGAATTGGATGTTACCAGGATTTTCTTGTATGGTCAAGCTTCTTCGTAGTACTTACTGCTTTGATGTACCACTGACGATAGAACTGTTCATGTAGTGGTACAATTTTTAGCATAGAGCTTCTATATAGTTATTAGGTCTATCTTTTTCCTTCTAAAATGTGTGACTGTAAAAACAACACTTCACAAATATTTCTGTGAGCAGTATAAGTTATTGAACATGTCATCAGTGGGCTTGACAACAGCATAGGAAATCTTGCATTCTTTTATTGGAACAAACTGGGATCCAAATCCCATTCAAAACATGATGCGATATTATCTTATTATTTTAGATCCCACATCTGTTCTGTTGCTCAGTGTCTGTCTCGTATCTATGGTACTATGCCAGAACTAATGAATCCTGTGGGATCTTATCTAAACTGAGGTCACTGTTGGATAAACCATGTCAATAATTCAGAAATAACTGAATCACAGGCTATTGTAACTTCTGGGTGTTGCTGGTTGCTCTAAAAAAAGCCAGAGGAATTAGGAATTAAGTTCAATGACTTGTCTGCAAATATGGAAATAAATTTAGGCAGAATTTGAATGATTATCTGAGCAGATGTGTAGTCAGAAAGAAACTGTGGTGTGTCTGCAGCTAGGCTGGAAGATATGCATCAGTATATCTAGGGTGCCAAAAGACTTCTGTCATAGCACTCAAAGCTTTTTCCACCTGTGTTTCAACTTAGCTGCTAGTTCAGGTAAATTTCTCTGTGGCCAAAAATACATACAGTTCCTGTTTCTTAGAGAAAACTGTAACAGCCTCTTTGCTGTGCCATATGTCTTTCTTTACACCAGTTTCACCAGTTTGTAGGTACCACTGTATCACTTCTTTTTGCTCTTTACTCACCATTTGCTTTGCGCTGAATGAAGCAGGATTCTGTAGCTAAACTGCCATGCCTTATATCACAACATAATTAAACCTCTTAATGCTTTCTTTGCAATTTGGTGAATTGGAAGTAAACTTGAAAAGGAAACTTGTGTTCATGTTATTTTAAAGGCAGTGTGGATTTTTACTTTTTTTTAAAACACAGGGGGTGCATAGTAGTTAATTTCAAGATCAGCTCATGAAATACTGTATACTGATGAAACTTCTGAACAAGGCAGAGGCTGGTCTAGCATTTTCATAATAGTCCCCATTGTTTTTATTTCACAGTGAAGTAAATCCTCAGCTTCCTGATGGTTCTTTAATAAAGAATTGCAACATTCACCTGACTTGGTGGATGTTCTTTATCAGTTTCCTCATCTTGCCTATGGATGAGAATATGCCAAAGTTGGCTTTAGTTTATGATTGTTTATTTTTCAGGCACTTGCATTTTCAATCATCTTCTGCTAGATGTAAATTAAAACTTCTCCAAGATGTTCTCCCTGTTAATGGTAGGGACAAGTTCCTTTTGGAAGGCCAAATGAAAAAGAGCACTTTGATGGAGTGCGGTACAGTGGATTGGTACTCATGCATCACACGATGTTACACTAAATGCAAATTATAGAATGCTGTGGTTTTCCCCCTGAAAAACAGATGCAATATTCATAGATCCCAGATTATGAAGGCATATATCTAGGACCTTGTGTTTGATAGTATTTCATCGTGTAATACTTACTTATTGACTGTTAACTCCTTTAAATGTTTCTTGAGCTATTTTGTGACAACATATGAGGAAGATTGCTTTTTCTATCAACAGCTCAAGTCACAGATAAACCTGTTGCCACCAAAATAGTAATTGCAAAGACCACTGTGAATAGTCTCAGTGGAGATGTATTCTGCAGGTTGCATTTAGGCTTTGTAGCTCAACAGTGATAACTGGTCAACTGTAGAGACGGAAACAGCAACTCTGAAGATATTTGTCAAAGTTCGTTACAGCTTTTTATTTACTTTTCTTCAGTTTCTCACTCCCACCATACACCCCTCCAGTTTACACCACATTTGGGAAGAAATGCATACACTTCTGTATTGATTGTGAAATTATATTAGATGTTAGGGTAGCAGATAACAGCCATGCAAGTCACTTATTTCCTTCCCATCTCACAGTTTCTCCAACTTGTCCATTTTTTAGCAACCCCTTTCAAGGAGAATCTTCTCTGCTTAAAGATAGATGCTGAAGACATTGGTAGCTTTAAAGCCAGTTCGTATAACCCTCTTGTTTTCTACAACTGCTGTTCCTGAAGGTATATGGGAAAGAAGGAAGACTGGTGAATGTCCTTGTCTTAGTGGAAGTGCTTGGAATGGTGACAGTATCCAGTGTTAGTCAGATTTATAACTGCCTTACTCTATTTTTTGTAAAGCAATATGTCTAACTAACGTTGTCTTCTTAGACAAGATTGGTGTTGATTCGTGGTGCATCTGATTCCTCTTTTGCAAGCTGTTCACCTTTATGCCTTGAGCTTTCCTCTGGTTTTTGGGTTGCTAAACGCACCAGACATATAGGTTAGATCACCTTTACTCATCTAGAAAGTTGATCAAGCAAACAGATCCTTCTGCTGACTGGTGCCTGAGCTGCCCTTCTGATCCCTGATTTGAACTTCATACCATCAAAGTGATGGAATTCACTGAAGGAATTATCCATTTTTCGGAGATGGAGATATTCCCACCTGTTAACTTTATGTTGCAATAAATCTCTTAGCCAGAATGTGGTAGGTGTGATGCTAAAATCACATTACTTTTCCAGACATGTGGCTTTGTATGTGTGATGCCTTATGCCTGTCATTGCCCTGGCAGAAAAGGAGGAAGTGCAGAGGTTAGGTAGGCTCTGATGTGACTATTGTGTGGGTTCAGTGGATTTTCTCTCATCAATTGTTCATCAAGCTGTGGAACAATCCTGTTGGTTTTCAAGGGGTACACGTTCTTTTGGGTGTGGAGCTCACTTAAGCAGTTTTGTTATGCAGAGGTTATTCTCTTGGGAAGAAATGAAGCTTCACACTGGCTTACTTAGCCATTCAAAGACCACACAAAACATTTTGTGTTCACTTTCCCCTCTACTTTTTTTGGAAAACAGTGATGTGCCTTGGTATTGTTAGGAGCGAATGAATATTATCATTACTAGTTGATTTTTTTCTCCTCAGGGGAGAATACATCCCTGACCACTACAGTTTTGTGTGTATCAACTTACCAGGACTATAAATAGTGTTCTGATGCAGGCTTGTTCTGCTACCAAAAGAGAAGTCTGTCTGCCCTGATAATCCATATAATTACCAGTGCATTGATGTTCTGATTTTAAAAAGTAAGATGCAGTTCTCTTGTTACATTTTGAGAAAACTGAATAATCAGTTACTCAAGACTTTTTTTGTTGTTATAACTTTGTGAATAGATTTGTTTATCAAAACACCGTGCATGGCATTTTAATGGTGTGATGTTAATGAGGTAATGCTACTGTCAGTAGGGATACCAGACTCTTTCCAAACTTTTATGGTTGTGTGGTCTAGTAAGATGATTAGAAGGAGGCCTTCTTTTTCAATAGAACTTGGATGCATAAAATAATGCGTAAGTATGGAGGGATGAAAGTGGTGTGGAATCTCGGCTTATACTCTCGGCAAAGGACATCTCAGCCAGTTTGTAGTTTTCCTGCTTGACTTGTCACTGATTTCTCCCTACTTTCACCCTTTCAAAGATTTCAGAGGGGACTAGGAGCAATAGTCTGGAAGGGGGCAACAAACCCCGAAGTGGGACTGACCAGAGAAAGGTTTGCAATTGAGTGTTACTCTTCATCAGGTGTTCTTGAGGAATTCCTGTGTTCTTTGCATTTCGGCTTTGATCCTCGTGGTGGCAGCACACACCAAGAGAAAGGGAGCCGGCCTATTGCAGCTGACCTGTGTTTTAATTACGCTTAAAATGAATGTGCTTGTACTTACATTTTTGCCTTTTGTTTCCAGTGGGGCAGCTCAAAAACAGAAGGTCAAAACTTCATAACCTGTGATTTCAGTTTGTATGAACTACTGAGAGCCATTTAGAGGGGAGAAATATTTCATCTCATCCTCCCCAGCCCTACAGCAGTAGGTAAAGGTAGCGTTTGTGAAGATCCTTAGCTGTTGAGAAAACTTAAGGGCAGGGTTAGAGTTTCAGCTGTCCAAAATGTTATCCAAAGACTATTTTAGTTGTTGAATAGTGAGGGTTTTTGTTAACCACAGCACAGCTGCCAGGACTCTTGTTTTAGGCACTGCACCACCATAGTCTTTCTTGAATTTGCATATGAGGTACACCAGTTGGAAGCAGGATGACAGCATCTGCCTGAAGGATGTATAGAGGTGTAAATTGTCGAGTTTGTAGGTCAGGTATCCAGTGAAACCTATCAACACAAAGCAAAGAAAGAAATGCTGGATATTAGTAATAAGGTACTGATAACCAAATAACTGAGAAGTGCAATCACTAATAAATTGAAAAGTTGGCTGCTGATTTAGTATCAAGCTAATTAAAGAAGATAGAACTGCCTTTTGGTATCTGAAACAGCCTTTTCTAAAGTAGCATCATTTGGCTTGATCATCGGCAGTCAGATTTCTTACATTCGTCTAAGTTATTCGTATGTGGGTGAACAGTTATTTCAGGGTATCATAAACCAGCAGAGGGATGGGTTCACTGCATGTCACCTCCTTGGCCTCAGAATCACACATCAGTTTCTTTAGATATTCCCCTGACCAAAGTTCCCAGTTATTTGTTCTGTCTTCTGTTTCATTGGTATACTGTGAAGCTCTCGTCATATATCAAACCATTAAAATTGAAGCTGATACTATTGACATTTGTAAAATACCAAGAAGGAAATAACATAGGAGAGCAAACAGCAGTTTATATGGAAAATGGGAAAATGTAGTCTGTATACAGTTTTTTCAGGATTACTTCTTGTATCCATGCTTATTTTGTTTAAAACTAGTTCAGGTGTCCCTCACTCAAGTGAAAATGAAATTATGCTCTGTCTGACCTGTATTCCAGTTACAAGACTCAAGAAGTGGGAGATGGATAAGAAATATTTGTATGGATTATTTCTTGTATTTTGGAAGTGGGTCAAAAGGCCAGTTTAATGTCTCTACCTTTCTGAGCTGCTTAGGATAGAATGCATTTAAAAAGTAAAAAAATAGAAGGGATACCCCACTGTGTCTCTAGACATCTGCTACTTTATCCTTGAGTCTTTATTTTAGTTGTTTGAAGTATTTTTTCAAATAAATTTGAGAGTTCAAGATGGAACTCAAGATTCTCTGCTGGAATTAGTTATAGGACCAAGGGTAAATTGTTACTGTATGAAAATCAGGAGTGGGATTTTTCACTTCTCATTCCATAAAGAGCTTTAAAATACTGCTAGGAAAAAACCCTGCATGTTCTCGATATTCATGTTGGTCCTAAAAGGACCTTCAAGCCCAACTCAACTAAAACAGGAGTGTACTTTCTAATATGAGATAACTTGCGTATGAGCTCAAGCTGATGCATCCTGAAGAGGACAGGCTGATGTGTGCAGCTTTTCCTTTGCAGTTGTACAAGTTTAAAATCAAAGCCAGCAATTCTCCAGAAAATCACAGGGTTAGATCTTAAAAATACAGTGCTATTCAAGAACTGGCAGATCTCCTTACCATTTTCATAATACTTATTTGCCTTCTTGCCACTGTCTTGTTCAAGGAAATTTCAAAATCCAATAGCCCTGGTTTATGTTGTTAAATGTGGTAGATTTATGAACTTCCATTCCCCAAATCACTACTTGTGTTATAAGTGTTAATGGTGGGATTGTCCTTTCATGTAAATATAAATATAATACAGTCTAGTGACTTTCACTGCTGAAAAAGCGCTATTTGATGCAGTGTGGTTATAGAACAGAGTACAAATAAAGTACTCTTTCTTTCTTGGTGACTGAGATGGGTTTTCTTTTCCTTTGTCCATCCTGTTAATTACATGGAGTAAAACAAGTCTGTGGGAAGAGAACTTACATTAGACCAATCAGTATAGTTGGAAGTGGGCAAACTGTTGTGTACATAAGGTTTTGTGTGTTTTATGGTCTGAGCATTGCTTTCCATCTACAACCCAATGTATTGCAAAAGCTGAACCACCTTTTAAAGAATGCAAGAATGTGGCAGTTTTTTTCTGTATGATCAGAAAAGGGGGAATTATTTTTATTGGATTTTTTTCTTTGTACATGTTGTTTTGCCTTTTTTTTTTTTCCTGAGAGTTTTGAAAAAGTAGGATTCTACCTGCAAGTATCCTACGTTTGTATTCAAGAACAGATCTGGTAATAAACAATGCCCTGTCCAAGGAATATCTGGCATGTAGTATCCTAGACTGAAAATTCAGAGGGAAAATAAGAAGATGTAGGAATTTAGAAGAGTAAGAAGTTCTTAAATTTTGGGAGAATTGACTTCTTTGTGAAGCAGCTTGGAACATACACTGAAATGGTTTACCTGTTGTGTAGAAGGGGCTGTTGGTTTGTAACTGGGGAGAAGGGAATGGTGTACACTTGTGAATTCATTAAAACTAGGCTAGCAGTCTGTGCATTTATCATATAGTGGGAGTTCTAATGCATGTTTGATGTTGCATGAAAAATGGAAAGGTGCAGAAAATAAGATGTAATTTCTGCAGTCACAGGTACTTGTGTCTATATAGTCTTTGTAAACTGTACGGTTTCTGCAGATGGGCCATAGAACTTCAGCCTTTTAGATGAAATTACATATTTCTGTTGACTAGTTTACATCAAAATGTGACTTTATTGCCCTTTGGTGCTTTTATTTTAAGATTGTGCAACATATATAACTGCTAATTGTTGGATGACACTGATTTTCCGTATTTGTAACATGGATCATATGAGAAACAACTCCCAAGGACAATAGGTGTATGCTACACAAAGAGTAATTGCTTAAGAAACAGGCTGGTTGCTTCATCTGTTACATATTTGGCATTTAAAACTTTGTGGTTTCCAAACCACAATGTTTCAGTGGTATTGGCAACATTCAAAGACTAATATTGCCTATGGGTGGAGTCAAAAAGATTTCTGTACAAAATATTGGCAGCTGAGACTGGCAAGATTTACTTCCCAGACTTAATAAGCAAATCCATATTAATTGGCACGTGAAGTTATGTCTTACATTACCAAAGAGTTAAGGGCAAATGTAATGGTTCCCTGCTTTGTTACTATATAGTAACAAAGTATACAATAAAGTGAATTTGGATACTTTTTAATTTGTGGATACTTTTTAATTTCTGACTGAGTCCAAAAATAAATGTTTTAACTTACTGTCCTTTCTGATACCATGTTGCATGCGGAGGGAATCTGTTGAACCTCCCCTCTGCTGTTCAGCTATTGAGAGTTTTGTGGAATAAAGATCTAAACTACATCCTCATGCAGCGTGCCCATCAGTAAGTAGGAAGTGTTTATATCTAGTCATTTGACAGCATCTACATAAAGATGTCTATCACTTCCTTAGGCTATTCCTTTGGAAAAGATGAGTTTATGAATAAACAAACAAAGGCTTTGGGTCTATTTTGAAATCTCTTTATAAACATATGGTCTTCTGTGTCTTTAAGATTCTTGGAGGCATAAGTCAGGACTTCAGAGTAAGAAATGAAAATATTTTTATTAGGTGGGAGTGATTCAGAGTGGAATACTTTTGCCTGTGGTACTGATACATTCTGTTTGTATATGCATGAAAGATATATGTGTGTAAGCATACTGGATATAGTACACTGATTTCTGTTTAAAAATGTAATGAAAATCCGTAAGAGAGGCCCTCTAGCTGCATCATTACTGAAGGACAAAAAAAAAAATACAGACTAACATTAAGAAATCTGGTTTAGGTTATCTGTGTCACAGTCACTGAGCTCATGTCCTTTCCCCTTCCTTTTTGTTAATCATTCCCTCATGAGCTTCAGTCATCCATTTGGTTCCAGGAGGGATCGGTCAATTCTCCCTGAGTTAAAATGCTGGATCTATAAACTGCAACTCCTAGCATGTTTTGTGTCCAGATTTTTGAGACTATGTTCCTTGTAGAAGAAAGAGGATTCCTAACTCCTGACTGAAGAGTCTTTCTAAGGCACAGCATTGTCTGTTACAAAGAAAAAATCTCATAGAATGTCTTTTTAAAACCGTGAACATACCTATAAGTCTGCTTGTCTCTTTTCTGGATTGGAGAGGTTAAAACAGTTTCCCTTTGGAGCCCTCTTCTTCCATGTTAGTCTGTTGGGGTTTTTTTACTATCAGCATACATCATCCTGTTTTCCTTTTTTTTTGGAATTTTATTCCAGTTTTCCTGCAGACGAACTTCTCAGCTCCAGGCTGTGATTTTTAATCTTTTTAGGAAGAGTGCCCTTTGCAAATCTACATGGCACATTGCTGGAGGTGGAGCAGGGGTTTACTGAACTCTGCAGCTTCCTTGACACTCCTTTGCCTGTGTTTGAATATTTGTGTTTAGTAAGCCATTTTGGTAGTCTCATGAACAGACTACAGTATTAGAGCATAAGAGGCTGTAAGCTAGATCAGTAGAATCAGCTGTAAGGATGATTTGAGTAATCCAGCTAAATTTACAGAAGCTTTACTGTTTAGGGGATTATATGCAGTATTCCTAAAAATGTTGTGTTTTGGTGGTTTTCAGTTATGACAGTACTAAAGCAGTCAGTCTAGTTGTATTTCTCATTAATGTTGAGTCATATATTTTAATAATAGCTGTTTGTTTAGAGTTTCCTAGGATTTCTCACTTCCTAAAGAAAGTGTGAGGTAGGCGAATTAATTTTTACTTTGATTATGTGGCTATGGACCTCAGATAAATTTTTTAGATAAACTGTATGTGTTATGAGAGTGCTGTATTTTTCTTATGTAATCATGAAGTTGCTATTAGTGCTTTACAAAAAGATATTTTTGAAGAGTTGATGTCTGTAGAACGTACATGGCAAATAAATACATGAAAAACACTGCAGGGACAGTTTGGCAAAATGTGAAACTCTGAAGAAATGGTACCATTTTAATTTTTTCTAGATAAATTTTTCACAAAATGCCTCCCTTTTTCCTTTTTTCTTTTTTTTTCCAACACCTCCACTCTCTTCCCCTCTCCCCAATATTATAACACATGCATTTCAACTTTTTTTGGATCCTTATAATTTGTGAACACTTGCACTATTCACACTTCCCACACTTGTCAATCTTCAGTAAAAACGCCTTCATAAGGTAGATATTATACAATTTAAAACATAAAAATCCCCTTTACAATTATTTGTTAAGCTGTTTTCAGCTTTACCAGGGTAGCAGTGGTGAATTATTTCCCATTTACTGATTTCTCGTCGTAGGGCTCTAGCAGTAAGAAAATCTCTTAAGACCAGATTTAGCATTGATGGCTGGGACCAGAGAAGGTGGGGAAGAGGAAGATGTCCAAGGAGCACCTGGGGTTGTAGGAGACAGTAGTTTTTCTTGAGTTTGTTTATGGGCTGCTGCTTTTTTTGGTCTTGGAAAGACCCGGAATTCACAGTAAATAAAACAGTAGTAGAGGAGACAGTGAACTGAGAGCAACATAGATAATATTAAAACCAGGAAAAGACAGTCTTGCCTTTCTCCCAGGATATTGCTTTGTTCCTATTTTTCATGTAATGAGAAGGAGGTGAACTGTATCTGGAAAAGCCTCTTCTGCCTAAAAATGGTTGTTTAAAAATCCTGGTTGGCAACTCTTGAATTCACTGTAGTTAATAGAAAACATCTTCACTGGTGCTGGTAAAGTGAGCTCTTTTTTCTGCTACAGCCTGAGCCTTTTCTTGTGCTCGCTAGAAATGTGACACTCATTCTAATGACGTGACTAAGTGAACTAATCTCTTTAATCAACTAGTTGGATGAAATCCTGCCTACTTAGGGCCTTTGGGAGAATAATATGTGCTGAAGCCTGTTTCCGATCCTGCAAGAAGATGTAGTTTATAATGCTTTTCTTCATTAAGATCCATGCCAGTGAATGCAGGTGGTGTTACCCAACTTCTTCCTCCTATCAAGTGCAGCTGAGCAGTGTGTGTTTTTAGTAACAAGGGTAGTGCTGTAACCATCATTGTGGGAATTCAGACTGTAGATCAGTTTTCCCTTCCAGACTTAATGACGGTTAAGTGCACTTCCCTGAAATCTTAGCGGTGTCTTATCATAGCTGCAGGGTGTTCTTTTTTTTTTTTTTTTTTTTTTGTGTGTGTGTGTGTGTGTGTACACCCCCCTTCTTCTAAATACACTCCCATACCATTTTACTTCACTCTCTCCACTATTACAATCCACCTCAGGTGGATTTCCAGAACCAAGTTTCATTTGTATCTCCAAGATCTTCTGGTATTCACTGCCACAAGAGAACTGACATGATGATTCTTAGGGAGCTTAAAGGCAGTCTTGAAGCTGAAAGGGGAACTAGGTCTATTATAAGAATAGCTTAAATGTTGCAAGAAGATCCTGAAACTGTTTTATATTCTGGAGCACTCAGCACCAGTGATGCAAAACTGAAGGCTTAAGGATTGCACCAGCCTTGGTGGGAATAGTATGTATGGGTAGGTATTAAGCAGATTTATAAAAGGTCATGGGAGACCCAAGGCAGCCCATCAAACAGTAGGACTAAGGACTACTGAGAACCATCCCCCCCCGTGAAACTGCTGCTTCAGACAGCTTTTCTTAACTGCTTTACCTTCTACTCCAAGTTCCCTGTGAGAGTTCAAGATGGGCTGTTAGGAACAAAGTTATTCCCATGCTTTGGTAATTAATAACTCTTGACTGTATTAAGGTGCCTGGGGTTGCAGGGATAACCAAAAATGGCAGTCAGTCATCTGTAAAAGGATTTCATAGCTGGGGTTTTTTGTGAGGTGCCTCACTGTCAGGAGCGCTGGGCATCAAAACTGCCTCTAAGAAAGGCACTATCCTGGGCCAAGCTGGAAAACTAGCTTACATTGTGCTACGTGACATATGCCATGATTTTGGGAATACTGGTCTGTGATTATGCTGAAACAAAGACTTTCTGGCTACTCAAGAATATTTCAGTTCTGCCACAAATTAGTGTTGTAATTTATAATGAATGACTGTGCATTTGCAGAATATGTGATACTGGAGTGGTATCCTTCCATGAATTACGGGAGTAAGTTATTGTTAGTGCTGTTGCTGTATTCAAGTTTTGAAAATAAGTCTAGGAGCCCTTAGCAGCATGATGGTAAATTTTCTGTTTATGAAGGACACTTCTCTTTTACCACTCTTTCACTATATTCTGAAAAAGTGGCTGAAAATCCCTTTTGCAAATAGTATGAAAGTTAATATTATTAAAGCTAGGGTTTGCTTTTTTGGGAAATAGTGTGTGTTTTCAGGGCCCTGCATAAATATGTAGTAGGTTTAGGGCTATGTTTTTGTCAATTTCTAAACATACAGTGTTGGTAGTGGCTAACATTCCTTTTCAATCGGGAATAAAATTATCTTTGATATACATTTCTACTGTGACAGGTTTATCTTTTTAGTCTTACACAGTGTCACTTCAAAAACCAATAATTTATATAAAGACTGAATAATTTCAGACTTTATGGTCATTTTGCAAAGCAGAAGTTGCTAATAGTCCTCCAAGTTAATAGCTGGGGTTAATGTGTATTTTTAATGGGACAGATTTATTTTCATCAGAGCCAAAGTTCTTTCTTGCTTAGACTGTGAATTCCATGAGAGAATAGTAAGGAGTTAAGAAGGAAACATGATGAAATACTGGTCTTTGCATCCAAAAGAGGATTTGAGTCATGAACTCCTGACCTTGTGATCCTCAATTACTTATCCCGGGTGAGGGAAATTTGTTCTACTTTAATGTTTTTATTAATGTGACTTGGAATGAATGCAAGCATTTTTTTCTCTTAGAATGTGTTTTAAGAAAATAACTCCAGATTAAAAACTACTAGATCTTTTAATTTTTAATCCAAGGATTTTTTAATATAGTCAGTTTCTAACAAAAAAAAAAAAGTTCTTAGAGAGGATTGGTTGTTGTTTTACAGGGTATGAGGAACCTTGACAGTGGTATGCTGAGAGCTGATGACCGAGCATATTAGAATATTACCTAATAAATAATATATTTAGGCCACTGTTATTTCTTGCTTCTCCATCGAGCACCATGAAGGCTCAGTGCAAGGGCTTTAGCCAGTGGTTGCACTAACCCGTCTTCTGCACTTATAACAAACCATCCAAACACACCACCAATTTTTAACAGATTTCCTACCAAAAAACCCAGATTTTGTTGTTGATTCTATGTATGTTCTCTTTTACCAAAAAATAGGGAAAAATCAGCTTTGTGTTTTATGTTCCTAAGTGTCTTTCTGCTAACCATTTTTGAACACAAGGACTGTTTCCCATACTGTGCCATGTTTGCCTTTATTATTTGAAACACGGGAAATTTCTGTGAAGAGATGAAGTGTAGGAAAAGCAGTGCAGGTATGTTTATGCAGCTGCAAATTAGTCTCCACTTCAGAGAACTCATTTGTAGGTCTCAGGGTTCAGAGCTTCTTTAGTAAAATGTGAACTCACATGAGGGCGGAAGAAGGCAAATGGAAACAAATGCTAGAGCAACACACTTTAGTATCATTGAGAGCTAAGTCCTGACCTAGCAAAGCACCCATCTCTTGTTTTTCAAATTATGGATTATGCTCTTGTAAAGGCCAGATATATTTTTTGGTGTGCTGTACCTCAAGGTCTGCTTTAAATTAAGGTTAACTTGTCATTCTGAATGCTTGTGTAATGTTTCATTAAATGTTTTAGAATTCACAAAGCCTTGCATGCATTTTCTTTACAGAGTTGCGGAAATCTCTGCAGGAAAATAAATGAAAAGAGAATAGGAAATGAAATTGTCAGATTCTGGGATCTGACCTGATGTGACCAATTGGCAGTTCAATTGATCAGGTTGCAAGTAGGGTTTGCAAGGCAGACAACTGGATTTTTGCTGTGAACTGGGAATCTCATGTTTTTGTGTCTAAGGTATCAAAGAACTCTTGTGTTTGGATTCTTTGTTTCATAATATTAATGCAGAAGATTTGCATGTATTTTAGCAAATATCACTGGTCTGAAAGCTATTTTTGTGAAATGTTGGAAATGTGTTTTAACAATTCCCAAAGATTACTTTAGAAGAAGTTTATATAGGCTGTCATAACTCATATGTCAGTTAACAATTTAACATCCTTGAAGTCTTTCTTTGATCATTTTTGCATGAGAAACTTAAATTTCACGAACAGAAATAAGTAAAATTGTTCTCATCTGAAAAGTCAGATGAACGTAAGCATGAGAAACAACTCCCTGAGAGGCAGAACATCTCCAGCAGAAGAATACCAATATGTTCCTGTGAATTCTCAGGGCAATGATAAGCTCTTCTTAACTCGTTTTCGCATTCAAAAATTGAACTTAATGACATTTACTCACTTTTTTTAAAGCAGAAACAGAGCGTTGGGTCATTTAGAACCATTAATATTGTGAGCACAGAACCAGTGCTTGCTTAAAATACATGAAGACTATTCTTCAAGTTTTTCCTTGTTGATATGTGTAAGGGCATTTGTTCCATGCATTGGGATAAGCAGCCTGTTAGTGAATCACCCATAGCTGCCCTTTGAAGAGTTAGCTCCTTACAAGCTCTCTGTATTGCTCCAATTCTGGCGTCTGTTCCTCAGGCATTGTCTTTTGTGGGGGATCATTGGCATGAGACGGGACTGACTTAGGACAAGCTTCTCTCTGACTTGCCCATCACTGTTTGCACAGAATTCACAGGTGAAAGGTGATGAACATGTGCAGTAATCCTGGTAAGGAAAGGTGTTACATGATCTTCATGACTGGAAGGCCGTGATATGGTGCTATGAACTGTTTAAACAATGCTTCAAAGGCTGAATTGTAGTTCTGAATCTTCTTAGAGCACTCACCACCAACATGTTTGTGTATTTCACAAATACCGATAAACTGATGTGCATAAGACCTAACTGAGCGGAGATTATAGTAGCATAGGCATCTGGAAACTGAGTCTCACAGCCTTTAAAAAATACATTCTCTAATTACCAATTTTTTGTTGTTTATCTGGGGAATGGGTTGGGTTGGGTTTTTTTTTTTGAGGCAAGGTATATTTTTCTAGGGCTCCTAAGTCTTTTCATGCTTTCTGGTAAGCACTTTGAATTTTTTGTTACATTTTTATGTATTAAGCACATGATACTTGTATATTAATGGTGTGGCTGTCAAGTCCAGCATCTGGAAAACAAAACAAAAAACCCCAAAACAAATAAGCAAAGGTGCGATGAATGCGTGATTTAAACTACTTGCCTAAATTCACATTGAAGTCATGAAATTGGAAGAGGGAATGTTTTTTGTATTCTGTTTTGTTTTGAAGAAAAGTTCAATTGCTTTAATGACTATTGCAGTTCATTAACTCATTTGCTACAGCTTTGCAAGAGAGGAGTCAAGAGTCCTAGAAACAAGTATCCCTTACAGCATAACACTTGTTCATTCCCAGAGGAAGTCAGTTTTGTGCTTAGCATAAGGAAGGAATCCTGCTGGGAAAACCAGGGCATTGTCATTTAATTGGATGTTGCATCATAAAACAGACTCATGAGGGAGGATGGCACAGAGGGAATTAGAGTCACACAGGTATCCTTAGTTTAGAAGAGTCTGCATCTTACTAGTTCTTGTGTTTGTTTTAAAAAAAGCTTATGAGACATCGTAGATTATCTTACATCAGCTTCACATGAGACGTCAGAAAGGTTCTTGATCTATTGTGCATCCTATACGCACTTGAACATCTAAACGCTGGGTGGGTGGGGCTCTGAACAAGGTCTGTGGGAAGGTGTGCCTACCCGTGGCAGCGGCTTGGAACTAGATGGTCTTTAAGGTCCCTTCCAACCCAAATTATTCTATGATTCTGTTATTCTGAATTGCTGATAGCGGTGGAATGTTATCTCTCCTGTAGATAGGGCTTGGGGCTGCAGAGGACATACTTTGCATTAGTGGTAGGCGAGTTGCAGGAGTCCAGCTGTTGGCTAAGGTAGATGGCAGTGAGCATAGACACTTCACATCATTCCTTCATTGCCACATCTTCCTCTGCTCCATTACCAGTTTAACCATGTTTTGGCCTTATTGCTCTCCCATTCTGATCTAAAGCACAGTCACATCAGTGTGACTGAAATACCTTCTGTTTTCACTTCTCTAACCTCCTCCCCTGTGGTGGTATCGGTAGTTGCCACAAATGAATTCAATCTCACAGGGCCTCTCTGAGCTGATATTCAGTGCTTATCAGGATACTCGTCAGTCTCAGGACCATAGTTTGTCAGATCCATTTCCACTCACTTTTTCATTAGTCTCAGTCTCCTTCCTGAAATAGTTTGTCTTTTTCTTTGGCCAGGTTCTCAGGTGGCAGACATCACTCCTGGCTGATCTCTCCTCTACAGTTACCAGTTCTAGGTTCTTTTTACCTTTTTTAACTAGTCTGCAGTCCCAGTAACTTTTCTTTTATCAGACCCAGCTCCTGCACTTTGACAATGCCACTTATAACTCCACGATGCTTGAACCTTGCACAGGTGACATGGGGAGCATATCTTTGTTCTAAACTTTCCTGGTCCCAATCAAGGGCAACTGCAGTTTTGGGAATACAGAATTTCTTGTGCATTGAAACATTCCATCTAGGGAAAGCAGGCATCTACCACGCAGGTGCAACATTCTTGTCTTCCTTGACTCCATTTCAAAAAGAAAAGGCCTGGACTAAAGACTAATTTTGGCAGATTTTCACATGGATAGCAGATGGGTCCCATTATCTTAAAGTTTACATTGCCCTGCAGACTTCCAAATCTTGACTCAAAGCATATGGATGCTTGGATTTGATTATATGGTGTTTGTGAGCTTTTTTTTTCATTTTGAGAAGATGTCATCAGAATATATTAAACCAAGCAAAGTAATATGTTCTCCTCTTTTTCACAAAAATTACCTCTTTGGCTAAATATTCCAAAAAAGTCCAGTCTGAGATTACTCTCAGCATGGAACATTTCTGCACAGTAGCTAACATTTGCAAAGTTACAAGCAGTTGAAAGCAGGGTCTTATAGCGGAAATTGTCAGACAATCTTATTAGTAGGCAAGCATGGAAGCACTGCTGCTGATCCATCTAAAGACCTTTTTCATTTGAGGTGCCAAGGTGTTTTTTACCCCAAAGACTGAATGTTACTCTAAACCATTATGATTCCACAGCACAAAGTTATTCAGTGTAAGGAGAAAGGTATAAGAAGCTCTGACACTACAGCTAGTGCACCTTTGATTCCAAATGTGAAACTAATGTCTCTCTGTCCCTCATAATTCAAGGCTTCAGAGAACTTAATCCAAGTTCACACTATTAACTGGCTGAGAAAAGGAGTTTGGATGTACTATAGTTTCAGTGCCAATTGATGCACTGGTGAGAAGGCTGCGGTGTCAGTAAGAAACATCCCTTCACTGTGCAGTGCACAATGCCATCTTAGAGTTGACTATAAAAGGAAAAGTCTTGTGGAAGTGTTGCCAGCCATTTTCTTGTTGTGGAAGTCTCCAGTTTTGTGCACTTCCTCCTATGAACTAACATTTCTGTAATCAGTTGAACAAGTAATTATTTAAACCACTCTTTAATCCTCTTTGATTTTGGGCAAATATACCTCTCTTTAGTTTATCACACTGCTAAACCTTGTATCTAAGAGTCATGAAATGTACATAATGTTGATTTATTTTTTTTCAGAGGCATGACTACAATTTTTAAGTTTTTAATCATATGCAAACACATGACTGGAACCATAGATATTTTTTCTATAAAGCTTAGGTATTCACTGATGATAGTCACTGAACTACACATCTACATGGCTTATGCTTAAGTGTAAAGCATTTGTCCACTTTTTTTTTTTTTTTAATGCCTTGGCATTGGTAAGGTTTTTTTGACAGACTAAGGACTGTAAAAGTTTAGAAGCTATTTTTGAATGTCTGCTATTAGGCAGTTCAATGAAATTTTCAAATTGTTTTTTGTAGTTTGGTGATGGATGTGTTTGATGCAGTACTGTTAGGAAGTCTGGATTAAAAAGGAGACACTGTATTTGGGTTGAGATGTCAGCTGTAACTTCTCAATGATGCTGACAGCCTGCGTATCCTCCTTAGTCTAGGAACCACAGTCTGAGCTGTTTGAAACCAGGACACAACTTCCTGTCTGCAGGGAAATTTGGTCTTGGAAAATTTCAGGTGTTGTCAGTATTTAAAATACTCATCATAATAAACTTGAACCTGCGCTTGTAGTTGTCAAAAGAAAGATCAGGTTTGTTGTTGGAGGAATGCAGATTAGGCTTGTGATGATGGACTCTCTTGATTAACTGTTGAAAAGTTCTATTTTGTTGACATATTCCATACAGTATTAGGAAATTCAAAGTATGCTCTGCAAAGACATTTTATTTGCCATGGTTGAACTTAGAGAAAAATAAGGTGTACCTTAATATGATAAAAATACAGGGTTAGAGAAGACCTTTCAGGTGGACCTCCCTAATAAAGAGGTATATTTAAGCTCTACCTGACAGACATGTATCCAGCTTGGTCTTGACAATTCTCCATTGTTAAAGATTTTTCTGATGTCCTGAATTAACCTGTTGCAGCACTTTTTGATTCTTGTAAGTAAGCCTTTTTCTGGTGTCAAACTGAACTCTCTCTTGCTACAAATTAAGGTATATATTTCCAATTTTCTCTGACTGAACTGATCAGTATCTTCTTTGTAGTTGTCTCCTGTATCTTAAAAAGTATTTTGTATTTGTCTCAGGTTCATCTCTTCTACATTAAACACAATTCTTTCAGTCTTTCTTCACAATTAAGGTTTTTTATGCATCCTACAGTTTTTGGACACTCCATTATTGATTTGAGAAAATCCCATTCATTCATGTTAGTAAATTCTGTAAAGTGTATTAAAGAAATATGGCCTCTGCATAATGCTGGAATATTCTCCTCTCTGTTGGAAATCCGTATTTAACACTCAGGATTAAAACCTTGCAGTAACAGGTGAGGTAGTGACCAATGAGTAACACAACCACTTCAGTAGTGCCTAGATCATCTAAATGCTGTGTAAACCTATTGACCTCTTGGCATTGTGAGTCTTAGTTTTTGACTGGCACGTTAGAGAAATTGTAAAGGGGCTGATCAAAGTAAATGCAGACTAGAAACTGAAAGCTTCTTATCCACCTGAACAGTGTTGACTGGAACAGCAATCTAGTTTGCAGTGAGCTTGAATTACTTTACATTATCAAGTTTGCACAAAACAGTTTACGATGGATTAGGAGATTCCTATGAGGAAAAAACTCGTACCTGTGATATGGATTCTTATCTGTGTTGACATATCCAATGAGTTTTGAAAGGCAGCAAGACTGCTTATTTGTTTACGTTATAGTCTTTATATTTATATGACATTAATTCTGTTTCAGTATTCCTGTAATAACTTCTCTTTCCTTTTTTTAATTACACTTAGTGCATAACTGGAGTTCAGGCATGTAATTTTGTCTTTTAAAGAAGTATTCATGGTTATGCAGAAGATTTGGTTAGAGACAAAGTATAAATGTCTAATATGCTGCTGTTTGTGGTTTATTGCCTTACTCTAGGTAAGTAAGTACAGCTGGTGTGTGCTGCTTGCAAGTTCATTAACACATTTCCTGCCGTGCAGGAACCTCAGGCACCGGCAATGCCCTTGACCTTGCTGTTCTTCCTGGAACATTTTTGGGTTAGGACTTTTGCTCTATTCTCACCTACTCACATAGATCAGCACATAGTGCCGTGTTTATGGCCTGTGGAGCAGCACGAGCATTACCAGTGTACTCTGGACTCTATTTAACTAATTGCCTATTGCATGATTTTCTGTGATTGCATGAGCTCATAACTTCGTTCGTATCTTGCCATCCTCTGCTTCTTGAGGCACTATGCGATTCTGTCTAACCTTCCATCTTAAATTACCCTGGCAGGTGGTTTTATCTGGATTTTTGTTTTCTTCTAGAGCTGTGCCTTTTTTTTTTTTCCCTAGGGGCACTCCTTTCTTCACCTACTCTGTGTCCATGTCCTGAAAATTCACTTATTCAGAACATTTTTGATATACCAGTAGTTCATTCCAGTGCAAAGGGAAAAAACCCCAAAAAACTCCAAAACAGAAACACAAAAACCTCCCACTTAATAAGAATCTGAAACTTTTAATGTTCCTTTGATGTTCTATCTGAAATGGAAATAGTCCACCATATTTAAACACAGGCAAGATTTAAATGGTTTTCTTTAACTGAGCAGTGACTTCCTATATGGATGGACTCGTTTCACAAAACAACATTCAGGAATCTAGCCATAGCTGCTGCTTGAAACTGCTTAGAAACTTGGCGTTGTTCCCTTCTTATTCATATTCCTTGAAAGCCTTTTTCTCTCCAACTGATAATGCAGAGCAGTGAATGTCATTCAGAGGACTGAAGTCAACAGTCTACTTTGGATACCAACTTCGTCCATAAAAACATAGCACCGTCCTTCTATAGTAGGGCCAGATCTTGAGATTTCGAGTCTCAGAAATGGTCAAGTGTATGTGTTGCAGCTTTGGACATTATATGCAGAAGATTTGCATGCTTGTCGTAGGACGTTTTGCTGTCAGCCATGTATTAATAGACTTTATTTACATAGCACACTTTTAGAAAGCATATATTCTAAATTACTGTGGAAGGTCTTACTGAGTTTCAAAAAAAACCCCAGAAGTTATTAAACTGTGAGTCCACACATATGTAGTGCTCTAATCTTACCCATTGTGAAATAATAAATGGATGATCTTTCCGCAAATGCATCAGTGCTGCCCTTGCAAAATGCTAATACACTGTCCAGAAGTATAATCTTATTTAAATTTTTGTGAGTTTATTTTTCTCTGTCCTGCAATGTCACCCACATTCAAATTGAATACTGATTCTAAGTTTAAAAACAACCCTAGCATTTGGATTTCTGGATGTAGTATGAACTGTACTTCCTACTAAGATGTAATGTGTGAATCTGTTCAAGATATTGTAGCACTGCAGGTTTAGGCTGAATCAATTAAAAAGTAAACTCAAATCCAGAATTAGGCTATTCTTAGTCATACCTTTGAAATTTATTTCAGTTCAGACTGTGTTTACAATGTTATTTCCATCATGAAAGGGCAGCAAGCTTTGAAAGGTTTCTGTTCTTTCTGGCTGTAGTTCATTTGGAGGATCATGTAGCTTTAGAAGAGAATTCTTTTTTGTTTGCTTTTAATTTGGGGAAAAACACTGAACATGTTTTTGTCTGTTTTTAAAAGAACCTATAATTATGCCAAAAATACCACAATGAAGAAATATTGAGTACGTATACTAAGTTTTAGATGTATTTAGCACATGGTAAAAAAGAAAGCCTGAAAAGATTTGTGCAAGGACATACTACATTGGTACAGAAATGTGTTTAACTCCTTAGAATGGATAACACTGAAAGTCCTTTCTAGTTATTTTTCCAAACCACAATGAGTAACTTGGTGAAAAATACATTTTACTTGAACAAAACTCTGAAGTGAAAAAAATATGCCAGAACTCTAGAGAATGAGTTCTTCAGCAAGCCTAGTAAGAATAGGCTTCTTAATAATCATGTAACTTACCTGTTCTTACAGATCTTTATTATTAAAATCCATAGAGTTAAAAACATCAGAAGTATTAAGGCATGTATGGCAAAATGTGCAACTGTAATGCTTGGATTATTAGAAAACAGCTTTTTTGTCCATTAAAGCTACTTTTCAATGGAACAAAGTTATTCTAAGAAGGAATTAAAACTGAGAGTCAGTTCAAAGTCTTTCACAGTTTTCATTTTGAAATACAGGATTATCATGATTCCAAATACTGAAAATAAAGAAAATAAATATTAAATAGTAAACTATATTAGAGTAAGAAAACCTAGTTCTAGTTTCTAAGAACTTTGTGAGGTCAGATGAGGTTAAGGTTTTTTAAGATGCATTATTAAGAGGCAAGGCAGTCTCCATAATTATTTTGCCACAGCATCACAGTCTAACAAACTTTAATAGAGTTCTTTTAGTACCCAAAACAGACTTAATCTTCAAAATGTACTCATGTCAAGTTGTGGTATTTGATATTAAAAAAAAGAAGAGTGAATATGTAAAAAAGGAAGAACTTTAGTATTCAGTGCAGTGAAATTTCTACTGAAGAATACCTGTGGGCAGACAATTGAGCCAGCAAGACAAGAAAAAGAAAATAAAACACTGCATAGATGTCTGTCTCCAGAAAAACTACTGTATTAACAGAACAAGCTTTACATTATTAGTGATAAAATCATAAAATGAAGGTATTCTGATGCCTGATTTTAGGCTGTTACAATACAATGTAACTATCTTGACCATAAACCAAAAGTTTCTGTGGAGTGTCTGAAGTAGATGCCTCAAAGCAGTAAATGTTTCAGCAATATAAGTTTAATTTTCCTGTGTCACTCTTTCTCTTTCTGCATTAACTCCAGAGAAATGTCACTCTTTCCTGCCAAGAGAAGGAATACAGAGAATCACCACATACACTGGGTGCCGGGACAGTCCCGCCAACTGGTCTGAATGTAGGATCTTTCTTCAGACAAGCTGTATATATAATCTCCTGTTATTATAATCCCAAGATGTGTGATCATTTTTCTTATAGTGTGTTCTCTAACCTGTTTTAGGCAGTGTGGTGTCTGTGTAACACAAGCAAAATCACTCTCAATACTGGTGAGGGTGTATCAGGCAGAGCATCACCAGCCAGTTAAGGGAGGTGATTGACCTCCTGTGCTCGGTGCTGGAGTGGCCTCACTTTGAGTACTGTGTGCAGTTTTGGGCACCACAACACGAGAGGAATAGGAAGCTGTGGTAGAGCATCCCGAGGATGGCCATGAAGATGATGAAGGGTCTAGAGGGGAAGTAATAAAAGGAGCAGCTGAGGTCACTTGATCTATCCAGCCTGGACAAGAAGAGACTGAGAGGAGACCTCATTGCAGTCTGCAACTTCCTCCTGAGGGGAAGAGGAGGGGCAGACACTGATCTCTTCTCTGTGGTGACCAGTGATGAGACCTGAGGGAATGAGGCCTGAAGCTGTGTCAGAAGAAGCTTAGGCTGGGTATTATGAAAATGTTCTTCACCAAGAGGGTCATTGGGCACTGGAACAGGCTACCCAGGGAAGTGGTCACAGCACCAAACCTGACAAAGCATTTGGATGATACTGTCAGGCACATGGTAGGTTTCTTGGGGCTATCCTGTGCAGGGCCCTGAGTTGGACTCAATGATCCTTGTGGATCCCTTCCAGCTCAGGGTATTCCATGATTCTATGACTGTTGGTTCCAAAAAGAAAGTGCTCTTAAACAAACTCTGCTCTCAGTTCTGCCCATGCATGAAATGTTTTGGTGATGGGGGTTTCTTTCTCATCTGTGTTTTCCCATTGTGGATGTTTTGAACAGATGGTTTCAGTTTTATGAAATGTGTAGCAGTACCTTCCATTAAACTCTGTGAACTAATAATTGTGTGCTTATATTTGGTAAATTGTTTGTTGTGCTACTTTTACGTCTATGAGGCATCGTGTTTACTTTTTTGAGGAAGTTTTGCTTACATCTGAAGCTTAAGATGACTTTTTGCATTACTATAATCAGTGTGTACTTTTTTTCCCTAGATTTCACTTAGTGTGTCTCTGTGAATCTCAGTTGTTTTTGTTAGTGCCTAGAAGTTTCAAATAAGGATTGCAACTGAATCGTAACTTGCATGATAGGGGTGTGCATAGCAAAATTCATGGCAGTACCTGGTTTTATATGTGGCTGCCATAGTAGAATCCCATAAGTGTTCCCTCCCCCCTTTTTTTTAAATTTGTTTTGGTTTGAGGGTTGGTTTGTTTTGTTGGGGTTTTTTGGGGGGAGGGAGTGGTGTTTGTTTGTTTGCTTGTTTGTTTTAATGTATCTTGGGAGATGATGTTTATACATTTTAGGCAGAAGATTGAAATCTGTATGGGCTGGCCTGAAAAAGCAGTGTTAGGAATTTAAGCATAAACTTACCTTAATGTTTTCTAAACTGATTTTATTAAAAATGTTTTCCTATAGTATGTAATGGATTTGCACTTCTTCCTTAGAGGTTTACTGTATATAGCTTATAATAATGCACTTCATGTAACTTTCCTACAAAATAAAAATTATAATTATGAATGGGAAAAGTATCCCATCTTCAAATGTGGTCTAACTTTTTCAAATACCTATGAATAGATTTTGGCAGCTGCTGATCCTCTGAGGGGTTCCAAATCAGTGCAGAGACAGTGTGAAGCCCTGTTCGCTGTAGCAGACATTTCGTATGTCCTCTGTGTGTGTTCTGGGGCCAGATGGTCAGAGAGCAATTGCTTTTTTTGCAATTGAAGGCTTTGCTGTGTAATTGTGTTAACATGCCTGGTATTGTCATCTTTAACTCTTCCCCATGTAGAAATTATGCCTTTGGGCTAAAAGATGGATGTGGAATTTCCAGACCAAGTTTGCTTATCTGCTGCTGTCAGGAGCAACAACTATGCACTCCTGCCTGACTCTAACAATGTTTTCAGGTGTAAAGCAGGCTCTTACGTTTCTCTTAAGGATTTTCAAACTTTTGGAAGCTAGTTCAAGCTATGATACAGTGCCTCTAATCAGGCTGCCATAAACTGAAAAATCCCGGCCATTTCTGTGCAGGGGTGTAAATCAGCTGTATGGTACAGCTGCAGTGTGACCTGCAGAGGAGGAAAAGGCACATGCATTTATTTCTGTCCAGGAAATCCCAGATAAGGATAGCAGCCCAGCATACTCCTGTGACCTCTCTCTTCCAAAGTAGAAACCGATCCTCCTCAGGTTCCCCTTCATCTCCCTAATCCGGAATGCATCATATTAGCATCCTAAGCCCCATGCTTTCTCATCTCTGGCTGCTCCAAATCTGAATCCGAGCTCATACTTTGTCACACAAGCCAATCTAACCTTATGCTCTCTCCCTTCCCACTGGAGGTCCTGCTCTCGCCAAAGCAAAGCACAATCCTGCACTCTTCATTCCCTTTTCCACTCCCATCTAATGTGAGCAAAAAAGATCTCCAGCACAATTCCTGCACTCACCTGTGGCACAGCCACATGCCCTGTAGTCCTTGATGCAGCCTCCTGACCCACAGCAGTGCCTATACCACAGGGCAGCTTCCTCCTGTCTGTGGAGTCAGAAATGCAGCTCCTAGGCAGGCTGGTTTGGCCTGGCCAGGTGGCTGCATGCAGCCTCGGACTTTGGGCAGCTTCTCACAGCAGGAAGTTTTGTTTGGAGGAAGGTTGGCGAAATAATGATTGTTATCTCGCTGCTCCTGGAAAAGGCTGAGCTTGGCAGGCACTGCGCTGGCTCGGTGCCCTGGCTGCAGACACGGGACAGGTAGTGCAGTGCAGGGCACCCACAAAGAGCCCTCTCAGGCACCAGGTTGATGAGCTCCTGAAATCACGTTGTGGTAGATTTGAGTGTTTGGCACTAGCTGGGAAATGACTATGTTAATCTGACATAATTTCACCTGCTAAATTGTTTCAATTGTGAAGAACTGCTTATTTCTCTTTTTTGTTGCAGAAAGTGTGGAAAGAACAGTGGATTTGCTGTATAGCTCCGTTACCTTTTTTCATTCCTGCAATTTTTGTTTCCCTGTGTTTTACAACAAATATTTCGCAAATACGTGTCACAAGACATCACTGTGTCACCAAGTCTTGCTCGCCATGTAGTTCAGCCTGAAGTGATCTATGAAATGATTCCTGTTCAAGGAAACAGACTTTAAAAAAAAAAAAGTGAAAATGAACATTTGAAATACACCATGAAAGCAGGTGCCAGGCGTTTACCTGTACTGACATCAATTTGGGCAAGTGGGGGAAACCCTCAGCAAGCTGATTTGTTGAGTCATGGGTTTGAAGATTGCCTCATCTTCTCTAACTGTGACAAGATGCAAACTTTATTTCTTCACCTTCAAAAAAAGTCAAAAACATAAGAGTTCTCAAGTGTTTTCTGCCAGTAGACTATAATTAGATACAGCAAATAATGGCATAAAATTTTTGCATGCTAAAATTGTTCTTGGTGCATTTTGCAGTATGTTGCTTTCTCAGAGGAGTGGTGAGTAGTATTTTTTGCCTTGTCTCCCACCATTGCCTGGCGTTTTCTGTTTCCATCCCTCAAATAACACTCAGACCTCTTTAAATTTTCCAGTTCCTTAGCTTCAAGTGAAGACAGTGAGTGAATTTTCTGAGGATAATCTTATGATGGAGATATGCATCTTGATTGAAATATTTTGAAAAACAGACTGTTCTCATGGTAGAAATCCATAAGAATTTTTTTTGTGAAGGCTGTAATATCAGAGACATATTTAATATCATTTCTTAAATGAAAAATGTATTTTTTCACTAAAGAAAATTATTCTCAAAAATGTTCTAAAGTTCCAAGGGCCTCAGCTCAAATAATTGCTCGTTCGAGTCTGAAAACAGCCCTAAAATAGAGTTCAAACTCCGTATTTAAATTTAAAATTGCTAAATTGAGTAACTTCTTTTTATAGAAGATACGATACCTAGAGCTTAAGTTAAACTTTGGCCTTTTTATTGCAGTGAAAGCTGCCCTTACCTAACCGTGGTCTAACCATGTTAATATATTAAGCCAAATCTAAAAATATTGAAAAGAGAAGGTAGTTTGGCACACTTTATGCTTTACGTGACTTGTTATATTTATTAACTATATATATAGTTTCTAAATAAGTAGAAAAATGTGAAAAGCAAAGCTTAAGCAGGCCTAAATTCCTTGGGGATGTGATTCAAAGGAGAAAAGGATACTCTTCAAATCTCTGTCCATAAAAGTAAATACTCATTAAATATGCAGAAGTGAGGCATAGTTTACCCATATGTCTACTCTCTCAAGTTTCATGAGACTCTTTGAGCCTGGATTTTCCATGCTGGCACATAAGCTAGCAAAACTGTATGTTTAGGCTTGGTTTCCCTTTGCCTGGGAAACGGAGAAGTTATTATTAGCTATTACTACTGAAATGATATGTGATTTCAGGCCATTCCAGCAGGACCGTCTTCCTGCTGCACTGCATAGGGGACCAAAGCATAGGCAGGACTCAGAACCTGCTGCTGCGGAGGTTGCCAGATGTTTGTCCTTTGCCAAATTTTAAACAATTACAAAATTTCCACCATATCTTCAGAGCACAGCTTCCTTCCCTGCCCCCTCGGCCAACTTTCCCTCCCCTTCCCTTAGCTTTGCTTGTAGCTGTGAGCTCTCGCTGTTCCTGCAGATCTACAGGCGCTGGTTTCTGCTGACTACAAACGTTTATTTATGTTGAGGCATTTTGCAATGTTAGGTCCTTTAAAATCTTTTAGTGGTTTGTTTTAAAGAATATAGCTAAAGCCTCTGAGAGAGGGAGAAATAAT
The DNA here is from genome assembly GCA_013396735.1 of Grallaria varia. Lineage (NCBI taxonomy): Eukaryota > Metazoa > Chordata > Aves > Passeriformes > Formicariidae > Grallaria > Grallaria varia. The sequence continues at coordinate 91,667 of VWZG01009781.1, read as the reverse complement.
TTAAACCTTGAATATGAGCGAAATACATGTATAACAATTGAATATGAAGTTCATAGTTCTCGATAATGAATTGACATACAGTTAAAATCCTGGCAATTTCAGTGTTCTTGGGAGACGAGAGTTAAGTTCGTCTGTGCTTTTTTCAGAAATTTGTAAAACAATTTCAGGTCACTGTGGTTCTGGTGATATACAACACAAAAGAAGTGGAGATCAAAATAAATAAGTCACACTGTGTAAGGTGCATGACCTTACATGAGGTTTTAAATGTGTTAACATTTTTTCATTAATGAAATAATTTAGGGTTTAATTAGAGCTAATACCTAGAGAAGAAGCAAGAATCTTCTAGTTACAGAGCCAGGAGGTGGTTGTATAGTACAAGAATTAATAACTGCTAATCTTGTTAGCAAATTCAGTGTTTTAATAATAGAGCAAGTGTTTAGATGCTATCTCTAAATTCAGAAGCGACCAAACAGGTATTCAGACAGACAGTTTTTATCTAAGTGTCACTGTTTCTCAAATGAGAATCCAATGGCAAACTTACAAAGGGATCTGGAGATGAGAATAGACTCCAGTTCACCAAAACAATGTTCAAATATTTGAAATAAGAAACTATTTTTGTCTATCCAGAGTCCTTCTCTTGTCCACCTGTTTGCTTGTATTATTTGACCAGGAACCAACTTTGTCACCTTTTCCTTGCTGCTGTCCTTGTTTCGTATGGATGCACTTCCATACAGCTTCTGTGAAAGTGAAGCAGGATTCAGAGAAAACAGTCTTTAACTTTGCCCTGAATCATGCTGAAAGCAGCTGGCTTGCTCACTGAAAGGATTTAGATGAACTACGGAAAAGTTGATACACCAATCTTCAATTACAGTCTTAGATCTTCCTGTCCACGCAAAGGACCAAAATAAGATTGTTCTGGCATCCCTTTTTGTTTTTATAATCCTTATTTGTTGCTGCTTTGTTTAGCAAAGTCCGTAGTTATGATCTTAGTTCTTGTAATTTAATAGTCATTTCTGATGACCAAAGACTGTTTTGTCTGGGACAAGAAATTAAACATTTCCTAAGAAAAGTGGAAGAGTATGCACAAATTGCAAGTTACTGTACTGCATCAAAAATTTTAGGCGCACAATTATCAGTTATGTTGCTTTGGTTTTGTTAGACATGAATTGTAAAGATTTTCAGAAGCCTAGCTTTTCTTAAAACCTGAAATCACCTTGTGGGAAGTATCGGTATCTCGTTCCACTGTGTGTTGGCTGGTTTAGGCTGTTTTGTTCCTATTCTATCACCTTTGACTGTCAGATAAATTGGATTATTCCAGTACATTGCCCTCCCATTAAACCTTTGTATTTCTCCTCAGATATTGTATACTCTCAAAGAAGATTTTTGTTTTTTAATTGTGAGTTCTTGATTTAGGGGTGATATGTATCTTTGGAAGATACTTCTATGACTCTTAGCATGTGTTTTGAAGCTTTGAAGCACATGTGAGGAATACCTCACTGAGCTTTAGCTGTATAGTTTCATAGTGCAGACCTCCTAAAGTTCACAAACTTTTCAACACTATCTGAAAAATAACTACCTGACAACTGGCACTGTTACCAAAATCCTGACATTTCAATGTAGAAAATCCTTTGGCTTCCAGTAGTTAGGCTTGCTTGCAGCTGGTCGTTGTTGATGTCTTCTGTGTGACCAAGTGCTGTACCTCCAGATATCCTGAGAAACTCTTTCCTGGAGGTTGACTCTTCTGGACTGTGTGCTTGGGCAACAGAAAATCCTCTTCTCAAAGATACCTCTGAAATATTCTCGATACACCAAGATGGCAGTGGACGCTAACTCTCAGTGCGGTGAATCTTCTTTGATCTTCTCAACAATTATTTTGAAGCAACTATCTGTTGACATGCTGTTGCTCTTTTCCTTCAAGAACATGGGTATGTGAGAGCAGTGCTTCTTTAGGCAGAGAAACTCCAAAAATAAGCAAACAAAAAGAAAACCTGTTTTTTTCCTTTTGCTCTCTTTTGTCCTACCTTTGGCAGTTATGATACAAAAGAGAATTTTCCTCTCTTTTTTGAATTTTGGCAGTTATGATACAAACACAGAAAACCAGAACAGGTAAAAAGACAAGATATTTTGGTATCTTAAATATTTTTTTTTTTTGGAAGCTATATTAATTAATTGCACACATTACTTGGCAAAGGGTTGTGAGTGTTTATGTGTTTTGCCTTTTTCTTGGAAGCTAACCAAGAGCTTGAAGTTGTAACGGTTTATAAATATTCCTTTCCAATTCAGTTGTTAATAATTATGTTTGCTAGAGTATAACTATTTTTTGAAAAAATGAAAATGTACACCTTATTAAAATAATCAATTGTGATCACTTGAGTGAACATTTAAGAAATGTGAGGCTGAATAAATTAGTAATATTTAAGTATTATTCTATTTCTATTACATGAGATTTTCTCACGCTTTTAGTTTTGTGAAATTAGTAAGTGTGTAGTTCCTTAGTAACTACCTAAATAATACTTTTTTTTGTGTTGGTTTTAATGTCAGTTTTTCATTATTTAACATTCATAATGCACATTTTTTGGACCCTTGCTGCTGCAGATTCAGGCTTTTGGGCTAGATCACTTCATTTTTTAAGTGAGTCTATAGTGGCCATAGCGCACGTGCCCATGGGACTTAGTTTTTACTCAGAGACCACTGAGTTACTCAGTGATTGTGGCTTTAGAGGTGCAGTGCTGTGTGTACCTGGCAGAGTACCAATAGCTATGCACAGATGAGAAATTCTTAATTTAACAGTTCCTCTAATTTTGGTGTATATAAAGGTTAAAATAACATGCACATTAGGATTATTGTTAATCCAGAGACTGTTAAAACATGGTCTCTTAGTAACCTGGTGGTAGTAAGGAAGAAGGTCAGAGTAGAGACACTTCAAAAATACGCTGGTTGCCCGAGCTGAACTCATGTTGACATTTAAATAGGGTGTCATGTTCCACAACAGATGAGAAACAGTGCTTGGCAAGAAGACCATTTCAAGAAGTGTACAGGAAAATGGGTCTACTTTCTCTTTTCCCAGTGGTGGAAGAGCTATTTTGGTGCTGGAAACTGTTCCTGTGTGAAGCATATGGGAAAGAAATAACAAAAGTATGCTGAACCTGGAGATAGAAAAAACATTATTTCACAGAGGGTAGCGCAGAACAACCTTAGGGGCATGGTTTTACATGGGGAAACTAAAGTCTGGCCATGTGGCAGGAAGCAGCTTTGGAGAAGACTAGTGGCTAAAATGTTTAAAAGACAACTTTGGGAAAGAACTCACTTGGAGGAAGTAGGAACAGTAAAAGTAGTAGCTGTGCTAACTTCTCCTTCTGCGGGAGTGCTGGTGGTATTCTACAGCCAAGTCATTGGCAGTAGTAGAAATAGCAGGGGTTAATCGTTAACTGGTTTGCCATTTGTCTGATTTTAACATGCTGCTGTCACAGCAATGAAGTATATTATGAATAATATAACATAGCAAATATTTGTAATATTTTTACTTCTAGCCCAGGTATATATATATATAGCTATTCTATTACCCACATGTGGGACATAACACTTTAAAACTATTTAGTTAGCCTATCACTTTAAGTAACAACTTGAAATGCAAGCGGCTTCTTTGATTGGATTACCGTAGCTATTCAGTCAAGAGACTGATAACTTAAAACTTGATTTTCAAAACATACTTTTCTCTCCTTGTTTTCTAAATAGATGAGTAGTAAGAGTAAAATCTTGGGCACCATGTGGTCAGTAGGAGCTTTTCTTTGTCTTGCGGTATAGACCCTATTTATCTAAGCATAAGATAACTCTGAGCAAGCTAAGGGAAAAACTGGCTGGAGAGTCCATTTTCTAGCTTTCCATGACAGGAATACTTAGTCTGCTTGCTCTTGTATCCTGTGATGTAAGAAAGCAGGGTCACGAGAGTCAGGAAAAGTTTTCTGACAGTTATAAGTGTAAGCATTCAGTCTTTAGTGATTTAGGAATTCTTTTCATGGGCAGTAACTCATTCCTTTATGTTTTAAACTTACACAGCTTCATACCAAGGAGGATAAGGAGCTGATGTTTAGGTTATGAATCCATAACCATGGTAGAGCACCTGTCATAACATCTGGGTACTGCGTAAGGCCAATCTCAGGAGGCATCAGTTTGAACTTGTCATAGAAGCAGGAGCTGCCTGAGTTCAGCTCAATAACCATACTGGGCTGTTTTTAACAAGAATTAATAAACTTTGACAGGAGCAGGTAGAGGATAAATCGGTGAGACATCCAAGGGCAGGGCTGTAAGTAAGGCAAAATTGTTGGATTGTGAGAACATGCCTTCTAGTTGGCCTGTGGCAAGAGGGTCCTGTTTCATACTGATGCTTTTAAAAGCTGCCTGATTTGAGATTATTTCCACTATCAATGACTTCTGGGGTTTTTTGCAATGCTAGCTTTGGATAGTGTTTTCTGCACATCCCCTTTTCATGTGTTGCTTTAAGTGTTGATAAGCATCTTGTTTTAATTTTCAATTCTAATCCTTCCTTTTTAAAAACATTTTATAACCTCAAAAAAACCCCTCTCCTTTTGAAAGTGTATTTTTCATACTTTCTCAGCCCTGAATAACGGGTAACGTTAGGGTAAAAAGGGGGAGATTATGCAAAAGAAGTTCAATAATTTGAAATCCCCATGTTGTGAGAGTTTGCTTGGTTTGTTTTGAAAGCTAGTCCAATCAAATTAAAAGCAGACAAAACTAAATTTGGTTCAAAGTTGGCTCACCTCAGATTTCAGCAGGAGCTGTGAAAGCCAAGTTTAAATTGGGACAGGAAGGGAGGGAATGTGGTCAATAGCCTTAAAGTTGAGCATTTTAAATAGGAAATCTGTTTATGCCTCCAATAGCACTTGCTGTTCTGATTTGTTTAGAAAAGCTGAAACAATTCAGAACAGTGGAGTTGCTTGAGGCTTTTCTGGCTGGGGTTGAACTAAACTTTGTCGGAAAGTTAAGCTCATCTCCAGGCTTTGATTCATCCAGTTAAGTGCCGTAAGTGATTCCTATCTTGATTAAGGCACCATCTTGCCAGTATTTTCTTCATTTTGCAATATTGAGCAAAGCGTCAATATTTCCTGGTCTTAAGGGTACATTATATAACTTTTTCCATGTGCTTTTCTAAGAGTAGTTATGATTTTATCATAAAATTAAAATACTGTTTCAAGGCAGTATTAATGAGTGTAGTATGAGATCACAAAAAGTAAGAATCACAAGAGGTTTTTTTAGAGGGAAAAATACCGATGTTGCTCACTGCTAAAATGTGGTGGGGTCAGTTTGGCTTATTTTTGATAGGACAACCAGAAGAAAGTGGTCACTCAGAAAGATGAAAACTAAGGAGAATATGATTTCTAGATCCAGATTTTTGTCTGGGATAAACACCTTCCCCCTCCAAAAATCTGCATGGAATTTTCTATAGGCAAGGCCTATGCATTATTTATTATATTTCTTTTCATTTTTTAACTTAACCTCCTTCTTCTTCCCTCATTCTTACATCTCTTCTTCCACTGCCCTCACTCCAAAATGCCAAGGGTTTCGACAGGGCAGTTCTTGCAGCAATCTGCAGAACAATGGAAACACTAGTGACTTAAATCATCATCTTTGCTGGCTCACTAGTGCTCCTAGCTGGCTATTTCATTGATATATATAATACATCATGCTTATAGATGTACAATTTATATAATTTGTGCAGTACGTTGTATTTATGTAATTCAGGCAAATAGTGGGGACAGGAATTCTATTCAAATTACTGCATTAGAAATTCAGAGGCTGCTGATGTGGAAGAAAATAACCACATGCTTTTCTCAAATAACAAAACTAAATCTGTAACAAACAAATTTGACAGAAAGAATACATGCATATGCAATTGGGATCGATACATCCTTAATTTACTTCATACCAAGTTGAATTTCATACATTTGCTACATGTGATGCTCTCAATCCAAACCAGATCTTGCATCTTTGGGATCACTTTGCAAATTACTGATTAGAATATTTTAGGTATCTTTAACATAATCATAGATAAATCTCAAGACTCAACACCTCTTTCTAATCTGGCAGCTATAATGAGAAGATGTGCTACGTGTTAGGAGTCGTAGCCCAGAATTTGCAGTCCAGATGTGGAGCATCCAAAGGACTTGTGATGATAGTTCATGGTTTTTCAGAATAGTTAGTTTTACAATAAGTCAGTGGCAAACATGTGAGACACGTACACATGCCACCTTTGCTCTGTCCCTAATAAGTGCTAGCAGAAGTTTGTACATTTTTGTGGCAATACTGCAGCCACCCTCCAGCTCCATTGAATGGTGTGGGGAACTGGAGTAAGCTGGCAGAGCTGGAATTGTAATGTGATGCAGAAGATATGTATATGTTATGAAAAACATGTGATTCCATAAATCTGTCAGCAGTGAAGGGGAGGTGATGGTGGTTTGTAGGCTTAATGAGATGTTAGTGAAAAGTGTATAGTTAGTGGCATAAGAGTGAAGAAACTGTGAAATTTGTCAGGTGTTTCATTCTATAGGGAAGAACGCGGTACATATTGACAGCATTTAGGTTGGTAGTCCCTGAGTACCAGAACTCTAGCACCAGGATTTTCTTTGAGTTTGCCCTAGGTCATGAAGCATATGTTGGTCAGGGAAGGGATTAAAACTACATAAGGGTCAAGGCTTTTCTAAAGAATAGGCAAGCCCCTTATATTCCCTCTCACGACCACAGCCACTAGCCCTGCTCTCTTTCCTGGTTTTACCAGTAACAAAGAGTATGACACTCACATTTGAAGAGCAGGGAGGCGATCTTAAAGAAACTTACAAGGAAACTTAAAGGAAAGGGTTACTCCAATCTTGCATTCAAGGGAAGGGAACATAGAGCTGACAAGCATTCCTCCCACTAATATTCCTCCTCTGTCAAATACCTGTATTATTTTCTTTGTCATCTGGATTCTCTTCATCCGGATAAGGATCTTCTCTCTTATCCTTTCTTCCCTCCACCTGCACTAAATTTTACTGCAGCTGAGCATCACCCTTTCATTCCCATCATTTTTCACTACAGCTCCAATCCCCTTTTCTTATTAGCTCTTTACTCTAATATTCCTAGCCCTGCAAGCATGCATTCACATATGCAGTTTTTCTTTTCAAAAGTAATTTGATTCTTAAGAATTTTGTTATGTTCTGCTAACTTTTCTTCAAAATGAAAGTATACAAATGCCAATTATAGCATTTTTCTTACTGTTCTTTAATTTTCTGCCCGTCATGTTATACAAACTTACACTGATTGAGTACAGTTCATATTCAGTGCTCAGCCTGTCTCTTCCATCCACTCTGCTCAAGCGAAAACTGATAAGCTAGAAATCCATTTGGATATATAGTTTTTGCAGATGCACTGTCTTATGAGCATAAAGCATGTGCCTGGGCTAACATTTGGACCCAAAATCTTGTTTTCTCTTTGCTTTTTGACTACACAGTGAGTGCTATACTCTAAATCCAGGGGAAAGTGTAAAGATAGGGACCGTTTTCAGCCTGAGCCGTGGTTTGAAATGTTACCTTCATATTGCAGGAAAAAAGATAGCAACATTTAGTAGAATTATATTTGGAAGGGGAAAGAAAAAGTTAGCTGTATCTCCAATTTACATATGCTTTTAATTACAGATGCTCAAGTTAAGAACATTAATGATACCAGTTTCCTCTCCTTCACTTGCCCCAGTTCCCAGTATATGTGCCAACTTAAGATCATTCAAAAAATCCCCATCTATTTTGTTTTGTGTTCTGATCTGTTGGAGCAGTACCCTTTTACATAGGAGAACATCAACTGTTCACATACCACCATGAAAATTTGACTTTGTGGAGACAATGAGGAGGTATTTTCTTTTTGGGGTGTTGTCAGCTGCTAAATGTGTAAAAACATTCCTAGTTCTAACGAAGAAAAATCTCCAAAGTTTATCTTTCTGTAACAGAGTTAATGATGCTTTTGGTCTTTCTGGTTAAGCAATAAACACAGACAAGGCCCAGGTTAGATACACTGGTCTGCTTCTCTGGAAGAGGCAAGGGCTCATCTTGGGAGCACAGTTTCTGCAAAGGGAAGTAATGCTTCACTCAATTTCTAGCATTCTTTGAATGTGTTTGGAGAGTAGAGATGCAAAGGTCATCAGCAAGCAATTTCTTCCTGTTTCAAAGGCCTCTCACAAGTTTTTGGGGGGGGTGGGGGGGAGTGTCAACTAAGTACTGGAACAGTCACAGGGAGAATGACAGAGCATTCTCATAATATGAATATTTTGTCTGTTTATCTGTTTTAATTATGGATTTATGAGAAAGTTTTATGTCTATGTATCTGACAGTAGGCAAAGAAGGTATTTTGGCTACACAAATCAAGAAAAGGCTGAGGAACTTGGAAAGGGACCAAGCTAGGGGAATCAGATGGAAGTTTTCTGCATTTTTGTCATCAGAGAGCCTGTAGTTTTGGCACAGTTACAGAAAACAAGGATTTGGGGTTTTTTTGGTTTTGAGACATGTGGTGATATACTTGCATTTTTTTTTCTTTTTAATAGTACAGAATTTTCTCTTTCTTCTGTCCAAAACCAGTTCAAAAACCTGTGATCACAAGATCTCTCAAGAACTCCATTTGCTTTTTGCAGCTCTTTATAGGTTTGCTTTGGGCAGATCTCAGCCTTGTTTGTCTTTGCTGGTCATTCCTTGAACAATTTTAACTTTGACACATGTGTGACACATGGCATTTCAGCTACTCGCTCACAATTGTGTTCACACTGCTGCTTGTTCAGCACCTCACTTGTTGCATGTCTTCCCTGATTAATGCAGTTCTGAGTTCTGGCCAGGTGCATATTTCTTCAGTCTTGGTTCCTTTTGATGGTTTGCATTAAACCTCCCTCCATCTCACAGTTATCTCTGTCAACTACTTAGCTACCAAAGCTTTTTTGGCATTCAAGTTTTGCCTCAAATTCTTATATTAATAGTTGCCTTCATACCTGTGCTGTTGAGTAACATGCAAGCTAGAGCTGAAACAAAGAATCAGTAAATAGATTAGAGATTCGTCTTAAAATGTCAGTAGTTTAAAATTCTAAGCATATCCATCTAAAGAGTGAGAGAAAATTTGGAGCCTTCCTTTGATATCAGTACTAGAGATTCTAGAGATTATAATTGTAGAAACTATTTTGGAAGAGGGGATCAAAAGAATGTTGAAATTAAATATTAATGAAATCAGGAGGTATCTAGGAAAAATTCTGCCTCCTCCAACCTCAGTGGTTGTCAGGTATTCTTCAGAGATTAAGAAAAAATCTGGTGGCTGATGAATGGTTTCATTTTTTTTAAATTATAAAACCTTGATTGATTGCCATGTTGGTTGTCTCCTTATGACCTAATTTACCTTTCCTCTTTTCTAATTCAGATCTTAGTCAGAATTGCATAATTTGCTAACTACTGCAAATATAGATTCAAAATAAATTTCTAGGTGGGCTAGTTTTGTCTCAAAAAGAGAGGGGAAAGAAAGATGCACTTCATCAGGAACAAGACAAGAGGACACAGGCTCAAGCTGTGCCAGGGAAAGTTCCGGCTGGACATCAGGAAGAATTTCTTCATTGAAAGGGTGGTCAGGCATTGGAACAGGATGCCCAGGGATGTGGTGGAGTCACCTTCCCCGGAGGTGTTCAGGAAATGACTGGACGTGGCACTTAGTGTCATAATCTAGTTGACAGGATGGTGGTCAGTCAAAGACTGCACTAGATGATCTTGGAGGTATTTTCTAACCTTAGTGATTCCGTGATTCTATGGTATGTGTATTAATGAGTCCGTATTTACATTAACTTGTCTTCCTCAGGTCTGCATGAGCTTCTTCTGTGCTGCCCAAAGTCATCTTTGACCCATCAGTTCTTTCCCCTTCTGCATTCTTATGCTTTTTAATGCCCTGTTGTTGGAAAGGAAGTCACCTGGAGCCATGGATCACAACCTGTTTTTTAGCTGAACATCAGCTGAGAAAATTACCACCTTTGTTCATTTGGGGCATTTGGGCTTTTTCAGTCACAAAAGAACACTTTGCATGTGACCTGACTAAATTCAAAACAATTAAATGAACCATATTTATCTTCGTAAAGGGAAGTCTGTACCTACCTGTTATCTCCCAGTTGGTCAAGTCATTGGCATCATTGGAGACTCAGGTGATACTGGAGATAAAGGATGAACCCTAAGATATGCTGCATGTTGGTAGGAACATTGATGACAGATATACTGTGCAGGAAATGGATTTGTGAGAGGTGAATAGGTTGACATTGAGGTTAGATCACTTCTCCGGGAAGCAGAAGAAATGGAAATGGAGAAACAGCAGCAGGGGGGTGAGGGAAAGTACCTTTCTTAAGAAATGCGTATGTGGCTGCAATAGAGATGCAGTAGAGTAATGGGGACAGCTACAAGTTCTGTGCTGCTTTAGTGAACAGTTAGCTAGTGAACTGCTTACCACAAGTTCAAGCATACAGAGATTTGTGTGGGTGAGGTCTGTATTCACAGAAGTCATTGTCTTAAAGTTACATACCTCGGCTTAATCACACTAGAACTTCAGCTGCCACCACTATTATGTCAAGGTGACCATGTTAAACCAGAACTAACTAAATGTTCATCATCAAGAACTCCAGAGTCTTGCAGCATTGAAGCAGACTGTTGAAGTCTTCTTCACAGTGTGATCTGCCTGCACTGTGAAATCTTTCCTTGGTGAAAATAGTTTGAATGTGTAAATGCAGCTCCAAGATGAACAGTTAAAACTCTCCCACTGTACAACATTGCATTCTTCACCTTATAGCACGTTTGGCATTCACCTTGCATTACAGGTGGTGGCTAAATCCCCCAAACTAACTGATGATTTATTATTTTTCCCTCTCATTTAAGCAGAGAGTTTAGGGAGCAATTGTTCTGGAAACTAGTCCTTTTTTTGCATTTGAGAACCCACAATGGACATCACTAATGGCACCGTAGAGCAATGATGTGCTGCTCTTCAGTTTTTTGCATAGTATTCAGCTTTACTATTGTAACTGAAGAAGTTACTTTTAAGCAGGGGAAAATTGAGCAAGAAAAGAACATTGCATACAACCTGAGATCCCAGGGGTTTTTTAATGTGATCTACAACTCAAAGCCCTTTTCATGTGTTCTGTAGAAACCACACTGCTATGAATAGGGATGCTGATCTTTCAGCTAGAATAGGCCACATGTCCAGTGAAAGTCTTGGGCAGTATAATCACTCTCTATCAAACAACCAAGTACATATCTTCTGTAGCCAGAGTGCAGACTCCTGCATCTCAAACTATGTACGCTTTTGGTCCTTCAAGAAAACATGTAACAGCTTGCTGTCCGGTAATCAAAGTGTGCTGAACATATGGTGGGGAAATATTCTTGGACCCCTAAGGCATGGGGCAGTGGAGTCACTGTGAAGGAAGAAGGGAGAGAACTGCTCAGAAGGGGTGACTGGAACAGGTTCTCTGTGGTTCATTCCTTGCTCCTGCATAGGGGAAGAGGGGGAAGGACTTCAAGGCTGATGCTACCTGCTGTCTTGAACTAGGCTTTTAGAGGGGATACCCCTTTAATGTGCTTTACAACCATACTCATATTAGTATGGCTTCACTGAAACCTGTATTTTAAGACACCTTTACAGGTGCCTGATGTTGTCCTGGTCTGAAGGCTCCTGTTAATTTTTATCGGATGTAATGGTTTAAGAGAATGAGTGATACGTTCTTTTTTTATGGACCTGTAGCATAATTGTTGATGCTGCCATTTTGGCGACAGGTTTTTGTGCACTAATTTGAAGGGATTTGTCATCTTGCTACTGTTCTGGGGCTTGAATCTGTAAAGAATAACACAGCTAGAGATCTGCAATAAAATTCAGGTTGGTCTTTCCTTCATTAGCGAAATGATGTATAAATGTCCTTGTTGCCAAGCACTTCATAACTATATAAGTGGGAGAACCTCTCAGTGACATACCTTAATAGCAGAATTAATGATGTTTGAACTTAAGTCTGTTTGTTAAGACTTCATTAGCTTTTCAGCTGAGAAAGTGAGTGGGGGAAAATGCACTTCAAACATATGAATTGTGCACTGGGGCACACCAGGAGACAAGCGAGTAACCAAGGCCCCCAAAGCACTGCTTTCTCACTACTAAACTGCTGTTGTTTCTTTTATGAGTTACATGAGTTGTGGGTTCCTTCCACCTTTTAGTTTGTGACTGGATATTTTTGTTGTTTAAAAGTCTACATTTGTCTGATTACCACAAAAAGTGTTTCTGTGTCTTTTTTTTTCATGTTTCTGTAATGTGTTTTCATGACTGGGGATAAAACACATGAGCTATTTTTACACAGTGATGAGTCCTTAGAAAATCCTGTTTAGGGTTTGGTTTGATTTTGATTTCAAATTGTCTTCTTCCTAAACACTGAAATGTGACTGATTTGGAAGACTGCTAACCATTTCACTGTGTTGAGGACGGGTAGTCCCTATATTGAACTTTTCAATATCCTGCAGCAGTTTTTTTCAGTTTCTTAGGGGAAGAGTGGAATTTACTGCTGTGTATTACAGTACTGGATTTTATTTGCAGAAGAGCCCTCTTTTAATGAGAGTAAATTCCTAGTGTTAAGAGACAAAAAATTGTGTTTTAGTGTTTTTACTATTTGGCATGCCCTCAGACAATTTATTTGTTGTACTGGATCATCACGGGGTCTGTTAGATCATCTAATTGAAAAAAAAGGGAGTTTGTTGTCTTGGAACATCTCCAGAAGTTGTTTGTTCCACAGCCAAGCCCCTCCTATGCCCTAAGTCTGCGGTCATCACCATGTTTATTATGTTTAATTTATTTCTCTGTTACACACTTGGAATCTAAAAATTTGTAAAGAAATATATGATACAAAGTGTATTTTAAAAATAACCATGTAAATATGTCTCTAAGGTTAGTCACCTGGCCTTCAGCCGTAGGTTGAAGGTTACTCGTTCTCTACTTGAACTGAAACGTACTGATAATCATTGCTTTTAAGATATAGATAAGGTACTGAACAACAGGGAAAGTGTTTTAAAAGGTATATATACTTCATGGAAAAAAAATACCAAAAGACTTTGCTTTTCATGCTTTCACGTCTAATTTTTCAGGAACAGTAGAAACCTCACAACATGCTCTGTGTATTAACATCAGGCTTGTATATACCTTTGCTTTTATTCACAATGTCCCAATGTCTTCCCTCAGCTGCTTTAATCAAGTTTTTCTTGAAAGTGTATTCGAGGCTAGGGTGTGTCTGTTCTGTTGTTCAAGATCATTCAAAATCTAATCTGCTTTTTAAGAGGTGCACTGAGAAATGTGTTGCGCTTTAGAATTTTATATTGTGGTCTATGAGCAGAAGTTTTTCAGGAAACAGGAATTTTACTTACTGCTTCTTTTGAGAGAGATTTTTATGCCCCATAAATCAGGAAGGAGAGTTTCAAAGGGCTAGTTCCTATCTTTATGTAATTACATATTCAGTGCAATCTTCTGAAACATGTATCATTGATATCAAAAGAGCTGACAGCTTTTATCTCATGAGCATGAAAAGTTGGAGGGAGGAGGTTTTAACATTGATATTGTTCTTTTATGATGGTTATGAGTTCTCACACAACTGTGTGAAATCATCTATATGATTTCCTGCAAAACTGATGCTGCTGGCATTGATTGTCGCTGCGGATGGCAGGTATTGAAGAGGCCTCAAGCAAGAATATACAGAGCAGAGGCGTGGTTTAGGAGGGAATTTTTTTTTTTAAAAAAAGAGAGAAATTTATCTAAGAAGGCATCTAAAGAATTAGAGAGCGTAATCTTTCATAAAATGATATGTTAGTCCTGACAACTAGACTTGGAAAGTAGTAAAGGAGATCAGGGTGCAGAAAGAAAAGGAAGGTGGTATTGCTTAATGCACTTACTTCCTATTCTAAAGATAGATAAAAATGTCAGTGGTATTACAGAGTAATTGTAGACCAGGATGTATTCAGTTTGCTCCAGCTGCCTGACCTTGCCTAGCTGTTGACTGAAATTAAACAAGCTGTGTTATGATCAGCACTTTCTCTGGGCTGCTATGGAAGGTTATATGAAACCCCATTGGTGTCTCTATAGGTTTTCTGGGTTATTGTACTGAGTCCTATTTCCTCCAGATTTTTCAAGCTCAAAGCAAAATAGTTCTGTGTGCCTAGCTCTGCCATGCCTCTCAGAACACCTGGAATAATTCATATTTGGGCTGTCTGATCCATCAGGGGGCTAAAGATTAAAACTGGAGTGCAACCCGGTGAGGGAACAGCTTCTTCGTGTAGGTCATCTAATCAGTGGGCTGTCATTTTACAGTGTAACCAGTCTTGCTAAACATGTGCTGACTTTGAGTAGCTTGAACCTAAGTCTTCTGGCATTTTTATGTGGAAGGCACAGATCCTTCTTTTTCTGGCGCTCTCTTTTCCCCAGAAAGGGAGTATCTAAGAGGTCCATCTTGCACACTGAAACTGCGTGACAAAACCTGCAGTAATTGCAGGTAGATTCTAATCACTTGCACATATTAACAGATTCTGTGACCTTAACATCTGAATTTCATGTTTGAAAGTGGTTCCTCATGTATTATCGTAAGTTTGGCTACTCTGATGTAAAGGTCTATCTGTCTTCTGCCTTGTGGGATTTTTGAGGACATGTATGCCTGCTCTGTAAGTGGATTGACATGGTTTAATTAGTCTTTAATACAAGCTATGGAGTTTAATACAAGTTGGGAGCAATAGTGATTAAGAGCTCAAAAATAAAAGTAACAAGAATGTAAAACAAAATGGGGGAATAGAGCTGCAGAAATATAGATAAAATTTCATAATGTCCATTGTAATTTCATTGCAGCACTCTACAGTAATCTGTTTTAAATTAAAACTGATGTTTATCTGAAATAGTTCAGCTTAGGCATATGCATTATCTTGTTCACTTTATAGAAATATATAAAGATTTTGAATATTCTCTGTCTTGCATTGTGATTAACGGTGTGGTCATTTGGAGAAAAAATGCCTGAAGTATGATCAGGCAGTCTTTATAGGCCTTGGATCCTAAGGCAACTTTCAATACATTCATCAGACTTTACAGAAACTCAGCCAGTGAAGGTGAACACTGTCGGCGTTTGTGTGGTGGGGAGTCCATGGTAAAGATTGATTATGACACTAACTTTAAATGAATTCTCTTGAACATTGCTAGGCTCTCAGAAGAACTGGTAACCAGTAGTGGGCTGCTTGCCATCATCAAAACACTTATTAGATCTACACCCCATCCCTGAGTTGCCCTCCTAAAAAGTAGTGCTGCAGCTTTGGGCTGGATCAGGCATCCTGCTGCACCACCAGTGCCCAGGGCAGTAACAACAAGGCTAATCTCTGAGTGACTCTTCCAGGTCAGTCCAAAGAACTGTGTTTAGTTTACTCTTCTGAAGTAAAACTTTTAAAGGCTCAGGGTTCACCTTACCATTTAGTTTCTTAATTTTAAACTCACAAAGCCATTGCTTCTGAACTTGCATGCGCTATATGCCATTGATACTCCTCATTCATTCACACACAGAACAGGCAAACAGACAGAGGAAAGGTTTATTTCTGATGGGATTTTCTTTTGGTAGAGAGAGGAGGTGAAGGGAATGACAGAAAGAAAGAATAATCCTAAAAGTGTAGAAAAGAGAGCCATAAAAGGTAACAGAAATTTTTGAAGTGTATATATCTTGTCAGTAACAAACCAATAACAGCTATTACCTTAGATTTTCAGTTGCATAATTCTACATGGAGGAGAGGGAAGCTCTTATCTGCTGCTTGCTTTTCATTTTTATTTTAAGGAAAATTCGGGCTTACCTCAGTGTGTTGATAGGTAAGTGCTGATTTTCATATGTATTGGCATCAGTGCACATAAAGCATTTTATTCAAATTATACTAGCTTGGAGTTGTGGTAGAATTCAGAGGGGGATGAATTTAAACAGGCCAAAATGCCAGCTTTTTAAAAAAAATAATGTATCGTCGCAAACCCTGTAGTGGATACAGAGTAGTTTACAGTTGGAGCATTTTTCTTCTTCCACCTTTGTGGAGCATCACTTAAGTTGGGGTTGCTTGCATGAGATGTGAGAATGTGAATTGCTTGCCCATATGGACTTCCTCATTGCCTGAAGTCATTGGATGTCTTACTGGCCAAATTGGACAGCACTGTATTGAAAGAATTATTCCTTTTGAATGAAGAAAAGTATTAAAATGTATTAGTGTTAACTTCTTAAGGGAAAAAGTGAATTCATTAATACCACTGAAAATGATGAATTGTCAGCAGAGGTGGTAAAGTGCACACAAAAGCTTTTTCACTTGCTGGAAACCAGAAAGTTTGACTGGTCACCAGCTCTGCGCCTTTCCTTTCCAAGTTATTAACACATAGCTGAGAATATGCTAATTTTGGTTTACTGCCATGCAATACAGCTCCTGAGCTGTATTTCCTGCTAGTAACCTTTCTTCCATTTCACAGTGATTTCTGGGCACTGACTAGTACATCTCTAGATGAACTCACCTTGAATGCATTTATAGTCTGTGAAGAGAAATAGGCATTTCAAGGGAGGAATTGATTAGATAATAATGTAATAATTTTTGTAATTAGAATTTAAACATCTATGTTAGAATGAGATGCATTGCATCCCTCTTTTGACTTACAAGATTCAGTCATTTTTGCTGCAGTTGCTTAGAATTGTTATTGATGATAAGACCGTGGCATAATCTGTACTACTTTAACCTTTAGTGGAGTCTTTGCTCTGCATGATTATTACAGACTTTCTGTCTGGTATCCATAGCAGAGGCTTCTCTTCTTATCATTGATATGGTATTAATCCCCAAGATGTTCAAATGAGCAGATTTCAAGCATAAACTTGGAATATGTAATAATAATATTTAAATCTGGGGTCAGGGTTTTCATGTACCAGGTAAATAAAAAATTTTAAGTTAAAAACCACTACAGTGTACGTTTGGAATAGAGAAAGCTGTAAAAAAATATATCGTATTTTGGTATTGTGTATAGATAATATAGCACTGCTTTGCTTGGTTTATAAGTAATCCAAATACTTCCAGAGTATTGCTCTGCAGAAAGAATGAATTTTTAAGTAACCATTATGATTTCAACAACAAACAGAACAGTCATCTGCTAAGATTTAGTTCCTAAAATCTGATAGTGTAGTTTAAAAAAAAATCCCTTAATAGTTATTTAGCATTTGTATTTTTATGTCATCAATATTTTATTTTTGAAGTACAGTCTGTCCATTCAGTATTTTTCAAAAAGGGCCAGGAAAGAATCATAGAATGGTTTAGGTTTGAAGGGACCTTAAAGACCATCTAGTTCCAACCCCTTTGCCATGGGCAGGGACACCTTCCTCTAGACCAGGTTGCTCATGGGCCCATACACATTCAAGAAATTCATGGCAACAACATGCCAAAAATGTAAACTCCAATATTACGTAATGTGCATTGTACACTAATGCAAATTCAAGTTTCCATAGGGAATTGAAATTACTGAGAGTTCACAGGAATGGAAATACAGAATTTGGCAGTACTGGAGATATTTTGCCACAGCACCAGTTTTTTGTTAATCTTTGACTGTGTGCTTTGTGCAGTTAACAGAAGACAGCCATTGGCTCATGCTATAAATCACATAAAATTTTAGAGATAACATATGGAAAGTAACCAAGCTAAACTTGAAAATTTGGGTGCTTGACTTAGTGACATGTTTTTCTCTTTTCTACTTACTGTCTTACAGGATATAGAGAGAAATAATCTGACTATTCAGAGAGCTGTAAATAGCAGAGAAGGTAACTTGGGGTAGGAAAGCAGTATGGTAAAGGCATGAAGGGAGCCTGAGGAGATTCGCAGGTTAGTGGGGAAACTATTGTTTGCTGACACAATAGAAGGAACAGACTCCAAAAGGTATATGGATGTCTGCCATCTTCTGCCTCCTTTCCCTCTGCTGTATGGGACTTCCACAGCAGAAACAGCAGCTTGCCATGATAACATGGAAGCACGATGAAAGGGACCTCTCCATCCCCAGGTCCCCCCTCTCCCCTTGGACAGTTGTGCAACTCTCTGAGCTGGACTAGTCTGGATATTGCTGTTGTTTTCTGCAGTCATGCTCTTAACCAGAGCCAGGCTCTTCTGGCAGCTCAAAACTGATTTTTTTCCTGTCTCATTTACACATGGCTCGCTGCAACTCAAGACAGAATTATTAGATTAGGTAAAATGATTCACATTGTAATATATTAAATACTTTTATCTAGTCATGAGAAAGCTCTCTTGTACTTCCCTGGAAAGCAACAAGATACCTTTGATTTCTGCCAGTGGCCTTGACCTGCGGTTCTGAGTACAACTTTGTTGCCAACAGCCCTTTGCAGTGTTCCTGCTGTATTAGAAAGCTGCAGCCCTTGTGATCCAGGATTACAAGATGTACTACCTGCTTCACCTGGTCTTTGCCCACAACCACAGGGATCCCATGTCTGATAAATCCTGCTCCTCCTAGTCTCCTTCTCTGATACCAACCATCCAGTCTTACCTTCTTCATCCCTCTTCTCTGTACTTCTGCCAGATTGTGTTCATTTCTCTTGAATGGAGGTGACCCAGTGTCAATCCTTTTTTCCACAAATTCCTGTTAGTATAATGTTAATACTTTTCTTTGTATGAGGAATACCTTATTTTATATGTTCTGGGCCTCCAATTAGGGGTTTGGGGAAGTGGTAGTTCCTTTTTCGCCTTTGTTTTGTTTTCATAAGCAGTCTGAGAACTCATGGTCATTCTGAGATGAAATATATACAGAAATCAAGCTGTCAGAGGTGAGGAGTCTATAATGGTAGACACATGCAGAAAAGCTGCACCTGAGATGCATAAGCAACTCAAATTTGGGCATTAGCTATCTCTTTCATCATTAGTTTTTGCAGCCTAAATAAAATTATTAAAAAAATAAATGAAATAAACTTCTGCCATGCACTGTGTGCCTTTTACAGATGTAATCCTTGAATGTTTTTGAATGTACAGCTGTTCATTCCCAAACACACTATAAATTGTTGTGTGCACTACAAGCATTTGAATGGTACTGAGGAGTTTTAACCTAGCTTAATGTAAGTCATTTACATGTTCAGACAGAGCATCCTTGTGTGCTTCTTCCAAGCTCTCTTCTTTGTATACAGTGTTACACTGGTTTGTGTTTCTGATAAATGTTTGCAGGGTTAGTCTGTTAATAACTGGTTTTCCCTACATGAACAGGCAGCACTTTAAGCTCTCTAAAGGTTAAGAACAGATTTGTCAATGAAAATTTATAATGGATGATTTTATTTAAATCAAGTGTTCTCAATTAGTGTCCATGTAGAAGAACTGTGTAAAGGAATACAATAGTCATAAGGTATCTAATGATCCTTAAGTGGCAGATTATGATCATATCTTTATTAGTGGTAGTAATTGTTGTGACAGTGTTGTTGACAGGTTAAACCATTTCTTACAACAATAGCTTTTGTGCTGTTGCGTCAGGATCACAAATGCAGTTCCTGAAGATTTGCATATTGTGAAGAACAGGCTGCAAAGACATGGAAGCATAATCTTGTAATTGTGTTTAGTGATGTGGGCGGCAGATTGCTATAGCTGATTCTGAGCAGGAAGAGTTTGCAGATGGGTGGGTTTAGAGGCCCTTCAGTGTTTTAGGATTGGTAGGCAAATTGGTTGGCTAGGTAAGTGTTATTGTAAGTTGTTAGATATTCGAAGCAGCTATAAGCTTTAAAAAACCTTCTCAATGTTTGAAAACACACAGTGCAGTGTCTGAGCAACTGCATTAGCTGAGATTGCTGGATTAGACCCCCTTTGCGCTTGTACTATTGCCAACCTCAGACACTGCTGTGATAGTTCTGCATAGCATTGCACTGCATCATTTGGACAATAAGATTTAAAATTTTAAGAAGGTTGCAAGGCATTAAGCTATAATGGTTCTTCTTAAAAAAAAAAAAAAAAAAAGGCAAAAAACCAACAACAATAAAAAAACAACCTAAACCAAGCCCAAAACAAATGTGCCTGTAATTTAAAGGAAACATGACACCATTGTTGGTCAGGCTGAAACTTTAAACCCAGAGAAAATGTTGCCATATTTTAGAAAGTTTTCTCACATTATGCTTTTTTATTTTAAAAACCAACTTCTTCTTTCCCAAAGTATGCGACAAAATACAAATTCCTTAGTAACTTAATATTAAATAGCTCATTCCAAAATGTCTGCAAGTTCTGTGGACTTCTCAACCTTTCCCCCTTCTTCCTGCACATGCCAATGCCTTCATCACCTTTCATCCCAAGTGAAATGATCCTGTGAGAAATATTTGCTCCAAAGAATCTAATCCATGTTATACAAGCAGCCCAGTAGGTGCTAGAAAAAACTTTTGATTTTACTAAAAATTAGTTCAGTAAAATCATACGGATTTGAATTTCATTAACTCATTCTATAAGAATAGTATTGTAATTTTGAGGCTAGCAGGGAATAAAGTGAATAAAGAAAACAGATGAAAAAAGAGAAAAAATATACTTACTTTCCAGAAAATTATCACCATGTGTTTACAATTGGTTTTCTCCTCTCCCACACAGATATGCAGATGTAATAGTCATCTATATAAGTAATATATCTATTATGTGTTCTCATATCAACCATTTTATCTGTCCAGAGAAATAAATAAATCCATGTCGTGTAAGCATGGAAGTTTAATTGCAACATAAACCTAGCTTTGGAAAGGACCACTTGGGTCAACAAGCCATGTCTCTTCAATTATGAGCAAACATATGAGAGTTATTTAATCCAAAGATCATCTGCTTTGTACAAATATACCACAGAAATACCTGTAGGCCACAAAAAGCCAAACAGAACAGGACTCAACAGGTATTCGTTACGAGCTGATGTATAGGTTAAAAAAGGAGATGGATGAAGAGAAAAATACTGTGTTGTTGTTTATTCAGTAAGTTTTGATATTTTATCTGGATTTGATAGTCATGCAGTCAAGCAAAAGCTGTATTTCTGTGATAAATATTGACATAAATCAGGGTGTGAGTGCATGAGGCTACCCACATGTTGGCAACGTTATTTCCTGAAGCCAATCTTTCCTGATTGCTCTTGTGTGTAGTTACATGTTGGGATCCTTAAACAGGGTTAGGAAGCAGTTACAGAACTCTTTGATTCATGTTAAGGTGGTTGTAAGCAAGGATCTTCTTTATTGGTAAGAATCTTCTCTTGAGGGATAACCTTGACCATGCAGGTACTCATAAGAACTAGAGCAAAACTTTGAGTTTGAATGTCAGTAACTTAACTATGTAGAGGCTTTTTTCTTTCTTTTTTTTTAAATCAACCGTTTGCTGGAATAGCTAAAGCTTAATTTCTCAAGTGGAGGAGTTAAATACTAGTGAAGAAGCTAGAAAGTTATCTCTACATTTATATTAAGACAGAGAGATAATAGAAACACAAGTAAATCACAAGTCAGATGTGTTTGTGATGGATGTAGAGACATCTAGCGCAGCAGAAGTTGTCTAATGACTAGGGGTGGAGGCAGGCATGCTGTGACTCCAAGTGTTTTGCTGAGTCATGTGCCTCGGAGTTAAGGTGAGGTTAAGGCACATCTCACATATGTTCAGTGTCTCGCAAGTTGATTTTCTTTCCAATTTTTTATTCCTCTCTAAACAGGGAGATCGTGATAATCGAGCTAAGCATTTACTAGTAAATGCAGAATTTTATATGACATACAAACCCCTTCATAGACTGCAGACAAATCATTTGGCTTTGCTGTTATTCTGTGCAAGATGTTGATCGGCATGTTGCAGAGAATCCAGGACATGTCTCCTGTATAGATTTTCCCCGGTTTTTGAAAGTGGTAACTTAGCTATAATTCTAGCTGACTATTTATTGATGAATTCACTTCTAAATTATGGCAATATTAGCATGTTTTGCCTGCCTTTATTTAAATCTATTTAATTCTGGGACTCCCCTAAAAACAACTGATTAGAACTAATTTCCCACTTCCTTAAAATGGGAATGTATTATTTTGCTCAGTGGCGGTTGCAGGGGGTCGTGGAGGGAAGAAGAGGAGAAAGTGCCCTAAGAGTGTCCAGCTAAGTGAAATTCTCCACAAATTGGGATACTGTGCTTCCTGTTTTGCCAAAAAAAAGAAAGATATCCTAAAACCAAGTCTTGCAAATTCATCAAATGAGGTTTTCCTTTTGCTTCTTGCAAAAGCATCCATGTAATTTTGCTCAACAATGTTATTTCATTGTAGTATGTAAGAATATTTAAACCACAGTGGGTTACTTAGTCTTTTAAATGCTATTGGGACCTTGCTGGATTTATGTTACGTTCAATCAGCAGCTTCTGCCTCTGGTACCAACAGATGGACATGTGTGGAGTGCTGCCACATGAGTCTCTCTTCATAGATAAGGAATTTCTAGTGGTAAAAGACAAGTAATAAACACTGGAATTCTATTACCAATAAGGATCTAAAGGGAAACCCTGAGCTGACGGGGATGGCCATCGCAGAAGTTCCCTGTTCCCTCTGCTTTCTTGCGAGACATGGATGAAGAATAACTAGCTTGGATCAGGAATAACTAGCTTGAATGAAAGAAGATTGTCATCTTTCTTTAGTGCAATCATACTGCAAATCTGGTTTTCACCTGATGCTTTTCCATGCAGGCTTCCGCAGGAGCATCTGGCTCCTGCTTTGAGCTAATCCTCCCCTCCACAAATGCTTTCTCAGGGCAAGAGGTTATCACTGTCATTTCTGTGGGCTGCTGCCTGCAGTTTTTCTCTGGAAAAAATTTTATTTCTCTTCAGACTCTGTTATCTTCAGTCCACGGCCTTCTCCCGCGTTACTTCACTTGCTTTCTCCGTTTTACTGCTTGTCCATGTTGTGCAGAGATGGGGCAGGTTGTGGTTGGTTGGAGAGGAGTAGGCTAGGGATAACGTTGGTTTGTCAGGTGAGTTACATGGTGACAGCTGCCAAGTAAAGGAGTATGGATGGGAATGAGGACAGCAAACTGTGTTAGGGAACTAAGGAACTACTCAGAGCATTGCCATGCCCCTTAGCATTGCCTGACCCTCTTCTACATCAGTGAATTTGTCCTTAATCCAAGGATGTGAAAGCAGCTCAGAATCAGGTCCATGGTCACTGTGGAAATGCATTCCCTCACCTCCTTTGGCATCTCTGCCATACTGCTTCTTAAAACACATGAGCTCCTCTCAAAATTCTTTTAATGATTTTTTTGAGGTCATGCTTTTAAACATAAGGATGAAGGTTAGATTTTTTTAGCATGACATTCACTTCTCTGCAAACTATGTGCCGTGTATTTTCTGGACCTTTAGTCAGTATTTTTAATACAGTCAGTCATAAGTTTTTGGTTCCCAGTTCATGTATCTTATAAAACTCCAAGTGTAGCCTTCCACAGTGTGTAATTTTGTGTTAATATTTGACATCTGGAGAGAGACCAACTCACCAGCAATTTGTTACCAGAGAGAAAGAATTATTTTTCTTGAATATCTATGCAAATAGCATTTTTTTTTTGTCCTTTTCAGATGCTGGTTTGATGACGAGGTGGAGTAAAAGCCACAAGTACTAGTGAGTTGCATATCCTAATTTGCAGTGGTGGGCTACATGAAAAAGAGAGGCCAGTGAGGAGAAGTAGGTCAGGTCACCACCGTGTTACCCACTTAAGTGCAGTGCCCGTGCTTGAGGATGGTGTCAGCAGAGAGTTCAGAGACCCTGAGACACGAAGAGTGTCAAGCAGGAAGAATCTCTTTACCAGTTGCTTAGATCCCCCCTATTCCTTTGATTACCTCTGTCTTTCCCTTTGCTCTTTTTTTGAGAAACAGAACCAAAGTCAGAATAGAGGCTGTGTAAAGGGAAGGTGGTCTGCAAAGGGTCTGCAGAGTTTCTACAGAGAAACTTGCTCCACCTCTACCTAGTGTTTGTCAGAAAAAGCTCTGCGTCAGTCCTGCTCTGGACTGGAGTGTCAAGGAGCACCCAGGTCTCTTGAGCTGCATCTGTAGCAGTTCTCCATCAATTCTTACTGTGTTTTTGTCCCTTCTTACCCCAAATAGAACAGACACAAGAAAGAAGACTAACTTTATGGCAGAGGTGCCCACCCAGTGTGGCTGTTTGCTTGAACTTGGCTTCAGCTGGGTTGTCAATCCTCTTCCATACAAGAATGCAAATATGGTCTCACACAAACAACTTGGGCTCCCCAACAATGCAACCTGAGGTGGGAACTCACAAAGGAAAGCAGGAAATTAAAGTGTCTTCGGTTTCCCTCCAGGAGGGCTTATGGTGTATTGCCTGGTTTCATGATGGGACTGCACCGAGCTTGAGGAGGAAGTAGAAAATGGATCTCATTTTTGCACACACTTACCCACTCAGTATTTATATTTTTATGTATGTGCATATATAAATATATGTATGTATAGATATGTATGTATACATATGTTGCCTGATCTTCAGGGGCAGAGGCAACATGAAATACCTCATTTTCAGGAGGACTAGGAACTCAAGGAGGATCCCACATTAGTTGCCTAGGAAGAGAGGGGAAGAGCAGGAAGAGTCTCCTTTCCTTTGTCCAGGATTTTGTTTTTATTCCTGTGTACATTTATACTAGAAGCTGGTTCAGTGAAACAGCACAGCTGAAACCTTTTGTAGAGTTTTAGATTTCTCTGTGTGCAAAGGAGACATTCATGTGATAGCTGCGATTTCTCTCTTAAAAAAAAAAAAAGGGTGTGTCCAAAGGGGGTGAAAATTTCTCTTGTGTTTATTATTGTTTCTAGGATTTTATAGTTTGATTGTATCAGGGTAAGTGCTGTATTTGGGCAAAGCAGAGGGAGGGTTGGAAATACAATTACAGGCAAAAGTTCTTTCTGGGCACAGGTTGCTTGTGCGTGTCATTCTTGAACTGTGTGATCTTTTCTCAGGAGGAAGAGACCCAAAAGGGTCATGGGGTTTTTTCGAGGGGGAGAGAGGAAATGAGAAACACTTTCCCTCTTTTGGAGAAAGGTAAAAGCAGGATATACTAGGATCCTGTCAAATTCTATTTATTGGCACTGAGCCGTTTCAAAGCTGGGAGCGAATCTGCACCAAAAATCCCAGTGTCAGTATGCACAGGAAGAAAACTGCTGAGAAGAGGAGGGGAAGAGACAAGGTAGATTTAGCTGCTCGTTCCAACTGACACTAGCCAGATTTGGGACCTAGGTCTCAAACTGAGGTATTTACATGTGAAATAAATATGGCTGCACACATCCTGTGTATCATAAATTACAGCTCCTGACACTGAAGAACTATGAAAATTCAGACCCAGTTAGTGATTTCTAACCAAGCTAGTTCAGTTTTGAGCCCTCACAGTGCTCTTCACAAGAGCTGTGCATCATATATCCTGTGTCTAACAGCCTCCAAAAACAGCAGTCACCCTGAATTATGTTTCTAAACCTATCTCTATCCGAGGTGCTTTTTGCCTCTCAAGACAGGAAAATAGCAATGGGGAAAATAAAGCAGTCTGTCCTAAAAAATGTGGCCCAGTAATGCTTAAAAAGTGCATATTTCAGCCTGGCAGATCCTGACAATTTTTATTTGTAGGGTGTTACCTTCCCCCACCACCACCAGCCCCCCGCCACTTCCCCCACCTATGTAGCAAGGAAGATAAAAACAGCTTCCAGAGCCTAGATCAAGCAATACCATAAAACCACACCTCTGGCACTTGAATTCTGTAGTCTCCTGAAACCTCCATGTACCCAGCCACAGGTGGAGCAGTACCTGTTTCCTTTCTGGGTCCTGCCCTTTTCACCTTCCTCTGGTGTGCACTTGAAGTAGACAGCACCATTTTCAGCACTTCCCACCTGAGCGAGACAACCATTGAGAAAAAAAATAAACTAAATCCTTCTGCATGTAAACCCAGTTTATTTTTGCCACATGCATCTCAAGACTTTTTAGATAAAAATGCTGGTTTGTTTGAGGTTGATGGCAGTTTCCCTTTGATTTTTGTCGGAACCAGGGTTTCGCACACATGTGTAGCTATAATACTAATTTTTCAGTAATCCGTCTCTGAAAGTATGGGGGAATAATAATGTTTGGAGGTAAAACTGGAAATATTTTGGGACTTCAGAGTCATGCCCATCCTTTTTCTAATGCTCTTGTGCCTCAGTATATCAAGGATCACATTTGAGTAGTGCAGGTGGTTTCTACGCAGTGGAAGTTTAGGAAGAGCCAGGTGCTGTGGTGCTGCTTTTGCACTGAGATGCCAGCTTGCAAGGCAAGGGATTTGAAGCAAGAAGGAATACCTACACAGTTGCCTAGCTTGAAGTTTCATTTTAGGACCTAAAATGGAGGTAAATGAAGGAACAAAGATAGGGTTTCTTTTCGAGATTTGTTGTTGTGGTGATGTTAGCATGCATGTTATCATGTTTGGATTAAACATTATTGTGAGCTGTTTGGACAGCTTCATTTTCTGGTTCAGCTGATACAGTTTGGAATATTCAATTGCAAAAAACCTGCTGTGACAACTTGTGTACAGGGACATTTAGTTTGTTAAGAAGGCGAGGCAGAGTGTTGGTGCCTGTGCGTGCACTGTAGGTCGGGGTACAGGCGGGCAGACCCCACCCCGCTGGCACGGGCAGGCTCCCGGCGCTGCTCCCCAGGTCACTCACGATGGCAGCCACCACCTGTGCCAGGCTTGCATACCCACGAGTGCCAGCCCTCGCTCCGGCAGCAGCCGGGCTCCTCCAGTGCCGCCAGGGAACGCGGGGAAAGGCAGGGACGGGCGCCGCAGCCCTCGCCCTCCGGCAGGCCGCAGGTCCCGCGGGCGATGCGGGATGCGGGGCTGGGGCGGGGGATNGGGAGGGAGAGCGGAGAGCGGCACCCGGCTGGTTTCCAGGAGGAGTCCTTTTCTCCCTCTCATTGCATGTTAGGCATTTTTGCCCAGATTTCTCCCCCCACCCCCTCCCCGCCGGGGCAGGGATACCTCTGCCGCCTGCTCTCCGCATCTCTGGTGGGGAGCGAACCAGCCAACTCCGCTGCCATCGGAAAGCGGCCAGAGACCATTTTATGCGAGCGAGCCGGGGGGGGGAAGAAGAGAAGAGTCACCGTCGCAGGGACACACACGGATATAAGGACTTGCCTTCTGCCTCCCCCTCCCCTCTTCCCCTTGTAAATACCAAATCTGTGAAGGCAGCGATTTGACATCCACCCTAAGCAGCGGCTATGGGGTGTTTGGGCAACAGCAAAACGGAGGATCAGCGTATCGATGAGAAAGCGCAGCGAGAAGCCAACAAAAAAATAGAGAAGCAGTTGCAGAAAGAGAGGCTGGCTTATAAAGCGACACACCGCTTGCTGCTGCTGGGTAAGGAGGAAGGGGCAGAGGTGGGGGACGGGAGAGGAGGGGGCGTCTGCCCCAGCCCGCCGGGGCGGCAGGGCGAGCCGCGAGGGCAGATGCGGAGTGCGCCTTAGGTATGAAAAATGTAGGCTCTTGTGTTGAGCAATGAGCCGGGCGTCCACAGATCGATCTCAGCGCCCGAGCCACATGGATGCACACATGCAGAAATGCAGCCGAGGTGGGAGATGCTGTCGCGTCCAAAAAAAACCCCAAAAAACCCATTCCGACCCCCTCAGCCTGAACGTGTATCACAATGTTCTCCCTTTCCTTCTTTCTCTTTTAGGGGCTGGTGAGTCAGGAAAAAGCACTATTGTGAAACAAATGCGAATCCTACATGTCAATGGATTTAATTCAGAGTAAGAATTATTGACACTTTGTGACTTATTTTTCTCTAAACGTTGGAAACAGGTTAACATACAGTAGGCTAGGAAATTTCTCCTCTCATCCCCCATGTTTTGGTTGCTTGACACTACGTTTTGAGGGAGGGAGGGGAGTGAGCATAAGGAAATTGCTGCTATTGTATGTTTGCATTTTCTCCTTCTGGCCCCTTTACTGTATTTTACACTGTTGCTACTGCAGCGCTTGACAGGCCCCTGTGTAGCAACAACATGGCGACTACTTTTTACATAGAAGCAAATAACCAAATATTGCATCTGTCTGTAATACAAAAATACATGTCAAGTCATATTCAAGATGACAGTGTGTGCTATTTTTCCGGTGTTGGGGTTAGCGTAAAACTGAAACTATTTTTGCATATTTGTTAGGAATCATCCTGTTTTGTGTGGCTACATCATTTTCTCTCTGAAGAACTCTTTCCCAGAAATCATTATTAATCCATAGCATTAATTTTAGGTATCAGTTTGCCTTCAACTATGTGTTGTTAATTTAGAGCATGTTTACAGCATGCTGTAGAAATGAAAGAGTGACTTCCAGTTCCATCAGGAGAAGCTTTGCAGATGTGGCTATGGTTGTCTGATTTTAAAAAATATATCAGAGATGAATGTGCATTGCTCTTCATGCTGTGCAAGAAAACAGATGAGGAGGAAATATGTTTGCATTGCTGCTTTTTTTTTTTCCCCTGTTAGTATGTTTTAATGATTGAAGAGCAGATAAACAAGCAATCAGTGAAAAAAAATTTAAATGCAACTGACTGAACCGCTTTGGAAGACAAAAATCAAAGTGTTAATATTTTTGTTTTAATGCAGAGAAAAGAAACAGAAAATACTGGATATTCGGAAAAATGTTAAAGATGCGATTGTGGTAAGAACACACTTTATACTGTTCTTAAATGCTTGGTTGTACTGGAAATGATAAGGATTGTGCTCTCCAAGATTGTGATGAGAGAAATCCCATTTTGCTGATCAGATTGGATTATCTTCTATTGATCCTGTATCCCGGATTTATCCAGATTAATGTGTTTGTTTTTTTGTTTTATCCAATTATAGACTATAGTTTCAGCTATGAGCACTTTAATACCCCCAGTACCATTGGCCAACCCAGAAAACCAATTTCGAATGGACTACATCAAGAGCATAGCTCCTCTTTCTGACTTTGACTACACACAGGTAAGAATAGAAACCACTGATTTATTCTGCTTCAAGGGGAAACATGTTACTTCACTTTGATTTACTGAAACATTGGGGTTTTTTACTTTTCGGAAGATGGTCATGGGAAGAGCTTATGCCAGCGTCACCTTTGGTTAACTTTCTTACAAGACTCTGGTGATTGCACCTGTTTTAGTGGCACAGAGTTTTGTTGTTATGGATTCATTTGCTGCTGTTTGTAAATGCTGCTGTTTCTGCATTTAGTTCTGTTCAAATTTTCTGATGCAATCATACATATTGACACATCAAATAAGACTTTGTTGAAAGCTGATTTCCTACATGGAATTACATGCAGGATGTTGGCCTGAGGAGTTAATGTCTACCTACATAAAAGGATATAAAAGGAAATAAAAGGCTAGAGTGGCCTCATGTTGTTTTCCAAACTTAATGCAGTTCAGAGTGGAAACTCCTTTAAGCAGTGGTCTGGTAAGGTGGTTTGGTTCCTCATGTATTGTAGTTGGCATGAGCAGCAGTTTGCTTGTATGTAAATATTGTCTTCTTTTGATACGGAATCATTAGAAAATCAAGGATTTCTCTGTGGAGGTACTCTTTTGTAGACAAATGTGAGGTACTTTTCAGACTAACTTGCATAGGCATCTTGTGTTACATTATTTCTATCTTTTTATGTTCTTATTTATAGGAACATGCATAGAATGTTTCCTGTTTTGTGCATTATATGAAAGCAAGTGCATAGACATTCTGAATTTCATTTTTGCAGTAGCACAAATTTTAATTTGCCCTAAAATAATACTGAAAGCAATTTGTTTTGGATGCAGTAAGGACTTAAAAAAACCTTCGTTCATTGGCTAAATGATTGTGAGTTGTACATGCCATCGATATTACCAGAGAAGCCATTTACAACAGAGTGTCTTTAGGTTATTATAGCTTCAGGGTGGAAGGGGGAGAAGGGGAAGAGTCGTTTCTTTATTATATGACTCATATTCTCTGATGTGTGGTTTTGCCTCTGGTAAACCTACCACTTTGAAGGTTCAAGATAAAGAAAAATTATCAGACCTCTTGTACAACTAGAATTTAACACAGAATGCAGATGTTAAGAAAACAACTGCAAGGTAAACCCACAGATTGCATAATTGCTCAATTGGTGGATGCAAGTTAGAGAAAATGAGAAACTCTTTTTAGAAATGGATGTGAGCTTGACATGAAATATTTGTCTTATGCAGGTGTTACCGTTCTGAGGCATTGTTGCTCATTTTATGTGGATTTTTATTTTTTTTGCTTGAATTTTGACCCTCAGATATTTGAGTAAAGTAAGGGGTGGAATATATACTTTGCAGTTCTCTATAGTACATCTGTTCTTATGAGTTTCTGGGATAAAAGAAAGATAAACTGGACTTTCCATAGGACTGGAAATATTTTTTATTCTTCTTCTTTGCAAATTTTCTTCTTTTTCACAGAAGTTGACTATATCTACTCAAACTTGACTCACTGTTTGATATGTTATAGAGAGGAAAACAGCCTTCTTGGAGTGGGAAAGAATAGGACTAAAGTCCATTTTGGTTTAAAATAGAAATATTAGGAATTGTTTTTTAATTAAGTTTTCTGAAAATACCATCACATTATTGAAAATAGTGTCAATTACTAGTCCTTATTTAAAAAAAATCTAAAAAGTTGTTACAAGTTTAAAAAAAGAAATCTAGTGCTGGTTTGGAAGTAAATATATTTCTGTGTCACTCATATTTTCCCTCTTGTTTTCTTCTTAGCTCAATTCATAGGCTTAATATTTGTAAAATGTAAAGTAT
>VWZG01009781.1:16027-60781 GCA_013396735.1 Grallaria varia | reverse complement strand
TTTTTTTTTTTTTTTTTTTTCATTTTTCATAGCTTAATATGTTATTTATCTCCAGGAAGATTTGTGGGCAAGACAGATTGGGAAAAAAAAAAAGTGCTATTGTGCTTCAGGGCTTGATTCTACTCCAGTTTAAGTCAATGATAAAATAAAATGAGGTTTCCAGCTGAATTAACTTTTGACCCATTTAGTATTTTTGGATAAGGACAAATATAAAATTAAATACTTGGATAGTAATCAGTGACACATCCTTTGCTAAGCATTTCTGATTCTGTAAATAATAGCTGATGTATGGAATAAGGCATTCTGAGCCCAAGAATCCAATACAGTATTTAGCAGTAGACATTCAAGATCTAATCATCTTTATTTAAAAACAGTTGTAAAGGAAAAATTGCTGACTTAGGCAACTTTGGGGCAAATTTTGGCACATTCTAAAATGTGACAAAGATTACCCTTCTTTCTTTGAAAGAGAGAAGAGTCAGTTTTAGGATTTTTAACAATGTGGATGGTAATGAGGTTAAAGACCTTTAGTGTTGCATTATGAATTACAGATGTGTTATTTTTTGAATGACATTAGCCATGTAATCTTTGTCATAAAATTCGATGTGTGTTAGCTGAAGATGCATTTCAGATATATTGCATGCCAAATGTGCGAACATGACTGCACCTTATCATGAGTCTTTAAAGAGACATCCCCATGAAATGTAGCAACTTCACTGATGGCACAAGGTCCAACACTCATGGGGCACTATTTTAAACATGTTTGTGACATACTGGATGTGCTTGGACAGACATTCTTAAACTGCTTACAAATTAACTAATACACATTTAATTGCCAAAATTGTCCTTTAAAATAAGTGGATATGAAAATGCTGATTTCCTGTGGGTGAAATCATACTCTTAATTGCAATCTATGGCTGAAATTCCAAGAACTTTGAGTAAAGATGGGAACTTCACATTTAGACTCTGATAGGTATTTAGGGTTTTTGCTCATCTGTTTTGTTTTTTTTTTATTACATAGCTCTCTACAAAATGTAAGCAGAACACTTTATATAGTAGTGGTAAAAATTTTGAAACAAATTGTTTTCTCTCTACATCCTTCTAACATTACTTTAAGAGTCTGTGAAGTGCCCCCAAAATAATTTCACTTACTTTTTAAAAATTATTCTTTAATCTGATGTAGTTGATGCTTCATTTAGTTGCTATAAAGCAAAATCAAAGCTTCCTTGATTTCTTTTATAATTTTTATGTTGTCTTTTATTGCTTTTATGAAAGACTGTACAATTTTTACAAAATATTTCCTAGATAACCGATAGGGTCTAATTTATAAATCATTGGAATTGGGGCTAAAGTTTTTATAAAGTTAATAAATATAAATAAGTCAAGCGTCCACTGTATTTTCTTCCTTGAAGTTGTGAAAGGAATCAAGATAAATTTTCATCTGATTAGTTTGGGCATTTTTTTAGCTCAGTAGTTCAGGTAGAAGTAGCAGAAGGGCTTTAACACTGAAATTGAAGCATGCGTGCTCTATCAAAAAGGATTTTTTTATTATTTTTGGCAAAGTGTTGATTAATAGCTGCTAAAGTTAACAGGAATTGACCTGCTCCAATTTTAATCCTTTATTGATGGGGACTTATTTTGTCATTTGGGAATCAGAGTGAACGTATTAAGGCCATATTATACTGGTAGCTGTGGGAAAACATGATGTATCATGTAAGGATGTGTTTACCCAAGTTCAGTTGTCTCTATGAAATTTTGTGGGCACTACAAAGCTGCTCAGTTCATGATTCCTTTACCCTTTGACTTCCCCAAAAACGTGACCGAATTAAGTTGCTTTGCGTCTTGGATCAGTCTCATCTATCAGTTGTGTGTAGGTAAATAGTAGGGAATCATTACCTGCCACCAGGCTGTGTAGTCAAGTGTTTGGCCATAGGAACCAGTTACCAGTGAACGTGAATTATATGCTTAAGAGAGAACATGTAAACTCTTCACCCAGGTTTTAGGGAGCGGGAAGAGTTCTCAAAAGATTCATTTTCCTTTGCAGAGAATGTTTTAGAGAGGCAAACTATTTTGTTGAACCTCCATAAAATAGTGAATTCTGTGGATGTAGCCCCTTGTGCTGGTTTTAGTATGTGAGTTTTAAGTATTATTTTTACAGCTATCTTATTAGTCAGGCAAGCTCTTTAATTTAGCTCCTAAGAATAAAATGTTAATGTGGACATTGACCGTACTTTAGGTTAATCAGGTCTGTGGTTTGCTTTACATTTTCAGGTATTACAATTTGAGTTCAATTTGATTAATTTTCCTTCACATTTTCTTCTTAACAACCAGGACTTTGTAATATGATGACACAAGAAAGAAAGAAAAATATTTTTGCTCAGAATTTGAGGTTATATGTACTTCAGTTAGGCATTTCAAATTTTTATGAGGCCTGATATTTGAATTCAAACTCGTGTTGCCTGGTGAAGCCCGGTTTTCACAGCGTGTGTCTCAGTGTTTGAAGGAACTGAAAATCTTGCTCTAGTGAAGTGTATTGTTGGGTTGTACAAAATCTTTATCCTGGATAAATACTTAAATAAAAGATTAAAAATGTGGTAAGTGTGGTTTATATAGGGTTAAACTTGATTGGGTTGTGAAGTTAATGCTGTGACTTTAACAATTTGTGGACAAATTGGATACTAAAGTTTCCTTCTAATATATACTTGATGTAACCCAAAGGAGTTACAAAATAGCATCATCTCACTTTTTTTGATTTTGAAATAACTCACAATATTTCTGTCTTTCTCAGGAGTGTGAAAATACACAATGTTTTACGTGAAAATACCATAAAATAAAAGAGAAAATACAGTGAATATTGCCACTCAAGTGGCTTCACTTGGTTTTGGTTTTTTTTTATCTAGGTTTTTACTCTAGGGCTTTGTTTACCATTCTGGGTAGAATGAACTCAAGTTTTTATAACTACCTGTGATAACATTACCATGGTGTAAGTCAATATTAACTTTTTAAAATCAATTAGACTTTTAAAAGTTAAGTAATTTGCAGTTTTTTGTGATCTAAGATGCGCCCTGCTAGTTTTTCATATTTACACAAACACATATTTTCCTTTTTAAACAAACACAGAAAGTATCTGAAAGGCCAGGTAATGATAAAGTTGTGTAGGTCCAACAGTATTATTACTACCCTGAATTAATAACACCTGAAGAACTAATAAAGTACGCTGTCAGAGAAGGACAGCTGAAAACATGTACATTATTACAGATGTTGGCAGCTCCTTAGTCTTCATATAGAGGTTAAAATTGTCAGGAGAACTGATACTGAAAAGTAGTGGATATTAGGCAGAAGAAGTGATCAGGCAACAGGTGACTTTTTTTTTTTAATAGCTGTGATAGCAGTTGTTTTCCTGCTGTATACTATTAATTAACAGCAGATACCAGAGTTGAGCTATTTGCGTGTTAAGAGCAGATTCTGCTGGTGCCCAGCAATACATATCCTTCTGAATGGAATCCCTGTTTCCATACAGATACAGCAGAAGCGTGTCTGCCTTTCCTTAAATTGGCAGACTGGGTCCCTAATGTTCTGATTAGTCAATGTTAAGTTACAAGCATTTCATACATGAGATCAAAAAAATACTTCAGTGTTACATGTTATTTGGTTCTTATTCTCTGTAAGCATTGTTTGCTGTTGAAAGATCAGTCAATCCAGTGATGATTTCAGAAATAATCAGTCATATGTTAACTGTGTAGTTTCAGAAATATAAAACTAGAACTGGGATCATAGTATAAACAAGCATAGGATGATTTGGGACAAAAAAAGGAAAAAAAAAAAAAGCAACAAACCAGCCAGCCCCAAAACCTGTCAACTTCTCCAATTCATGATATATATTGGAACTGTAAAATTATAAAATCATACCGTAATTTTCTTTAACTCCTTTGTTCGAATTAATTAATACATACTCGATAATAATACTTAATAAATAATGAATAAATACTTTCCTGAAAACAACTGGAACTTAAAATTGGAGTGGTTTATGTGAAGTACAACTCTTCTGTGAGGCTCAGGATTTCTTGCTTAAAATACGCCATATGTATTTGGGAAGGTGCTTGCTTTAGGCAAAAGAATTCCTTATGTTCAAGCGTAAAGTAAGGTTTTTGCTCTAGTAGTACACTGCTCTGGTCAATAAAAGTGTAAGAACGTATTCCTTACTCTCCTTGTTCCAAACTCACTGAACCACAACAGTTTATACCCATGATAAGTAAATAATTAAATTTGTTTCGCAGGGAAGGAGTTCAGGGATCTACTTAGGCCCCAACAATTAGCAGTAGGAATACAGGGATTGGGAGCCATAGGATATCCTGTACATGATCACAAATTAATAAATAGAAGTTGTATTCAGAAAAAAAATAAATAAAATAAGCAGATACTAAACCCTGCATTTGTTTCTTGGTCTTCCTATCTCAATATTTTTAAGAACTGATTCAACTTCAAAGTATATGGGAAAAGTTTGCGTTTTTCGTGTGTACTTTGCCTTTTTTAGAGTATATTTTTTCACAGCTTACAATGTAAAATAAGTAATTTCATTCTTAAAATACAGTTATTTGAGAAAGTCTTATGAGCAATGCTGCTTATGAATTAAGTGCAGTGTTACATCATCATAGTAACACCAAATTAAATGTTTGCTATCTCATGCTGTGACTCTGATTTCCACACTTCATCCAGCCTGCCTTTATTATCATCACACAACACAGAGACTTTCACTGTCAAACTGGGGAGATATTATCACTTATTATTATTTCTTCTAACTAAAACTTAAGTTACTTCTGTGGTCTCCAAAATGCTTGACATTTTCTTATACAACTTTTAAGTTTTGTACCTCGGAATACAAATTAATGTGAGGTTTTTGACTGTCCAGCATCCAGTCAACTACTGCAAATTATTAATAATAAAAATCACATTCTTCCTTTTTTTGCCACAATTTTAGCTGAAAACTTCATATACTTCTATTCCATTTTACAAGGATAAAAATATTTTTACATCTAAATTTGGATATTTGATTTGATGACAATGGAAAGACTAATAACTTGAATTATCATTTTAAGTAGGAGTGACTGATTTTCCTCACAGAACCAAAAATGTATTAGAGAATCATTTATGAGCTTTAGAATATATTTGTTCATCAGGTACCTTTCTTTGTACATCCTAATTTTTAATTTAAGAAAGACAGAACCAATTGGTTAAAGCTTGTGCTATCATCATCTTCATACAGGCCACAGATGTGTGAAGGACACTGATTCATTTTAAACTACGGTTGCTTTGGGGGCCTGCTGCTTTGAATTCCTTCATGACTGTGGCTGCTGCTAGGGTATCTTCTGAAAGTGATGCTGCGGTGTGGAGGTGGCAGCAGTCCTTCGCCATCCCAGGCAGTAAGGTTCGGAAAGACAGCTGAAGGAATTGCGTTGATCCCTAGGCTATTGTTTGACAGAGTTGTAGTAGCCTGGCCGGAATCACAAACTGATCCTGATTCCCAGTTTTTCTTCAGGGAAGAAACAGAAAATAAATTTTTGTAATTTTTACCACTGAGGTTGAGTCACATTGAAATCTCTGTGGAAGATTTAATTACAACATAGTGTGTGGTTTATTAAGATTTGACATGTACTTAAAATGTTTGCAAGAAATTAGCTTTTTTTCTTCCCTTATGTGTAAATCAAACTGAATTTTAAAGAAAGTAAATGTAAAAAGGTGCAAAAGTTATCTACACTCTTAATGAAGACACATTTTCCCTTTAGCCTGAGGATGATGACATTTCTGACATTTTAAAAATGGTAGTTTTCAGAAGAAGGATATTGAAATTTTTAATGAATTGCCATTATTTATGAACTACATTAAAACAGAATTTCCATCACAACCAAAGAAAAGGTAAACATATGTTTCATGATAGTCCTTATTATCGATTCTTTTAATCTCCTAATCCAAGGGTAGCAGGTTGATTTGCTGCTTTTACCATTTTAGAGTGCTCTGTAAAAGTCATGTTTACTAGTCAGGAAGAATCTTTTTTTTTTCTTTTTTTGAACTTCATTGGCTATGATAAAAATCTACAGATCAGGAGTAAATCACCACATGCGTGTGCCTTGTCACTGAAGCCAGTGGAGGCTATGGAAGAGAGGATATCACCTACTCAGAAAATATTTGTGCCATTATTTAGAGTTCCAAGAATTGAGGGTTCATCTGCATGATAGCAAAGAGCTACATCCCCTTTCTTCAGCACCTGATGAGATCAGAGCTTCCCTTTCTGAAGCAGTGTTGAACAGTGCCAGCTTAGACCTTTGCTTGTTTTTTTCATCACCTCTATAGCTTCATCCGTTGCTTGTACTTACTGTCAACAGCGGATTATCTTTTTTAATGTCAACATAGTCTGCATCAACAGACAGGCTATTCCATTTGCAGAAGGTAGCAACCTGAGCTGAGGAATAGAGAACAAGCTAAACAGTGTGAACAGAAGACACTATGTATACCTTGTATACAATGAAGTAAATAGGTTGAAAACCAAAAAGTATTATAAACATGTTTTTCCCCTGAGTATCTAAGAAGCTCTTTACAATAAATGTAAATAGGACTCTAAAGCAGATAAAAGGCAAGAACAATGTGCCTTTGCAGTTAACTGCTAAAAGTTTCCATAAAATGTTTATGGTTTTGTTCTGTCACCTATGTCACATAATTTGTTTTTCTGTAGTTAAGGAGATTCAATTCAAGTTTTAGGACCTTCCCTTTAAAAGGAGACAGGAGAATGTAATTTGTACAGCAGAGTTTCAAGTTTATATTGCCTTTTACTTTGGAAACTCTTGCAATAATTTCTTGGAACAAAGCTACCTCTGGTTGTAAGCGTGCCAGCTATCACTTGAAGCATGCAGATTATGGTTTCTTGCTTTAAATCAGTAGATTAATTTTGGTTGGTTTAAAGTGTATTCTTGTAATTAATCTACTAGTATTTGTTTTTAAAACCTACGTCGACTGTTTTGGAAGGATACTTATCCTTAGGCAAGAAGAATATTGGAATTTTTTCTGTTATGTCGACGTTAGAGATGAACTTTGCCTTTTAAATCTTTTAGAAGTAAATGTGTTCTGGCACTTCTGCCAATTCATTCCATTTGAATTTTCTTAGTGCTGTCAGTAGGACTTAAACATATTTTAATGCAAATAATTATCCCACTGTTTTGAACTATGAAATTGTTTAGCAAGATAAAATAGGCTAAATATATGCAAGCCCTCTTATCTCTCTTAATTCAGTGAACGCTTTTTGATCACGTCCACCCTCACTTCCATAGGATGTTAAGTGACAGAGCTGTGCAGATCATTCTTTTCTTAACATACACCCACATACTTTCTTTTGCAGGAGCTAAATAATATCAAATTTAAGAACTGTCAGGTAGGAAAACAAGAAAAGGCAAAGAATGGTTAACTAAAATAGGGGAAAATGTGTCCTCACTACCCGCTGCATAGACAACTAGCAGACCTACAGCTGACCACAAATAGCAGCAGGACTTGGTTGCCAGTCAGTTCCAGATGCCTTTGCTGGTGGCTGTGTGCCTTGAGGAGTTCTCAACTACGGGCAAAGGAAAAAAAAATGATTGGAGGAGAAATCTGAATGAAGAAACTGCAACAAATATATGGTCACTTCTGTGTTGTCACTTGCTAGAGGAAGAGGTCAGGTATCACCACTTGCTGCTGAAACCATGTCATTACTTATCAGATTTCCTGCAGGAATCACAGAAGAGTGAGGCTTCATGGCAGGCTTTGTAGCTTTATATGTTTGAGTGAGAATATTCTTTCTGGCAGGCAGGTGTCCCCTAGCTTCTCTATCTCAGGATGTCATTGTTGCCTTTTCCTTTTAGGAAGAGAAAACTTGCTTATTAAGGATAACGTACTTCTAACTGAACAGTACAGCTTTTCTTTTTCCACCCCTAGAATTAGCATTTTTAATCACTGTTGTTACTCTGCTAAATTTCTCCCCAGATTTTAACAACAATAAATTTAACATGCTAACCAACAGCAGAGTGTGTATTTTGGATCAAAAGAGTAATTAGTCAGGGAATACATAAATGAGAAGTCATAATTAAAAGACAATTGTGTGAACTAAAAATCATGTCAGTAGAGAAAGATGGCTCTTGATATTTCAAACTGAAGAAGTTTTTCACTGGATTTTGAGGAAATATGGGATTAAATTTCATCCTTGGCCTTCAGTTCTACAGAACAGGTTTTGATTCTTCTCATTGATGAATGAAAGCCTGGCAAGAACTATAATATTCCATAAATACAGAAGTCATCCTAAGCAGCTATATTCCCTAGGGTCTAACCTTGCAAAAGCTTAAACATATGGATATATATGGACCTAAATGCACAGCTAGTACTGCCAGCACAGCATTCATGCAGTTGAGTTTCCGGTTATGCAGCGATATTAATATAAAAATCACTAATACTTTCAATTGAAAAACAAAACAGGCAAATCATTTTTCCCTGTAAATTTTATATTTGGGAGGTCGTTGAGCACTTTTATGGATTTTCTTGGGGGTGGGTAAAGTTGTGTAGGTTAGAGATTGGCACAGAACTTGAAATAAGCAAAATCTTTTTCAGATAAGTGACACTTCTCTGGATGATATTAAGCTGTGAACAGTAGGTCTTTTCAATCACTGTGATTCATTTTCATATTATGATTTTTTTTAAATAATATTATCTTTAAAAGGCTTGCTGAACAGTAAGCTGCACCAGCATAACTTTCTATGCAGAAGGAAAGGTTTCATGAACAGTCTTAGATTATTTACCTTAAATTGATTTGCACAGCTCAGTAAAACCATAAGAAAACTGTACCAGCTCAGAGCACGAGTTCATTTAGCACCAAATCTCATCTCTGACCGTGACTAATCATGAAACAGGAAAAAGAGTTTAAGAAGGGCACAAACACATGGTGATGTCTCCCACACTGATTGTCCTAGTCTCTACAATTTTATGGCTGAGGAATTTTTTGACTGGGAGTGGTATTTCTGTGTTTAAGAATTGTGGTAGATTTTTCTTCCAGGAAACTTTTCTTCCCCCCGGCCTGTGTGAGCTTTCATTTACGGCAGTGAGTTCTGCAGTTTAAGTATGTATTGTATGAGGAAGTACCACTTGATTAATTTGGAGGGTTTCATTTATTTTGTTTTGCTGGGGTTTTTCCTCCAAGCCTGCTGCCCATTGGCCTGCCTTAGTTTTTCTGGTAGACATATTTAATCTTTTCTACATTGATCTTCTCATATCATATCTCTTCAGATATTTGTCCGTTCACTAAAGAGTCTGCTTAACTGGTTCTCTCACAGATTTTATTCTATGTCTTTGTTCATTCTTGTGGCCCTTCCGTATATCTTCTAGTTTTACTAGACTCTGTTTGCAGCGAGAAACAGTATTCAAAGTGTTATCAAGGTGTTTTCTTTTTCATTATTTAGTCTTTTGTTTTTGTGGGAGAGGGTTTTGTTGTTTTATTATTTTATGTTTTTGGGGGTTTTTTGACACTGAGTTGATATCTTTATAGAATTATAGTAGATTGTTTTATAATTCCGAGCAACCTGAACAGTTGCAGGTAAGAGGAATACGTGTGAAGGTCTCTGACCAACATTAGCAGAGCCCAAAGGGTACTATTACTGGTAATTATCCTTATTCTTCTCTGGTATTTTCAGATCTTGTCATACATTTTGATTAGTCTGTTCAAAAAATCCATTGCATTCAATTTTTTATTCTTTCATGTGTAATGACATGTATTCTCATTTGCTGTGCTGCCATGTATGACTTATGAAGAAACATTTTTAAAATTATCTACCATGACTAATATTTTCTTCTGTGCAGAAGAACGCACTTTATTTTTGTTCTTTAAATGGAAAATAAATTGGTCTTCAGCCTGATTTTGGAGAAACAATGTTTACAGTACCACAAAGGACATTTGTGCTTTCAAATCTGATCACAGTTCCTTAATCGTTCGTTACAGTTTGCCTGATTTAGCAGAAAAGAAGACCATTGTTTGGAACCTTTCTCATTAGAGAAATAAAACGTTTAAAAATACCAAAGTGCCATTTTTTTTTCTTTACAGCGCCTAATGCTGTATGTCACTAAGAGAAAATGTTCTGAATTTTTTTATCTCCCTTGAGGAAACCCTGCAAGTAGCAGAATTTTGTTATTTTTATGTCAGTTTTGGTCTTACATGATTCAGCACTTGTGGTTTGTGGGAAAAAGCATTGTAGATTGTGATTAGAGGAGCAAAAATAGTAAGGAGTGGCTACTAGAGAAGGCATCTTTTTACTGTTAAAATACTTTTTTGATCACTTTTTTTCATTTTTGAATCTCTACCTCTGTCCATCTTACTTTCTCTATCAGTTGTGACTGGTACATTTCAAAGAAAATAATTAATTCTGCTTCACTTTTCAGGGTCTTTTAGCGTACAGGGCAGGAAGAACCAGTTACTATAGGATCTTGGTAATACTAGATCTGTACATTTAAGTCTGTCAGACTTGGTTGTCTCCAACAGGCCAACCAGTCATCCCCTTCTGGCAGCCTCTCAGGAATAAACAGAAAGTCTCTAGGGAAGGGAATGGAAGAGGATACAGGATGCAAAAAAACTCCTTGCAGTGCAGGAAAAATTCTTTGTTGTAGTAATGGACCACAACTCATTCTGAGATGCATTAACAAGGCTGTTGTACAAAAAACCGTGAAGTAATTATGCTGTTCCCTTTGGCAATGGTGAATCCTCAACTGGGGTATTGTGTCTAATTTTGGGAACTGAACTTAAGAAGAGGTATACCAGAGGAGAGCATTAAGAGTAAGATGAGACAAAGAAAACTGAGTATGTTTACTCTTGGAAAGAGAACACTCCAAGTTGAAGGGGAATGGGAGCCAAATACAATTTTTAGTATTTAAAAAGCTGTAATTACATATTCTTGTGTCCATCTTTTCAGAGGGAGGAAATGAAGTTGAGGAGAGCAGAAAATTCCTCTCTTCTCCGATGTATGGTAGTCCACACACAGTAAATGTAATGATCACAGTCTCACAAATACACTGAGTCGCAACTGCCCTGTTTCAGGCATTTAAGGCTGTATGTTCAGTGACATGAATCACCTCATGCTGAAGAAGTTAAAAACTTCTGAAAATCTGGAAAACTTTGGAAGACACAAGGTCTTGTCTGTTGGTCTTTCACATTTGCCATTGTTCTTTCAGTTCACAGAGCTCCTATGGGCATGTTGGTTGAAAGCCCCTGGGACTTCCTTTTCAAAATGAAAGCTTCTATAATCACATATTGAATTAATCTAGAGACTGCATTAGTTATCTACCTGATTTGTCATGGCCATGTTGTGTAAACAGACAGTAATAATTTCTCTTAGTGTATGTTCTTCCAGGGTGTTACCAGTGTAGCAGACTACAATATAGGATATGCAAAACTGTCTTGTGCTATCACATGTTGATGGTTTTAAATCTAATTCCTGGTAAGATGCAAAAGATTCAGTTCTTGCTGTGGGGAGTTACACACATCTAATTGGACAGGGCCTAATATTTTCTTCCCTAAAATCAGAAAAAAATGTCTGGGAGAGGTAATGTGGTCAGGAGTATTATCTCTAAAGGCTCCAAGAAGTAAAGTGCATGCCTTCAAATATTTTCAATTAAAAGCATGTTTTTGTTTTCATACATGTGTGCACTGGTGTGCATTTATGCATTTAAGTATAAGGCTTTTTCTACTTCTGTGCATGGTTCTAATCTATTCAAGAACTAGGACATCCGGTAGATAACTGTGGGGTGAAAAATTGAGTTCAGAGGCTGGTAGCTATAGCCTCTCAAGCATGTGGTAATGGAAACAGAGTTTGGAGAATAAAACAAGTTTATCTCAAGCCTGTGGCATCAGTGAGAAAGTTCTCCAGGAGAAGGGTGACAGGTGAGTAGCTTTGAAGTGTTGGTGATGGCTCCAAAGTATTGCAGCAAGGAAGGACATGTGAGTCCTGTGACAAGTGCCACCCTGGGTAGTCTGCAGGCTTTTTGGAGATGTATGTTGTGCGTTTGTCTTCAGAAGAGGGCTTTGACAGTAGAGTTAAGACAAAGCTGATGATTTTGCTAGTGAGAGGTTTAAAGAGCTGTGGACACAGATCTTAGAAAATCAGGTTTCGTTAGTTACCTTGCTTGTGATAGCAAATTCTGTGGAAAGGAGAAACAACTCCAATTTCGTATTCCTGTTACCAGTAGTTCCTACTTTCCTAACGAAGTGGGTTTAAGGGGAAAAAATGCTGATAAGCATCTTGGAGTGTTGTTGACCTAAAGGATTATCACACTGAAGGGCATATCTTTCTTTTTTTTGGTTCAGTAATCACTAGGAGTGGTGTGATTATTATATTACAACAGCCAGATTTCGTGCTAATACCATTCCTGATCCATGTATGCATGATAGATGTGAACATACCTAAATTTCAGGGGTTTCAATCCCTGGGGAAATACAGTGATAAAAAAGTATGCAGGAAATCAAAGTTTGCTTTTTTTTTTTTTCTTTTTCCCTTTACAAAATACAAACAACAAAATGTTCTTGCAAATAACATAATTAGTTGGGGTTTAAGAAAACAAACAAACAACAGAAGAAAAACACCCTTATTGCTTTGC
Organism: Grallaria varia; assembly: GCA_013396735.1. NCBI lineage: Eukaryota > Metazoa > Chordata > Aves > Passeriformes > Formicariidae > Grallaria > Grallaria varia. The sequence continues at coordinate 48,133 of VWZG01009781.1, read as the reverse complement.
TTGGGAAATTTAAAATTAAATGTTTGTTAATCATTTTATGAAGGGCTACTCAATGGAATGTAAGAATGTAGTAGGGAGAAAATGCTGATTCTTGACAGTTGGCCTGATTTTGGGGAGAATTCCAGGCATTCGCTTCTAGCAAGAGAGAACAGTTTGCTCTGAGCGCTCTTCCTTTGCTGTATTTAAGGACTGGCTGAGCTGTGTCAGTGCATACGCTTTCTGGGCAGGTTTTTCCAGTGTGGAAAGGGTGGGTTCTTGTTGGGACCTGATATTTCAGAACTGGAGGGCATATCACTGACCAAGTGACTTTGGAATTTACTTACTTTTTTGAAATGCTTATGCTCCTGTGATACCCTTTTTGTGTCTATACGTCAATTATTTTTCTCCAGGTTTTATATTTTAAGCAAGTCATCAGTCTGTATCATGTCGCGGCTCTGAGAGTGCATGCTAAGTAAGGAGTGCTTACTGTTCAGTTTCATGTGTATTTTTTCCGGCAGTGCTGCCAGGCTAAGCCATCATCCTCCTTCCTCCAACCCTCTGCCATCGCTATCCACTTTGCTTTCCCATTTTATATGCCTGCACTGTGCCCTCAGCTGTGTCCTGGTAAAGTTGTTTGTTTGGTCTGACCAAATGAGGTGGAGGGAGAGGTTATTTTTAGTGTGGATCGTTTCCGTGGTTTTAACTGAGGGCGGGTGACACAAAATGGGGACGAAGAAAGCAGAGATGGGAACAAGCAGTAAGATGTAATGGGAAGGTGATGGCTATCTAAACAAGCAGACTTACTTCCTCCACCTCTGTATCTGTGGTCAGAGATTATAGTCAGACCAAAAACCACTGGGAATCTGTGTATCAGAAGAAACTCAGTGCAGAGTGTTGATTTTGCTTCTTCTGATGTGAAGACTGACATTTCTTGCAGTGGTTAGGTGATATAAGAACAGGTCTGTTTTGCTCACCCTTGCCCTTTTGGAGAAGTAAACCCAGCTACGTTCACTGTAGTTATTTCTAAATGTAACTTTGTGGACTGGAGTTTTAAGGCTTAGTCTGATGCCTTTCAAAAGCAATCAACTCACGTGAACTTGAGTATACAGAAGTCTTACATAGCTGTTTGAGTCTTATGTCATGAGAACTCTTTTCTCTTGGCTTTGTTATGTAACTGCAAGACAATTATGCTCTATTACTCTACTATTTTTACTTAAAATACAAGAGACGGGTGTGCAAAATGCCATGAGTGATGATTTGGCAGAGGATAGTACCTATAGGCATATGCGTTTAAATTCTGTTTATATACTCCCATGGTATTGAATTAGCTGGTGTCATAGTGTTCCTGTGGATGTAAAGTGAAAAGGGAGCATTGTTCCAGTGCATGCCCTGTCAGCCATAGTATGTAGAACCAAAACTGTGTTATAAAGCTTGCATGGCCGTTGGAGGAGAAGGGATGAGTTCAGAGTTCACTAAACAGAAATCAGCTGAGGGCTCCTGAGTATGTAGAAACTCTGTTTGGCTCAGGTTCTCGAGAAGTCCTGGAACACTGCTTAGAGAGAAGTGTTGTTATGCATCCTTGTCCTAAACTTGGCCATCTCTTTTTGGGCATCCATTGTTGGAAAAAGGATAGTGGGCTAGAAAGACCTCTGGTGTAACCCTGCAGAAGCCTTCTCAAGGTTTAAGTCATTTCCAGAAGAGGTTGCTTTCCAACATACCCTATATCAGCACTATGCTGATTCATTTTTAAATAGATTAACTAAAAGAACAAATGAATCATAGCTGTTGTTCAGGTGAAAGTTTTGCCTTGTATGCCAGTCAGATTCCCCTATTAACCCTTATTTAATTTTTTCCAGTTGCACTGTAGCGAGCATGAGAGGGCACATTGCTTGTCTTGCCAAGAATGCATGATGGTTTTCTTTCTGTAAGCTAGGAGAGGCTTCTACAAAAAGAGAATCGTCCACTCATTTCTACCAGCCTGTCCTTGTAAAAGCAGTTGTCTGATAAGGTGAGAAAACCTGTGGCTATCCAGAGGGTAAACTGCTCTCAATAGGAGTTACTAAAGGAGTAAGGCCATTTCGCACATACTTAGCAGTGAAGCTCCTGAAGTTTCACAACCTCTGAAGTGCTGTCAGAGAGGCGCTTGTATCTAATGCATACATTTAAAAAGCCTGAGGGTAAATTCAGAATTTAGTTAAGCTAAATTGTGTTGTTTAGGAGATGAATCAAGAGCAAATATGATACGATCTAATGTTTTGTCTTCATTAAGTCCAGTGAAGCTTTTCAGTTGAACTTTTCAACTCCTGCTAAAAATGTTAAATATGACCTCTAGTATCTGTGCCTGTAGTAGCTCAGGCATTAAATGATTTCATCTCTTTTCTCATGGGTGAAGAAAGAGGAAGAAATAAACCCTCCTTTGCATTTCAACCTGGATTTATGTAAGCTGAAAAAATGGAAAAAGAACATATCTGTCTTTGCAAAAATACTGGTGATTTGATAAATCCCCTTATCACTGGCACCATCTTAGCTGAATATTTGAATAACAAGTACTGTGTGGAGGGAAGCTGAAGGCTTCTCTCCATCTGGTAGTATTTGTAAGTTGTTTTAAATCGTATTACTGCCATCCTTTACCTTGGTTTCCATGTTCAGTTCTCCACAATCTGAGTGCTCTGTTATCACAAGGAAAACATCGCAGTGATGTTTCCTGAGCATGTAAAGAGGCACATGGAAAGGAAGCTCACTTTTTTTATTACGTGAAGTAAAATATTGGCATGAGCATGCTTGTCACCAAGTTTGTTACAAAAAATTAAAAATCAAGCCTCTTTCGACTAGAATAAAATTACCCTCCATCTATGTCTAAACACAAATTATCTTAAATATAAATATACAAAAATGTGTTCAAAACTAGCATAATGCTTTATCAATAGGAGCAAATATTGTTACTTTATTCTTCGAAATAAGTACCACAAAAAAGAATAATTTGCATTTCATTCCAAACTAAAGGTTTAGTTTAAGTGAGTTTTGAAAGCTAGCCAGTTTAGGATTAACCTCCGCAGCAAACTAGAACTGAAAATTAACAGTAAGAAAAACTAGTTTGTTTTCTCATTTACATGAATGGGTATCAAAAATATGTTAAGAACAAACAGAGTAAAACTTGGAATTGAATCATTAGGACCACTTTAAAAATATTTTTTAAATTTAGACATTTTAAAGGTACAGTTTTGGTGCATGATAGAGCTTCTCTGCCTTAAACTTATGACTCTTCAGTTTGTAAGCAGAGAATGCTTAAGGGGTGTAATACAACTGGTTTACATCAATTGCAAAAAAGCAAGAGTGTTTGGGGTTTAATGGATTTATTCTGATTTACCAAGACCTTTGCACTTTGTGTGCACATTTAAAGTGTTTACTATAAAAATTGTATTTGACTAGTACAGCAAAAGTATAGTAGCACCTCAGTATTGGACCAGTTTTTGAGATGCTGGTTATTATACTGCTTATTTTATTTATAGTGTAATTATCTTGTCTTTCTGACAATAGTCTGAAAGAAGTGGCAAAAAAAATCAGTATTGATATCTGTTTAACCACAGGAATCGTGTAGGTTTTTTTTTTCATGGATACACATAATCAACACTGCATACTTGAATAATTTATCAGAATATGCCCTTCTTGATTAGTGCTTTTCACAGTGTCAGAAAGACTTTCCTGCTCTGCTTTCCCAGTTCTTCCTGAGCATGCTAGATGCTCTCTTTTCCTGTCTAGGGACATATGCTCTGGGATGGTTGAGATGAAGGAAAGAGGGCACCATAGAAGGCACCCCAGTATCTCTCCTGGTTTCCTCTTCTTTCCTCCCTATCCTTGACATGTCCAGGCAGGAAAATCCCTCAAAGATGTCTCCTCAGCAGAAGGCCTCTCAGGAATGGCTTGGCTGCTCCTGCTCCAGGCCACCTGGGGAGACTTCACGAGAGGCCAAGTTATATTTTTACCTGTCACAAGATCTCTGACGTGAAAAATGAACTTTTGCCCTACATGTGTGTGATGCTCTCCTATTGAATTGTTCTCTGCCTAAAGTACATATTTCTCAGTGTGGAACACTTTTAGGTAATCAAAAAATGCTGGATAAATACACTTGGATAAATGGAAGTATGTTGATAATATGAACTATATGTCAAATGATATGCTTAACATCTCTATTTTAAAGCTGATTGTACAAAGTAAGAACAAATAACTACTGATGTTTACAAAACCCCGGTTAATACAGATTACATGAAAGCAAACATCTTTGAGAACACAGTCACTAAAAAATAGTTGATTTTTATTTATTCTTCAAACCATTTAAATATAGCTGTAAAATAATATGCACAGTCTGGGTTGCTAAGCTTTTACTGTCTTCCTTTACGGTTGAGATTTAATTAAAGGTCAGTGTCATACTCATTTGCACCATGCATAGTAAAACCCTGGAATGAAATAAGCCTTGCTTGAACATTTGATTAGACAAGATAATGTATTTCCCCTTGGAGTAGTTTGTTATTCAAAACAAGCTCTTTAGGGAAGGAAGTTCACATCAGTTGGTAACTGTTCCTGTGGATACCAAAGAACTTTGTACAGTACACACTACAGTCAATTGCACTGCAGGTCATTCAGGAGCTGGAAGCATGTCCCGTGTCTGAAAGTATCAAAATCTGTTTTACAAAAAAAGCCAAAACTGCACTTAATAGCGGACAAACAGCAGGCAGTGATACTAGAAAAAAAATAGCACCCACATTTAGAGATAGTCATGCTTCTATCTAGTCAAGAAATTGCACTTTTCTAGTAGATGAATTTTAGAAAGGCTGTTTTACACCTGGTGTGTCAACAGTAAAAAAAGTTTGGTATGAACTGACACCTTTAGGTGTAATATAAAACTGAATAACTTCTGGCTTTAACTTTCCTGTAAACGTAGTTCTAGTCTTCAAAATTATTAGCTATTCTGGCCTGGAGATGAGACTTTTTTTTTTTTTTTTATCATTACTGTTATTTGACCTTTTTAATCTTGACTCACTATGTATCTTGAAAGTTTTAGTGACTGGTAGGGAGTGGTGGCAGCAAGCCATGTTCATTAGGACTCAACTAAATTTTAACTTCTGACTATTGCTCATTATCCGTATGAATTGGTTTTAGACAGTAAGCAAGAAATTAATGTTCTCTTCTGGACCCTTGAACGGTCTCTAAAACAAAGATTTTTTTTTTTGTGGAGTGGGAACATTCCATCTAGTTAATAAATGTTTGCTGCTGTGAAAGCAGTTTTCAAACATTTTACAGTATNNNTATGATTATGATAATCATAAAAGTTTCTCAGTTTGGGGGGGGGGAAGTTCTGCAAGTTTTGCATAGTATATATTATATAATATAATTATATTAAAGAGTCACTCGACATAGCTATATATGAATATTACACAAGTGAGCTAACACAGTTTATATTGCCACCCTTAGTACGTAGCATTTGAACTTGTGTCAGTAGATAGTCCCTAGTTGGAAAAAGAGGCATATTCTCACAGTCATCCCTGATCTCTTGTGCAATTCCAGCAAGTAACTTAAATCTCATTTCCTTCATTCTTTCTGCCTTTTTTCCTAGCTAAAGCAGAATGGGGTATTTGCTTTTGATCTTCACCAGGAGCTCTAAGTGTTGTGTTCAGTCCTATAAAGTGTAATTTCTTCCATAAATAGTGGAGCTAATAAATTCTGATTGCCTGTGAATGCGTTGTAGATACCAAGCCTACTTCTCCAGCGGTGATAAGTAGTCTGTTTCTCCTTCAGGTCTCCTGTTCCTTGATTTTCCTCAGATTAGTCCCACTCCCTTTCCAGCTGGCCAAGAGGCAGCGCATGTCAGGGCACTTTTTGGTAAGTGGTGACTGCTGGCCAGACCATGTGTATCAGTCAGCAGCTAATCCAGCAAAAACTGGTACCTTATTGAGATGATGCTAAAAACTTCCCCTCAGTAAGGAGTTGTTAAACCAGCTCCTTCCTCCAGCCAACAACAATCTTGTTAGACTTTGAGTCCTTCTTTGAGTCCTCTGCCTTTTTGTGGCATTTGGTTGGAACTGGCCAATATGTTGCAGAGTTAGGTAGGAGGCACAGTTGATTGTCAGACAGTTGATACTACAGCGTAAGTTTCCATTCCTTAGGAAACCAAGCTGAGGAGACAGCATACCTTGGCAGTAGGGCTGAAGCAGTTTAGCAAGTTAGGCTACAACTGAAAATTAAATGTGACGTACATTTTATGCTTAAGGTCACATTTTATAGCAGATGACCTTTGTCCTTCAATACAGTGTGTTTTAAGAACTGTGGAGTGCTGCGTAATATTTTTCCTTCTCAAGAAGAATGGAAGATAGGCTGCTTATAAAAAGTATAAATTAATGTATTCTTATAAACAGATGGGTGGAACGATGGACCCAGGTCCAGGATGTCCAGTGCAATGTTGCCCCAGTGCATTGCTACATGAGTTTGTCTTTGCTAGATGTACAGTGTCTTCTGAATAGCATTCTGTAGAAAAGTAGATCTTGTGTCATCTTTTTTAATGTATCTTTTTGCTCTTTTCAACAGCTTGTAAAATGTTTATATAGAGTAGTTGGCTTTCATTTCAGCCCTTTAATTTTTTTCATATGGACTTTTCTGCCAGCCTACTTCAGTCAAGCAAAACACTCCTTGATTTCTGTCCTTCTAGTTGTGCACATTGTGCAAGATTAATTTTCAGAAGTATATGCACATTCAAATTGTACTTGGCTAACTTGAGATGGAATAATTTTTAACTATTAAAATAGTTTGTAACAATATTTTAGATCAGGAAGTTTAGTTCCCAGAGCATGCGGTGGACAAAGATGTTTTGCATTCTGTACTTTATCAGAAGATCCTATCTTATAGCTGCAGGATCATCAACATAAAGAGTATGACCTGCTGGAGAACAGCATGGCGTCTGGGGCTGAAGTGTATCATCCCCAGTGCCAGTGAGATTTAGACTGACTGCCTCATTTCTAAGGTCTTACCAATACTAAACCACCTTTAGAATACAGTCACTGCAGAAAAGAAAAACTTTTAAAATAGAAAAATGACAGCATCCTTAACTAGTTTTATGAATTTATGAATTCCTACCATTTAATTTGGTATCACTTTTAAACACATATTGAAAAGCAAAATTATGTAGAACATGTAGCAACTTACATTACATTTCCAGGTTTATGACTATAATTGCATGTCATTAAGTCCACGGTAAGATAGTTCCTGGCATATGCATCCACATAAAAAATGTTCAGCTGAAGTGTGTGCTGCTAGTTAGAAATGTTCAGTGTTGGGGTTTTTTTGTTATTCGTAAAATGGTTGTAACAGGGAAAGGAGAGAGCTGTTACAAAAAGTTGTTACTACAAACTACAGAAAACATGAGATCTAATGTCGTGTTAAAACAAAAATAACCTTCAGTAGCTGTTCTCAGTTAGAGCAGAGCTTAATGGCTAAACAGATATGCTTCAAGTTATTATTTGAAAAATTAATCAGCTGAGGTGCAATTCAGCCATTCACATCCCTTAGCTGGAAAGCTGTGGCAAAGCCTTCCAGTGACAAAACTGCCAGTGACTTTAGCAGCATCAAGGGCCAATCAATATATGCCAACATACCCAAGCTCTATTTTCATCCAGGAAAAGATACACTGTCAGAGGTCTGTTTCATGTAGTGTGCATTCATCATTGTCCTGGGCTGGCCAGAATGATTGTGGGTGGTACAGAACACAGGATTACATAGCCATTATTTTCACGCCATGCTATTAAAAGTAGGGGAAAGTTATTGTTGCTGGAGGGGAATTTATAGAAAGAGAGTTCCTGATGGTAGGAACACTTTAAAACTTCCGTCCTGAATGGAACTGATGGTTTGATATTTTTAGTATATTGAATAGTCTTAAAACTTGTTTTGAAGCCTGAAAAACACTACCTTTTGGTCCTTTTTTTTTTTTTCATTTTGTAGTATTAGATTGCTCTTTTGCATGTGAAAGTAAATAGCTATTTTACAAATGCAAGTGTAATATGATACCGCTGAGTTTCAGTGAATTACAACCGAGCTCTGCTTTTCATTGCTGCAGATAAGACACAAGCAGTGTAGTGCTTTTCAGATTACTGAGCACTTAATGAATTTTGAGATGAGATTATTCAGTTCATAGCGAGATAGTTTGAAGGTATGGTTTCTTCAAACGTGACAGCTCTTCATTAGAAGTTGCAAGTATAATTTCAATTTTCAAATAGTAAGTTTCTTATGGGCAGAACTTATTTGAAAATGTTGACTGTAGCTAGAAAAGTGAAAATATTGATTGAAAATGTGAGAAAATCTTATGAGTGTTTATTCAATACTGTAATTAATTTAACCAAAACCCCATTGATATTTGGAGTGATTTACTTTTTCAAGGTGGACAGTGAAATTTCCTCTGAACTAAGAGATGGAAAAAGAAAAATTATGGTTTTTATATGTTTGATACTTTATACTGTATNTAGATACCAAGCCTACTTCTCCAGCGGTGATAAGTAGTCTGTTTCTCCTTCAGGTCTCCTGTTCCTTGATTTTCCTCAGATTAGTCCCACTCCCTTTCCAGCTGGCCAAGAGGCAGCGCATGTCAGGGCACTTTTTGGTAAGTGGTGACTGCTGGCCAGACCATGTGTATCAGTCAGCAGCTAATCCAGCAAAAACTGGTACCTTATTGAGATGATGCTAAAAACTTCCCCTCAGTAAGGAGTTGTTAAACCAGCTCCTTCCTCCAGCCAACAACAATCTTGTTAGACTTTGAGTCCTTCTTTGAGTCCTCTGCCTTTTTGTGGCATTTGGTTGGAACTGGCCAATATGTTGCAGAGTTAGGTAGGAGGCACAGTTGATTGTCAGACAGTTGATACTACAGCGTAAGTTTCCATTCCTTAGGAAACCAAGCTGAGGAGACAGCATACCTTGGCAGTAGGGCTGAAGCAGTTTAGCAAGTTAGGCTACAACTGAAAATTAAATGTGACGTACATTTTATGCTTAAGGTCACATTTTATAGCAGATGACCTTTGTCCTTCAATACAGTGTGTTTTAAGAACTGTGGAGTGCTGCGTAATATTTTTCCTTCTCAAGAAGAATGGAAGATAGGCTGCTTATAAAAAGTATAAATTAATGTATTCTTATAAACAGATGGGTGGAACGATGGACCCAGGTGCAGGATGTCCAGTGCAATGTTGCCCCAGTGCGTTGCTACATGAGTTTGTCTTTGCTAGATGTACAGTGTCTTCTGAATAGCATTCTGTAGAAAAGTAGATCTTGTGTCATCTTTTTTAATGTATCTTTTTGCTCTTTTCAACAGCTTGTAAAATGTTTATATAGAGTAGTTGGCTTTCATTTCAGCCCTTTAATTTTTTTCATATGGACTTTTCTGCCAGCCTACTTCAGTCAAGCAAAACACTCCTTGATTTCTGTCCTTCTAGTTGTGCACATTGTGCAAGATTAATTTTCAGAAGTATATGCACATTCAAATTGTACTTGGCTAACTTGAGATGGAATAATTTTTAACTATTAAAATAGTTTGTAACAATATTTTAGATCAGGAAGTTTAGTTCCCAGAGCATGCGGTGGACAAAGATGTTTTGCATTCTGTACTTTATCAGAAGATCCTATCTTATAGCTGCAGGATCATCAACATAAAGAGTATGACCTGCTGGAGAACAGCATGGCGTCTGGGGCTGAAGTGTATCATCCCCAGTGCCAGTGAGATTTAGAATGACTGCCTCATTTCTAAGGTCTTACCAATACTAAACCACCTTTAGAATACAGTCACTGCAGAAAAGAAAAACTTTTAAAATAGAAAAATGACAGCATCCTTAACTAGTTTTATGAATTTATGAATTCCTACCATTTAATTTGGTATCACTTTTAAACACATATTGAAAAGCAAAATTATGTAGAACATGTAGCAACTTACATTACATTTCCAGGTTTATGACTATAATTGCATGTCATTAAGTCCACGGTAAGATAGTTCCTGGCATATGCATCCACATAAAAAATGTTCAGCTGAAGTGCGTGCTGCTAGTTAGAAATGTTCAGTGTTGGGGTTTTTTTGTTATTCGTAAAATGGTTGTAACAGGGAAAGGAGAGAGCTGTTACAAAAAGTTGTTACTACAAACTACAGAAAACATGAGATCTAATGTCGTGTTAAAACAAAAATAACCTTCAGTAGCTGTTCTCAGTTAGAGCAGAGCTTAATGGCTAAACAGATATGCTTCAAGTTATTATTTGAAAAATTAATCAGCTGTGGTGCAATTCAGCCATTCACATCCCTTAGCTGGAAAGCTGTGGCAAAGCCTTCCAGTGACAAAACTGCCAGTGACTTTAGCAGCATCAAGGGCCAATCAATACATGCCAACATACCCAAGCTCTATTTTCATCCAGGAAAAGATACACTGTCAGAGGTCTGTTTCATGTAGTGTGCATTCATCATTGTCCTGGGCTGGCCAGAATGATTGTGGGTGGTACAGAACACAGGATTACATAGCCATTATTTTCACGCCATGCTATTAAAAGTAGGGGAAAGTTATTGTTGCTGGAGGGGAATTTATAGAAAGAGAGTTCCTGATGGTAGGAACACTTTAAAACTTCCGTCCTGAATGGAACTGATGGTTTGATATTTTTAGTATATTGAATAGTCTTAAAACTTGTTTTGAAGCCTGAAAAACACTACCTTTTGGTCCTTTTTTTTTTTTTCATTTTGTAGTATTAGATTGCTCTTTTGCATGTGAAAGTAAATAGCTATTTTACAAATGCAAGTGTAATATGATACCGCTGAGTTTCAGTGAATTACAACCGAGCTCTGCTTTTCATTGCTGCAGATAAGACACAAGCAGTGTAGTGCTTTTCAGATTACTGAGCACTTAAAGAATTTTGAGATGAGATTATTCAGTTCATAGCGAGATAGTTTGAAGGTATGGTTTCTTCAAACGTGACAGCTCTTCATTAGAAGTTGCAAGTATAATTTCAATTTTCAAATAGTAAGTTTCTTATGGGCAGAACTTATTTGAAAATGTTGACTGTAGCTAGAAAAGTGAAAATATTGATTGAAAATGTGAGAAAATCTTATGAGTGTTTATTCAATACTGTAATTAATTTAACCAAAACCCCATTGATATTTGGAGTGATTTACTTTTTCAAGGTGGACAGTGAAATTTCCTCTGAACTAAGAGATGGAAAAAGAAAAATTATGGTTTTTATATGTTTGATACTTTATACTGTATCAACAGTAAATGATAATTATTTGTAACATTATTTTTTTGCCCTACAGAACTATTTCACAAAATGTGGAGATGCGTTTCCATCTCCACAAAAATCCATTGGTCTAGCCTTAGATTAGGAGAGTTGAAAATAGATATGCTGAAAGACTGTAATCTTCCTTAATATGATCTTACTATAATATATACTAAACACATTATCATAAACAGACTTTAATATGTAAATTTTAAAAGTCCTTTAGAAAAAGAATACATGTAAGCAGGTGGTTAAATTATTTTTGCATGTCTCTGGTAACCTCTTAATGACGTTCCACCTAGCTCATATTTTTCAGTCCACTGAGTGAATAATAAAGTACTTTCCTCCTTCCTGTTCCGCTGTCAACAGGGTTGGTTGAACTCTAAAACTTCCTAAATCATGTGTAAGTATATCCTTTATTAATCTATGGATAAGATTGCAGAGATGCAAAACATTGTAAAATACGTAGTATTATGCAGACTCAGGCAGTTGTTTGATCACAGTATGAGAAAAGAGATTCCATTTTATAAGTTCATATTATTCTTTCATTGAAATGCTTTCCAAGCAGTATTCCTTATTTTCATTTTGGAAGTCTAGTGCTGACTTTCCAGGACTCCGTTTAGTTGCTACAGCTTCTGGCTATTTTTATTCCACTTCCTAAGAAACATGGATGTTGACAAAAGCCTTTTTCCAATCCACACATTGTCTGGAAAATCTTACATACTACATGAAAGTTAATCTACTTACCTGAAGACCCAACTTCTTCCTGAAATATCTTGGTTCTCTTCCAGCATCAGCAAAGAAAGGTCATAGTTTGGAGCTATCATATACAGGAGCATTGTTGAAAAAATAACTCAGTGTTTAAATTTAAACTTCATTGTTATGTGTTTAGTTATTGACCCATGTATCTGTGAAGAGAAGTGCATTTCTTCCTTTCTCTCTCTCTTCCTCTCCCTCCCCACTGAGGGAGGTCTGGTCCTCTTGCTACCTTTCTTTGTGTCCTGCTCCTCCATGAAAAACAGAGATCCTCCACTTCATTATCATTATCCGGAGCAGCTCAGCTCCGGTGCACTCGGTCACAAGATTCACTTTCCACTCTTGCCAGCATCCCTACAGACTTCTTTGTCCTAGATAGCACTTCCCCAGTGAGACACCAGATGACTTAAGGAGATTAGACAAGGGTGACCAGTTTTGTGGGAAGAAAGTGGGAGGCATCTGGGCTCTGTTTGTGTGGGAATCCTTCTGGTAGGCAGAAACTTTCTCCTTCTGCTATGTTATCAACCTATGGAAGACCCCAAAACTCTTTCAATGGAGGTAGCAAAGAAGCTTGCAGCAGAAGTTTTCTTTCTGGCTTGAATTAGGGTCCGGATTAGTGGTAGTTTTTAGTCATCTGGAGAGTTCCTCGAAGAGCTGTTGTTCCTTGATGGGATTTTTTTTGTTATTCCTCCATAGGGGTGATTTTGCATTACCCTTGTGGTAAATTGTCAGTGGAGTCTGGAGAAAAGAAAGCAAAGCTAGCAATATGTTTAAGAAAGCCCACCTCTCAGTCTGAAAGTCTGTGGGCTTCTGAACAGAGTGGTGGTGAAGGGAATCAGCATGTGGGCATTGATTTAGTTACTCAATTGTCCCCTTCCCTACAGATGATTAGCTTAAAGGTTCAGCAAAATGGTACAAGTTCAGAACTTGAGAGTATTTTAGATTAACTTTTTGTCAGCTCAGTTATGGTAGTGAGCATCAGACTGGGTGTGGGGAATGTCCAATAAGATGTGTAGATCTTTCCCTCACCTGATTGATGTGCTCTTTCTTCTGAAGGAAAGAAAAATAGCCTCTTTATTTTGGAAATGTCACAGTTAAGAAAATGATCGAGCTTGTTTTGAAATTCTTTTGGTTTAACTCCAAATCATATTCTACCACCACTGAGATTGGTGTAATCTTTTTGTTAATACCGAAGGCAAACTCAGATTCAAAATAATATTCCAACAATTAACTCTGAAGTGTTTATTGATAATTTAAATAAAAATTAATACTACTAAAACAGTAATAAATGTGTATTCTAACTGAAGTATCAAAATTTCCTAGAGATGACAGTAGATTTTTTTTTTTTCTGGTTGGTATATGGGCAAACTGGGCCACTGGAGGTCACAGAGAATAGTTGGCAGAACCAGAAATAGATCTCAGGCTTTTCTACTTTCAGCTCAGTGTTCTTGTCAGTGGATACCACCATATGGTCTCCAGATTATTCAGTAAATAAGCCTCTGCATCCTCCATAAATACTCCACCAAAGCCAACTGGCTGTGTCTCACGCTTGCTAGTTCCCAGTCTGTGAGAGTGGCTGACTTGGCAGGTGATGCTGTAGCTGGCCCCATTGAGCAATCCTCTACTCTGCAGGTTCACTGGTTTTTACCAGCCAGAATAATCTCTTCTCTACCACTGCTTTTAGTAATTTGTCTCTGCATCACAAGGAGCTTTTTAATTTTTAGTGTAAAACTTTTCTTTGTAAGCTTGAGGCAAACAATCTGATTTAAAGAAAGAAACCAAACTGATAACTGCTTGCAGATGTCTTGAAAGTGTCAAAAGAATTATTTTATCTGCTTTTAATATCTGGATGACTTAATTGTTTCTGTGTGCCTTGAAATTCAGAGAGTAGAAATATATATGCATGCATTTGCAGCTCTGTGTCTCTCTGTGTGTGTAGCATAAATACCAGATGGGAAAGGACATTCATGACTATGAAACAGGGTGTTTTCTAGTCTCTCTTAACTCAACTCTTCACTACCTAGTTTGTAGGCCTTTTTTTCCTGTGTGTTCTGGTGAGAGTTTTCACAGCTCTTCAGTTCTTCACGATTTTGCCTATATAATACGTGCCTTCTAGGGGAAATGTCCAAACTAACCCTTATGTATCAGCTGTTCTTCTGTTCAGTAGCATAAATCTAAATGCTGGCCCATGGCAGCTTTCCTGAGTTCATAGCAATGTCATCGGTGTGCTGCCTGTATTTTGCAAAAACTTAGCTTCTTCCAAACTAGGTAGTTAGCTACAGGAGCCAAATTCACTGCAGGAGCTGCAGGGTAGATGGGCCAGCTGACTGGAATGTATTCTTGACTGGTATTCCCTAGAACTGGGTAAAGCAGTTGTCTGGCTAGATGCAGGACTGCCATTCACAAGGAGGACCTTGGTACTCTCTGCAGGTCTGGGCTACCAGAAACCTCATTGTTTAGCAACGAGAAGTACTGTGTCAAGCACCTGGGACAAAACAACCTTGAGCATAGGTATGGACAGGAGACCAGCTGGCCACATAGCAGGTCATCTGAAAATTATCTTGGAAGTCTGATGAAGACATTAAACATGAGTCGGCAGTGTCTTGTGCATACAGAGTTGCATTGGGAAGAGTGTCAGCTGGTCAGGAGAAGGGATTATTCATCTCTACACAACGCTTATGAGACCATATCTAGGGTGTGTGTCCAATTCTGCACCCATCCAGAAATGTCAGAAAACTGCAGCAAGTCCTGTGGAGGAACCACTAACAAAGTTACGGGAACACAGCACATGGCATGTGAATAGAGGCTGAGGAAGATGATAGTTTTAGCCTGGAAGGAGAAGGCTAAAGCAGTATTTAAGAACAATCAGACCTGTTTAAAGGAGGAGGGGTGTCACAGAAACAGAGCCATACCCCTCTCAGAGGTGCACAGGGGTAAAATAAGAGATAACAGACACAACCTGCAACAAAGGAAGGTCAGACATGAGCAGATTGCCCAGAAAGGCCTGTGACATTCCCATCCTTGGAGACTTTCAAAACTCAGCTGTAAATTCAATGGGACCCCTGCTTTGAGGAGGAGGTTAGACTGGATGATCCTGAAACCATTTCCAGTATAAATTTCTCTGTGATTTTATGCCTATACCTGATTCATGCCAGAGACATGAATCCGTGTGGGGTAACAGACTTTAGAGCACCTATAACCAGTGAGATTGGTCTAAAGCAGCCTGCATATTTTTTTTTTTTCTTTTCACCTATACTTTTGACTTGAATAACTTGAAGATGGAGCTTGTACTCTGGGTTTGTAAATTTTCCTGAACTTGGAGACAGAGAAAGAACCCTTTTGAAACAACTTTCAAGGTATATGGATGGAATCATCAACAAAAAGCATCTAGATTAGTAGCTGGTGAACTGTCATAAATTAGCTGTGTAGATCCTAGTTGTTTGAGAGCCAAGCAGACCAGTGAAGAAGTGGCCAGGGGGGTGATGATATAAGGTGGTAACAGAAAGCCAAGGTATTAACTGGTGTCAGAATTGCTCCTCTGTTTCAGGCAGCCTAGATGAAACTCTTTCCCATTGCAAGTACATTTCTTCTGTCATCCCCGCCATTGTGTAGTTATTGGGCACCATCCTTAACAATCTGAAGACAGCTCACCTAGAAGTAAGATGCACAGTTTTAGAGGGTCAGAATGATAGAGAAATCACATGCCACAGAAGTTACAGGTCCCTCTTCAAGGGACAGTACATTTAAAAATGTAGCATGTAAAGGTGAGAGTGAGAGTCAAGTATTAAATGGCCTGCTTTAACAGTTTCTTCATTGGCAGTATCTTCCCTGTGCCTTGTCTCTTGTGCTGCAGCTTTTCCAGGAATTCTTGATTTTGTCTATTGCCTGGTATTGTCCATGGCCACTGTTTTGGTTTCTCTACAATAAAGAAGCCCAGACACTCTATTATGAGTTCTTCCATCTCCACAGGCTTTAACTGAAAATTGGAAGTTAGGGTAATTTAACTGCCTTTCTCTGGCAGCTTCAGAGTTCACTTGGTTTAAAAATAAGTCATGAGATGGAGGTCAGCTGTCTTTTCATGCAAATCAATGTCATGGTTTCCACTTAATAATTTTGATACTGTGCAAATTGTTGCACATTTGTTGCAGTCTGTTCTCAAGTTTCTCTGCCTGACCTCTAGATGCCCCAAAAAGTATACAAAAACTGAAGGGAGGAGGGTAAGGGAGAGAGATGTTTATTGTAAATTCTGGTAGGATTTTCAGATTTTACCAGTGTTGATTTTGCAATTTTAATCGTTAAATTTTAAAAATCCTCAATAATTGAGTCCGTTTAAAATGCAAAGACAGTTTTATGAAACCAAATCAGTTGTTTCTTGCGGTTCTTTGTAGGTACAGACGTGTATTACCGTATTCTATTATTATTTTATATACTAAATCCGTAGGAACTGCAAGTAGGGATTTCCTATGACTACTATCAAAACTGATTTTGGAATCTGCCAACCATCTTGAAATTGGAAAATATAGGCTCAGTGGAATAGGGATAGCGTGTCTGCGGAATGCTGTCAAGATTGCTAGCCTTAAAAGTGGACATTTCGGTGCATGATACACACACTCACCTGACAAATTGTATTGCCCCCCTGCTCTTTTTGTTGTTTCCTAGCAGCAGAATTGAAGTGCAATTTAAGACTTATTTTGAACTTTTGCAGAAGAGGATTATTCTACATGAGAGGAGAAAGATATAACCCTCATCCACTTAGAAGAATGTGACAGAGAAAAGTGTTTACACAGGCTTATGTCATGCTCAGCTGTACACTAAAACAGCTGCTTGCTCTAATTTAAGACTAAGAACATTGACAGCATCCACTAAAAACACTGGACCTATTGTCTTAACAGTGCAGATAACCAATAGTGGCATCTAGGCTAGTATTTTCTTTCTTCTTCATTTTTCTTTGGGTTTTTTTTTCTTTTTGCTAGTCCTTTCCATAATCCTGGTTGCAGAGCCTTTCAAAAGCAATTTTCATTTCCATGCTTTTACACAAATACGTGCATGCACACCCTATTTGCTTTACTTTTCACTGTTCCTAAACATTTTTATCCTGTGGCCATAAAAGAAGATAGCACTCTAACCTCATTGTTTTCTTCCTACATCATCTAATGGATAAAAAAAATTTAAGGATTCTAAATTGTCACCTTTAGCTTCAAGTATCCTTTGCCTTAAGCACAGGTTTTTGGTTTTGATGATTAAATTTAGTGTGAGGTTTTATTTCTAGAGAACTATTAGGAACATAGTTTCAGGTATTTTCTTCCACAACTGAAATGCTACGCCTGATTTTAAGGGGTCGAGAGCTACTCCCCTTTATGTGTGTGGTTCTCTTTGCTCAGATGCAAATCAAATCTTTAGCTGTTGTAGCATGATTTATGTTGTCTTCAAGGGAAAAAAAAAGATGCAAAAATCTCAGTAGAACAGAGAAAAATAAATTTAACTGGTGTTTTCATTTTTGCATAGTGGACTTGTTGCACAAGATGCTTTCAAAAGTGTTTTGGAGTTTTCGGTTTTTCTAAGGTTTTTGTAGTACAAGTGATGAGTTTGAAGGTTTTTTCTGTTGGCATTACTTTTTGCTAAGTTATTTTACTTTGCAGAACCTAAGACAGGTGTAAGAAGTTCCAATTGATGGAGATGATTTGAACAGAAAATGCAAAAAAAAATCTTTACAAAAAAATGAAAACCTATATTATCAAAAGCATCTAAACAAAAACAATTGTAAATAACAAAAAGAGGGTCAGCAGTACTTTGTCAAACAGGGCTGCAGAAGCAAGAGGGTCTCTCTGCAGAACCACTGCAGTCAGATTGAACACTGGTGCATGTCTGCAATGTTGATGTCTGCCTGAAGTTAAACAGTTGGAAAACAAAGTCTATAAGTTTATCTCAATGTGTTCAGGATGCCTCCTGCTATGGGATGCAGGGGGGTGGTAATCTGAACTGGATGAAGAGGGAATTCAACAAATTGTTTTATTGATCTAGGAGAGGAAGTTCCTATTCTAAAATCAAGTCTTGGACAATTAGACCATCTAGAGACTCTATCCAGTGGAAGGACTGGTGCTCATTAAGACAGAAATTCAGTTTCCAGGTGCTTTTTGAAGGCATAGGAAAACTGTCAGCAGAACATAAAATAAGGTACTCAAAAAAATTTCCTATTACTGTCAGGTCATATGTGCACCTCATGAGATTATTGCTTAGACAAAACTTTAAAGAAGTAGTGATCACCTACAACTGAATATAAAGTAGAAAAATTGAATAATGTAAGACCATTATTATTTTAGCAATTGTGAAAAAGAAATGGAATTTCTTGCTTGGGCCCAGATCATAAGGAAATATATAAAGATCAGAGACAACTCTTAACAGAAAACTTAGAATGTCTCTGTTTGTTTACTTCTGCATGGTTTTGTTTCATTTTATGTTTTATAGGACCTTAGTGTTTTAACGTCCAGGAACAGTAATCAGATTATCAGTATGAACTGCTGGGAAAGGAAACTCCACCTCTCATATAAGCATTTTTCAAAAATCATATTATTCCATAGAAGAAATGAGTGCAAGGTAAAATGTGTTGGTGATAATTTGAAGAAAAGTGTTGATTGTAGTAGTTTGTTATGTTTATCATAATGATAAATTTCTATTTATTATGAGAGAGCAACATACATGTATTTTTAATCTCTTAGACACTATGAGAAATGAAAAGGTATAACAATGTAAAGATACATGCTGTAAAAGACATTGCAGCTACATGGCAGTACAGTTGTACATAATAGCGCAATGAAAATGTGTTTATCCTGCAAAATTTTCCCTTATCTCTGGGAGATGATTACTAAGTATTAAAAAAAAAAAAAAAAAGAAAGAAAGAAAGAAAGGAAATAACGGGGGGGTAAGTTTCCACCTTCAAATCTCAGAAAAAAGTAGGTAAGGCAGGATCCAGTGGATTAGAATGGATCAGACAGTATCCACAGAAAGTGCAGAGCAGATTCCTGCAGAGCCCTAAACCTGCAAAATGCTCAGGGATCATACAAACAAAGGAGACCAACTGGTTCTTTAAAGGAAAGTCCCTTCCAGTTTGAACCATTTGCTATTACTCGCTGGTTCTGGCATCTGGACAGAGTATCCCTCCCTCATACATTCCTTTCTCACTAGATATATAATTATTCCTTTACATGTTGTCATAGTTTTAAGCTCCTGACTCAGATTTCTTAAATACCGTCTAAGACAACTGTGTATTCCCTTCTCAGAAACAAAAGTTAAGGCTAGTCTGTAAGGAGACACAGTTGCTCTCCAGCCTTCTTTTTCTCCGTGGCTTGCTTCTCTGTGCTCAAGTAGACAGACGTTCCCCTCAAGAGGAGGTTTTCTAAGGACTTCATATGATACAAATTTCTGCTAATAAAAAGTTCCATTTTTTGAACTTCGGTGGCACTTTGCATTTGTCCCACTACCTCTGTGGAATCAGACAGTCACTTCCTTTGATCCAGAATGACTCAGTTGGTCCCCAGCTACATTGTAAGCGTTACTTCATTCATGTCTACTGCCACAACACTTTCGGGCTTTGCGGGACTTGAGAGCAAGCTATTGCCACATCAAATGTTTTTACTTCATCTCTGCCATTGCATAACCTGGATTGTTGCCGGCAACCCTCATATGGCGATGCATGATGAAAGTGGTTAGGGATGATCGTTCCCCCATTCAGCTGTGGAAGGGCACACTCCTCAAGAGATCAAATCAGTAATCTACGTCTGGTGAGCCAAGTACACAGGGATGCGCCAGATTCCTTTTATGTAGTCGTAAGATACATGTATCAATAACAAACACTGTTCATGTTGCTGTGCTGTCTGATACACACCTCTGCACACATAGTAGATGTGAGTTCTCTCAGTTTTTGCTCAGGCTGGGAAGACAGTTGATCTGGTTATTTGGAATTCCTCACACAATATGAGCAAAGTCTTTTATATGCCTGTTATTGCCTTTCTTTTTATCCATCGAGAGAGCAAGGAAAATAAAATTGTTCAAAGAAATAGTAAATATACAGACATAATAAAAATAAAAATTTCCTGATACACTTCAGTTATCCTAGGGAATTAACCAAATTTAATTGCTGGACAATTGATTGTTTTTTAATTTTTTTGTTGTTGCATCCTAGCACCCCTTCCTGTTTTTTCTAGCAGATATATTTCTGGTTTGGGCTTAAGCTAGAACTGTAGAGTTTGAAACTGTGCGCCTATCGGGTGTCACAGACTCGCAGTTCTTGAAGTTGGAGGGGACCTCTGGAGGTCATCAGATCCAGCCTGCCTTGCTCATGCAGGCCCACCTAGTGCCAGTTTTCCACGATTGTTTTCGGACATCTTCAGAATACCTCCAAGGAAAAGATTCCACAGCCTTGCCAGACAACCTGTGCCAGTGCTCATTCACCTCAGAGTAAAAGTTTTTTCTGGTGTTCAGAGAGAACCTCCTGTGTTTCACTGTGTGCCCACTGCTACTGGTTCTGTCACTGGGCACCACTGAAAAGAGCCTGGCACTGTCCTCTTTACACTCTACCTTCAGGTATTTGTAGATACTAAGGAGATCCTCCTGAGCCTTTTCTTCTCCAGACAGGGCAGTCCCACCTCCCTCTGCCTTTCCTCGTAGGAGAGATGCTCCAGTCCATCATCCTTGTGGCCCTTCTCCGGACTCTCTCCAATATGTCAATGTCTCTCTCATTGTGGGGAGCCCAGAACTCGACCCAGCACTCCAGCTGTGGGCCTCACCAGTGCTGAGCAGAGGGGAAGGATCACCTCCTTTGACCTGCTGGCAACACTCCTAATGCAGACCAGGATACCACTGGCCTTTACTGCAAGGGCTCATTGCTGCATGTGTCATTGCTTGTAATCATTTAGAAACCTGTTGTTTTTTCCTCTAAGCTTGCTTCAGAGTTAAATAATCCATCTTAAGTTGTTTTTTTCACTATTGGAAGATGAAGGTTTGTGTGTTTTGCGTGATTATTAGTTTGTCTTTGAGACAGTGTTTAAAATTGTTTTTACTACTTATGATGCTTTTGATCACTAAGATGACCTTTTCAAGATCTGAAACTTACTATTACATAAACCAGTTAATAGCTGTTCCCTACACACAAAAGGGAACTGTTTACTTTCCTGTTTCAAGTGATATTTTCTATACTTACAATATGTTCCTGTACAGGAAAGAGAAATTGGGCTTGCTGGGTTTTCTTATAAAGGTTTGTGTGAATTAGTGCATTTTTATTAAGAATTCATTAAAAATATGAAATAAGAGTTTTGTTTGTTTTGAAATACCATTTCTAGTTGTTCCGTATCAATAATAACATTTTGAAAAGGGGCATCTGCTTCCTTACTGTTATATATCATTCTTATTTTTAAAAAAAATCACTGGCTGTGGGCCCACGTCTGTGACATGTACTTGATAAAGGTGGGTACAGCTGTGGCAAAAGATAGTCTGGTCAAGTCTTCAAATAGGAATCGGGCAAGACTGAGTTGGAGTCATGAATATTGGGAATGCAATGTGTTGGGGAAAGTTTTTGGTAGCATTTCCTACCAGGAGGTCTGTGATCATTTGCTGGGGCCCATGGTCATGGAGCTGCTGCTGCTGCTTCCAGATTTGAGAGTTCACCACTGTCATTTGTCGTGTTAGGCAGACAGAGTTTGTGTACTCGGAATTTGCCTTGAAGTTGGCTAGCCAGTTTTGTCATCTGACTTCAAAAGCACCGCTGTACTTGGTTTGAGAGGGTTGCTTTGTTCATTTTTCCCCTCAAGTAAAGGTAGACTTCTTTAGAAACTGTTACAAATTGGGTTTCAAGAGTCTTATGCATGTTTTCATTTTGCTTTTCATTTCTCCTGAGAAGAACCTTTTCTTTTAGTGTTTGAAAATGAACAGCTGAGAATTTCAGTTGTTTGCGTACACCTGAAATAATCTTATTTTGGTTGTTTTATGAGTAAATGGGAGCAAGTCTCCAAATAGGAGTAAGTCTCCAAAGTTCGTTTTGATTGTGGGAAAGTTTTCTTTGATGGTCTGCATGGGTACAGTAATTTTTACTGATCATTTAATGTTACAGCAACAAGTTAAATATTTCCTTTTTTTCTATTTTTTAGATGTGTTTAGATTTAGTTACATAGAGCAAAACTTTGTATTTAATTCTCTTAGTTTTCATACTGTTTGTTGCAATATTAGCGACAGAGCCTAAGTTATAGGTATGATGTAATCCACTGTGAAACTATTTCAGGAACTAAGCCTCAGGAGGATTAATCTGTGACAATTTGCAAAAGAAAAGATTAAGATTTGAGCATAAATTTTTGCAAGTGTAAATTCCCTGGGAGGTGGAAAACTTCACAAATTCATGTTGCTTGCTTAGTATGTCCACAGAAATCCATGGTGTACTATGTCTGAAGTGATTTGCAGGATTATTTGAAAATCAGGTGATCTGTTCGTGTTGATTAAGACATTCTGTGTTAGAAATCTAAAGGAATTACAATAATTGCTGTGGGTTAACTGAAGTTAGATCAGTGAGTTAGATCAGTGATAGCACTACCATACATGTCCTTTTTTTTCACTGCTGCATTTTTCAGTAGAGATTGGAACTGGATGGGAAAAACTTGTTAGAAATACTCTTCAGTCTTTCTGAAATACATCAGGTCTTTTATTTGTGTGTGGGTGTGTGCATGGATGTGTGTGTGGGGGTGTGTGTGGGCATGTGAGAAAACCTACTGGGCTTTTCCATGGTACTTCCTTAAATGACTTTTCATTATTTTCTTAATGAAACAGGTAAGCTCTTATCTTTTGTGTGGATACTGAGCGTTTCTTTTAGACTTGGATGTCACTTAGGTGTCACACTGATGCCTTTCAGACAGTGCTTGCTCTGAGAATACTTCATAAAAACCAGTATGTACCACTGCAGCTGAAGAAGGACACTTGAAGCCTGAACATGATTTTGCTGCAGGGGCTGTTTTAGTAGTAAGAAAACCTTTGTAAGAAAATGTGTCTTTGTGTACTTACATTTGCTTTCAGAAATTCAGCTGTTGAAAAAACATTGTACTGTCTTGAGAGGGCGGTCATATGGGAAAGGGAGAGATGATATATTCATGTGCCATGACACATTACTTTTATTTTTTCCTTTTCTCTTAACTGAAGTATAAGAAGAAATACTTGTATTTAGAGGGGTTTTTTTTCTGTAAAAGCGTGGTGGACAGCTTTTATTTTTGTAGTAGTGTAATCAATGTTTCTGAATACTGTTGTTGAATATATAATTAAAAATGTATTTTAAAGTTGTGTGATAACAGGCGTTTTAGAGATGCCAGTTGCACTTAACTTAGCTACTATAAGCTGATTTAACTTAGTTAAAAGGATTACTGCTGCTTAAGGAATTGGCTTCCTATGGTAACATCAGAATGCATGTATTATATTCAGTTACAAGTGCACCGGGGATTGTGCTTAGCCATGTCCGTCCTAACAATAATAAAAAAGCAATACTGTAGTGTCTTACTGTGTCGTTCACTAAAGCACCAACCAATTTTCAGGTAATTATTGTGTATCAGTGTGGATGGGACCGTAGTGTAATGTTTTATCTGTATGCCCATCATCACTAATTTTGAAGTGGTGTTTTGAAATTATCACATTTTTTTCTCCTTGAGTTAGTGCTGGCACAAATAGTAGGTATTATGAGCTGCAAGGTGTGTTTTTTTCATGTTTGGAGGTGTCCATTCTTGCCTGCCAGCTACATTGCCAGTGCATTGCCTTCTTGCCTAGGCAAATGGGAGCTTTTGCCTGGATCTTCAAAACAGTAGAAGGATGAATGTCTTAACACAGTCCCAGTGGGTCTTCTGACAGGTTATGAATGGCATTCTGAAGTCCACAAAAACTTATGTTCAGTCTTTAATCTCAAATACTTACACAGGCCTTTGAAAATGATCAGAAAATACTGCTAACCATATCCAAAATAAACATTTTGTACTGCAAAGTGAGAAAGCTATGAGTAAGCATTGTTTTTTGATCTTGATTTACAATAACAAGTATATATACTTTTAATCAAGCATTCTAATAATTTAAATCCTTTACAGTTTTAATGTTTAAATACAGTCTGTATTTAAACACTACAAAATAAAAAGAACAGCTTGATTATTCTAAATATACCTTGGTTGTTTACTGCAGTGGGATATTGTTTTCTGTGAGGTTATATTTTGCAGCCATAAGGAGATTACTGATTTCATATTGGAATTGTAATGCTCCCCTTTTCTCTAATGACGCAAATAAATCAACAACATAAGAATACGCATTCTTGGAAGGACAGTTTATTTGAATCAGTAAAATTTTAAAGTTCTTAATAACTTACTGATTTAAATCCTAAATGCATTTGGAGGGGAGGAAGGCATGTTCTGGCAGTCAAGCTATACACAGCTAACTATTCAGTCAGAACTGCGAAACTGATAATCTCAGTGGTTATTACAAATATAGCTGCTCATTAATTTTTCAGTGCAGCACCCTTTCATCTGGAAATGCTGACTCATTGAAACCCAAAGCTTTGAAGAATCCAAGAAAACTTGGAAAAGTGATTCCTAACAAAACTGGCAGCTAAGTCCGCAGCCAGGGAGTGCTTCCAAGACAGACAATCAGAGCACTCATCTGGGAAATTCAGATTTCTGCTCTGCCTGGTTCTCAGTCAGAGGGCAGAGCGAGATTTCTCTTTTCCCAGAGGACTGGCAGGACCACCAACTCATTGGACTTGCAGGAATTCTCTTTCTGTGTTTTGAATAGTAACTATAGGCTTAACTCTGATGTGTGTTGAGATAAAACATACATACTGGGTTTTTTTAAGCACATATATCTTAAAAGATTTTGCTGCTGGAAGTGGGAACAAACACAGCAGCTGTTCGTGGTGTTGTGTCATTTTACTGTCCGAAGAGAAAATGAAGGTTGCTCTATAAGAAAAAAATCATCTAAATCCCTTAAAAAGCAGACAGGCTGAGCTCACTTGAGCTGTTGTCACTACAATGCCTATTTCCTCAGTATAAAGAGCAATAACCAGGAAATAACATGGTCAGATAATCATGTTCTTCATCCCTTTTACTTGCTAGAAAACACTTTGACCCTCAGCTAGTTTCCTCTCAGAATCACAGTGGGGTGTCAGGGCCTTTGGTGTGGAAAGGGTGGGGTCTTGGCTCCCGTGCTGCATGGCTGGATGTTGATGTGTCGTGCTGATCTGTAATCATTTACGTGCTGCATACTTCCATACAGGATTCCATAATCTCCAGTTTTACTGTATTCAGTACTGTAACAACTAGTAAAGGGTGGGGTGGAAAACGACAGTTCTGGACTCATTCTAAAAGAGAAATTAGAAGAGCAAAAGAACATCTGTACAGGAGTGTAGAATAATCATTATACATTTCTCAGGGTGAGGTTATGAATGTTGGATCTTGGGTATGCTGAGAGGATAATGTGAAAAAAATATAAGAGCATTCTTGTTTCTGAATCTCAAGAAAAACACAGCCTTAAATAAAACTACTGCATAAATAAAGTCTCAAGTCTTTGAGAAACTGAATAAAAATAAATAAGTTATGTGCATACAAAGAATAGTTTCAAAATTCCTTGACCATAGAAAATATTAATTCTTATAAACTGAGTATCTCTTAGGAATTTGGTTGAAATAAATAGATGCCTAAAATGGGGATTCATATCTTTATTTGACATTTTTACCAGCTCCTCATCAATCCTTTTGGGCAAAGTCAGAATCAAGTTATAAAAATCAACCTTCTATTTGTCTCTGCAGTTTAATCATTTGCAAATTATCATTCTTACTGATAGCATTCATAATAATCTACTTGTGTAAGCATGTGTACATTCCACTGAGTGCATTTTTGCAGTTATGTGTGTGGTGCATTTAGGATGATTAGGAATTGCTGGGTTAACTATTCTATGAAAGTTTTACAAAATGTTTGCGCTGTCTTTATGCAAGCATATATAGAAATCAAGATATTGCTTGCATTTTTCTCATGCAGTGGTGTTGCTAAATTGAGAAAAATGTCAGTTTTAGCTGCAACTGAGTCTTGATTTATGTTGTATTAAATAGTGGTAACTTTTGAAATGGCAAGTCAAAAGGAGAAGAATAGTTAAATGGTAAATAATTAGGGAATATTTTAAAATTAGTATTTAAAAAGTGAGATAAAATTTGGTAGTAGGAAGAAAATATAATAAGTACATTTTTGGCTCTTAAGATCAGCAACACAGACTATTGTGTAAAGTAATTCTCTGTTATCTCTAATGTTACAAAATCAAGGATCATTTTTTAGTTTGACTAATGATGATACAAGTTAGAAAGTCTAAAAATACCTAAAAACCCAGTCAATAAAATGGAGCTAGATTATAATATGTGAGCTAAGGTGAAATAAAGCTTGCTTTAAAAACCTATAGGACAAGGAGAGCAGAACGCTGTGGGTACCAGATGTTTGGGTGGGTTGGTTTTTTTACAGAGAGCACTGTTAAGGGTTGTAGACAGAAATGAGTGTAGATCTTTCAGTCCCTCTCAACTAGAGTGTTTTCGTGTGCTGGTTTTAAAAGTAAACCGGCAGGAGAAATGAATCCAACTCAAAAGAGTTTAGAAGTCAGAACTACAATTTATTAAAAAGATTACAATGGATACACTGATACAAAGGAAAATTGGTTTCAGCCCTCAAAACCCAGTTGTACAACCCAGCCCCCTGGGGCACAAACAGTATGGTGCTCACCAGCCCCTGTGCTGAGCACCACGTGGTCCCCTGAGTACAAAGCAAAAAGAGAAAAAAAAAAAAAAGGAAAACCTGTTTTCCTTCCAGAAGGTTGGTGGTCGCAGTCTGGTTGAGAGCGGTAGTTGCAGTCCTGTTGAGGTTCTGGTCCTCCTCTCAGTCTGACGAGTGAGTGAGTGCCTCAAGTTCCAAAACCCCAAGCTTATATATGCTTCAGTTCAGATAGGAACACCCAGTATCTCTCCCAGGGTGAGGGTTTTCACAATGGGCAATTTACTCAGTGAGTCACAGGATATTTTTGGTCTACTTGATGGCCCATTAGCAGACATGACCCCTCAGGTTGGGTGTGAAGGTGTTAATGACTCCTGGAGGGGAGTTATCACACCTGAATCATTGGTGTGAAAACAGGGAACCTTCTTATCTCTGTTTTTTCCCATGCACACAGTCCATAGCCTGAGGTGTCAGGTGTGTCCTGGGCAGCTGCTGCAAACAATGCATCGTTAACAGTTCATGATAAATGGCAGAGAGGGTATGGAATACACAGTTCCAGTTACATTCCCACAGTGATAAACTGGTCCCAGCCACTATAACTAGGACATTTTGTCAATAACACTTTTTTGTGCCACTTGACTCTAGAAGCACTAGAAAGACAGGTAGCTCTAATGCTAAATCTCTTAAGATCCAACACCATTTTCCTTATTACCCACCATGCTAATTCCAGAGGACCAATGGTCCTATGAGCGCTTTTCTCTTAGTTGCTATGAGTGGGATGCTTAGGGTAGGTGCTGAGGCTGATTTACGGAACAAAGATTCACTTCCATGATGAATGTTGGAAATGGGGGAATGCTTACAAATTTTTCTCCATTTTATTCTCTCTACTTTAACTCTTGCAAATTTTCTCCTTTCTTTATCAGCAAGGAAACAGAGTTATGACATACTCTACCAGGTTAATTGGATGTTCATAAAATTGTGAAGAAAGAGGAAAACATGTTTTCAGTGACTGCATTCACTCCTGACATGTTCTGAGAAGTTTTGCTTGTCTCTTGCTGTTCTTTTGTTTTCTCCTCAATACTTTACATTGTTAAAATCTGAAGATAAATGATCATAACCAAATTTTACACATTTGCTCCCCCACCCTTTAAAAACATTGTATCTGCTGCGAATTTTAAGGGAGTTACACACTCTGATATGGCTCAAGTGAAATTCTTTCCACATTAAAGCTCTTTGTTGATTGAGAGGTCTTTAATATGCTGGAAGTTGAATGAAGAGAGTAAAGATTTCTGAATGCCAGAGGAAAATAATTAAAAATCACTCTTTTATGTAATACTTTTTTTGGAAAATACTGTAGAATTCACAAGACAGCTTCAGTCAGGGCATTTTTATAGCTGCTAGAGGGTCAGCTGTGATGATTGTGAATTATTGTCAAGTGAATAAATTAGTTACTAAAATTGACCTCTTTTCTGTCAAGTTTCAAAAAGTTCTTCTGAAGAAAGCTTAATTTTCTTCTAGGTATGTTTTTTTCTCCTATTCAGATTGTTTTGAATGCTTTATTTCTCTCCAAACTCTCTCTTCTCCCTCTCCTCCCAGCAGCATAGTGGAATAGATAACCAATTTAGAATAAAAAAACAACCTCCCAGCTACTCCTTATGTTAGAGTAAGCTGTTTTTCAACACAACATCAAGTAAAACATGTTGTAAACGTGTCTTGCTTGATAGCTAGCATGATGAGGAGAGGGAGTTCCCCACCTGAGAAGACTTCCAGTGATTTTTTTTTTTCCTACAGCTTGACTGGAAGGTCAGTGTCTTTTCTCACAAATATGCACCTGCTTCTCACCGGGATCCTCACTATCATGGATGTATCCAGCCTTCCCATTCAGTGTTCTGAAGGTTGAAATATGCTGCTGACTTAAAACTTCACTGCTGTTCAAGTGTGGAACTTAAACACGTTCCTGAGGAGTGTTTCAAAAATTTCTTTCTCTAAATGGGAGAATGTTACATCTGATATAAACTGAAGTATAGTCGTGTTCTTCAGGCAATTTCTCAAAGAGGATGCATGTGTCGATTTAAGAAAAATTTTCCCCACAGCCTGTACTTTAGCTTGGGAGCCAAAAAAAAAAAAAAGGATAAAACCAGATCTGGACCAAAACAATCGGTGTCCTGAGTAGGTTCCCATCCCATGTTCTTAGCTGGTCTGGAAGATTCACTCAGCTGAAGGCACATCCCTGTAAGGTTCTTGTTTCTCCTTCTGCTGTCCTTGTTGGTGGCTTATCCTCCAGAGGAGAAGGAATCTTTCCCACACAGCACCTGCTTTGTCTGCTGTTCCTCTTTGTCACACACGCTACCTACCCGTTTCCTCAAGAAGCCAGGGAGAAATGGCTTTACAGCTTCGACCCCTTTTGTCAGGCAAAATTCTGAGTCAGGCAAAATCCCGAGTCAGGCAATCATCTGCTGCCCAGGATGTCTCAGTCAGAAGAGCTGATTTGGTTTTGGCAATAACTACTTATTTTTGTCCTAGTACACCATGGTCAAAGTGTTACAATTCTCTTTCATTTGCCTTTTGCCCATAGTTTTAGTGGTTTGGGGAATCTGGCTCAAATATATATATATATATATAAAGTTTAATATAAAAATGTTTCATAAGCAGAACTTGTTTTCCCAAATCATCTCCAAAACCCATTGCTACATTTGAAACTTTCTTAGGTAGTTTGTTATGGTTATTGCATGGAAATTTGCAGACAAACTCACATTCACTGTGTATTTCTTATTTTTTTCATCATTTATATGGCTACAATTACTTTTTTTAATCTGTATGTTAGTCATCTTGGAATAAATTCAAATATTGAGGCCTAGTAATCCCATGTAGCTGTGATGGGACACCATGTCAGTGTGCAAGTCTCTCCCTGTTGAAAAGACAAAGCATTTGTGCTTTGGTTGGTTGATTTGGGGGGTTAGGAAGGATGTTTCTAGTCATTTTGGTTGGTTCATTTGCTTTAGAAACATATACATTTTGCTAGCCGAGTTTCAAGGGTTAGTTTGTTGGTGACAAGGGATGTGGCAGAAATACTCTCATATGTACTGTTCTTGAGTTGCGAAAAGTAACATGACATCTAGTCATATACTTAAACTACTTATGCTGATTATGCCAACAAGGACTTGTATTTTCTGTCCAAAGTGCTATCCAGTTGTTCAGTCCAAATCACCTCCATGAACAGGTATTTCCAGTAGTGTACTATACTTCTGGCAACGTAATTTGCTTATTGCAGTGTTGTTTATGTTAAATACTGAAACAGGAATATTAGGAAAAAAAAAATTTAAAAAATTCCAACAATGGTATGACAAATTCATAGAGTACATGGTTTCAAACTGTTCAGAAAATGAAAAAGTAAGACAAAGCACTGGAACTGATTGCCCTGATAGAATATTTAATAGTTTTCAGCTAACAGATGGAATAGTTAATAAAATTGGTAGCAATACATTTGTTTTCCCTCTTTTTATAATTCCTGTGGTGATCCATGTAACACTAAGACTGCTTATTTTTAAAAATAATTTATAAACAAAAGTCCCAAAGACAGAAAAAATGAAACTCTTGAAGAAAAGGCAAAATCCTGCTATATTTCTCTCAGGAAAAAATTAAGTTATATGCTGGCAAAGATGCATTTGTACGCCTTTGTATGCTTGCCCTGTCTCTCTGAGTGATGTAAGCAAAATACATAATCCCAGAAAAATTTAGCCATCTGAAAGGTGAGTGTAATGATGTAGTGTAGAGCTGTGACATGTTTCAGTTGCAGCTGAAGTACTTTGTGACCTGTGCTTGAGTCATTTTGGAAGTACACATGAGTTTCTCTTACTGTTTAGTCTTAGAAAGAGCTATGGAAAACACTTGCTTTCCATGGGATATCAGTGTAGAACTTAACTTGCTAAAAATAGAGCATTTTTTCATAC
Organism: Grallaria varia; assembly: GCA_013396735.1. NCBI lineage: Eukaryota > Metazoa > Chordata > Aves > Passeriformes > Formicariidae > Grallaria > Grallaria varia. Next base: position 17,421 of record VWZG01009781.1, on the reverse strand, counting down.
ATCTGAAGAATTCCAAGTGGTTTTATAAAGCCAAAGAGAATGGGATTTCTTGTCCCGTTATTTAGTGATGTGTTCTATCTCTGTTAAAGGTTTTGACTCTAAATTGGGTAAAATGTAGTCTGTTCATACGTATTGACTTGTGTTTTACTTGGGCACTGTCAGTACCCAGAAAAAGCTCAGACACGCCATCCCTGTGCTGTCCTCATCTCCTTCCTGCTTCTCACCATGCCCCTAGCTGGGCTCCCACCCCAAGGCTGAGACAGGCAGTGAGGGTGTCTGTGCAGGTTGCTGCCTTTTCTGGGCAGTGGCTTTTGGAAAGGGCAGGGAGAGTGCCTATTTTCAGGGAGCTGCTCCATGTGGGCAGGGGGCGATTTCCAGGGAAAGCGGGAAAGAGGGAGTGGCCCCTCTTTCATCTTCTGGCTCGGGTATCCCAGTGGTTTGGCATGACAACATGGGAGCTCTGGGTTAGACAAGGGGTCACTGATTTGATTTACAAGCCGTTAGGGGAAAGTCAGTGCATCCACAGATAAAGTGCATACTTTTCTTCGAAGACTTTTCAAGCTGTTAGTGCTGACACTAAATATTCTGGCTGTGGAAGGGCAGTTTGGATGCTGATATGCAAATAGGTGTGTTAATCATGCATGTGCTAACTTTAAAAATATGTTTGATTTCTGATTTTTGTTAGGGTCTGAGATGAGTAGCAAAATAAGTAAAGGAAACATTTTCAGATTTCAACACTTTGTTTTATCTGTTGACTTAATGTTTAACTAAAGGACTCAAAGATGGATGTGTCTACGTCTATGTTTTGTAACATGTGATCTAATGATGCGGTCATACAGCAGCTGTTTTCTGTGTGGTATGGTAGATAATCTGTATTTTTCTAACTTTGTTCCTGAAAATTTTCTCTTTCATTTTGTTAAGAACATTGTGAGCAGATAGTGTTAGTTGCTACATACGAATACAATTTGCTGTAGCAGTAAATTACATTTGGACATTGTTAATGTGACTGTAAATCTGCAGACAGAAAATTTCCAAGTCAGAACGTTAACTCTGTATTTTGGAATGTACCAGATTTATACTGCATTAGCGGAGAGTAATTTTATATTTACAGAAGGGTGTTTTAATTGTTCTAAAAGTTGCGATAAAATGCATAGTTCAATAGCATTTAAAAATCAGTAACTGTGGATTATGTTTGCAAAGATATATTTTAAGGACTAAAATCTAACAAAGACCAATTGTTTTTATATGTGTATGTATAAAAATATATAAATATAAAATAAAAATGGCAAAATGTACTAATGGAGGAGCTTGATAAATGTCACCATTTCACAAAAAAGTTTTTATAACAGTCTTGTTATAGTAACAGGGAGCATAATATACGAAAATGTGATGCC